>MU158876.1:112503-201805 GCA_015888305.1 Antheraea pernyi | reverse complement strand
GGTATCTTCGTCAGCGCCGCACTCGTGGCAGGCGGCGGTCGGCTCCCTGCGTGCGATCCGGTGCAGGTACCACCCAAAACAACCGTATCCGGTGAGCACCTGCACCAGTCGGAACGTCAGGGAGCCAAACTCCCTCCCGATCCAGTCTCGAAGGACCGGGCGAACGGCGTCTACTGTATATGTCCCGAAACGCGCGTTCGCCAGGTCCTGCATCCATCTCTCGACGGCGCCTTCCCTCAGAGGCCGAAGAAAAAAAAAAAATTCGCAGCCTATCAGAGCTAACCTAAGCTAAGCTAACTATATGAGTTGTTGAAACATATATGTGTACCAAGCATACATACCTCAACAGCTCTTATATATATTTCGTATCGGATAATATTCTAAACTATTTCAGTTTGATAAGGGGAAAAAATAAAATAAAACGCTTCCACTTGCATGTGTAAGCGTGTATGCGTGCACATGTGTGGAAGTGATATGTGTAATGAAAATAATACAACCGTGGTACGCGCATCACGCATAAATTACTGGATACATTTCGATCAATTCTGTTTAATTGTAACTACTTAGACCATTCGTCGTTATTTAAAAAACTTATTATCACATTGACCTCTTTTAATATAAAGTTATCAAAGCTCTAGAAAAAACTAAGATTTTTAGAAGCACTACGTGTTCAATGCTGTGTATTTTATTGCTATGGAGAAATGGGCAAGTGGTGTAGTGCACATATTCAGGACAATGTAGACGAAGTAGAGTCTATCAATTAGTTTAATATAAAAAAGAAACAAAACAGATTAAATATAAATGATTATAATCACAGTGATACAATATGGTCCACTGGTTTTAGTTCTTTTATATTTAAATCATCTGCCACAATAATTACAATCCGATATAATGGTATTCATTTTCGATAAAAGAGTAGAACTATGATTACTGACCATTAATGCAATTTTTTAATTTAATTAACAAATAATAGCAACAGCTATTATTGTTGTTGAACAACTACAACAACTGTAAATTACTTTAATGCGCAAAACGAAAATAGAAAAAGGGCAATAAATCATTAAAATATTATATTTATATTGTAAACCTAAGGTTATAATAAGAGAGTATGTGTAAAAGACACATACAATGTATATAACATTAATATCTGATCTGGGAATTCATGACCACTATAATTACAAACAACATTACATTAATAAAAAGTATGTATATAATAATAAAAGAAATTTACATAAAATATATCATGCACCTGTATTTACTCACCCCAACATTCTTATGTTTGTTTCAAATACGGACACAACAATGTCATGATCAAATTTAA
Source organism: Antheraea pernyi (assembly GCA_015888305.1). Classification (NCBI taxonomy): domain Eukaryota; kingdom Metazoa; phylum Arthropoda; class Insecta; order Lepidoptera; family Saturniidae; genus Antheraea; species Antheraea pernyi. Next base: position 200,484 of record MU158876.1, on the reverse strand, counting down.
CATCATTTATTACAAGTTTTATGGCGTTGTTGAACTCCGAAAAATCTCCCATAATCACCAGTGTATCCAAGCTGTCCACTAGAGTTAAAGAAAAGCTGAAAACAGAATACATCTATCATATGTTATATGTGAAAATTATTGATTTTTCACATGTAAAGTTTACTACTTGTACATAAGCATCTGAGTCACAGGACTAACTAACTAGTAAGTAAATACACATACTGTATACTGCGTACTGTACACATAAGTAAATATACATACTGTATATGTAATAATAATATATGTAACTAGTTGTTCCCGCGACTAGTTACTCACTCAAATCATAGGATTGTATTGTGTATTAAAACTCGACATCGGCGATTTAATTGGCCCCACCCTTTGGAAACGATTTTGTTTTCCACGTCCAAGACACAGTACTGCACTACAGCAACTAGTTGTACATCGTATACATTTAAAAAACATTATAGCTACGTTCCTCTTTGCTGGATGTACAGTGAGAGGTCTCAGTTCCAGACATCAAAATTGTTCACATATTGAACCACCCTATAATAAGCTTTTGTGTTTTTTTGTAAGTAAAATATGCATATATACAAATGTATTATATATGTAAAACATGTCCTATATGTTATACCGGTGTATAAACTATTACCATACCAAATGTAGTCAAAATACATTCAGTACTTTTTGCGTCAACAACAGATAGACAGACAAAAATTTTTAAAAGCGAAAAATTTTTAAAATGGAATAATGTCCTTTCATTGTTTCTAAGCCCCACCAGAGTATTTTTTCTTCAAAATATTTAATGTACAGATTTCATTCCCTTACCCTTTTATTATATTTATTATACACCATACATATGAATGTGATATATATATGTAAAACATGTCCTATATTTTATACCGATGTGTAATCTACTATCACGTCAAATCTTGTGAAAATATGTCCACTAGTTCACACGTAAATGTCTTCTCTTTTTAACCGACTTCAAAAAAGGAGGAGGTTATCAATTCGTCTGTATTTTTTTTTTTTTTATGTTTGTTACCTCATAACTTTGGACTGGGTGAACCGATTTTGATTATTCTTTTTTTATTTGAAAGCTGGTACTTCCAGTGTGGTCCCATTTCAATTTGGTACAGTTCCGACAACGGCATCCAGTGCAAAACCGTATAAGTTTTAAATTTGCATTAAGTATGTACACGACAAATAGACGAATAACTCAATATTACGCTAACCGATTTCGATGATTCATTTTTTATTGAAAAGGATGTACTTCAAGGGTAGTTTGATGAGAGTTTGGTTAGGTTCTGATTATGGGATCCGTGACAAAGTAAGAAAACTTTCAAGAAACGAGCCTACTCCTTTCTTAAGGGCCGGCAACGCATCTGTGTTTCCTCTCGTGTCGCAATTGTCCATGGGCGGCCGTGATCACTTACCATCAGGTGACCCGTATGTTCGTTTGCCACCAATATTATAAAAAAAACTCTTCAATTCTTAGGAGCCTATTGTGCTTATGTTCGTTGCTGTGTTGCAACATGACGCAAGCATTGTAATTACATTACTTAAGGTGTATAATGTGTGAAGCGATGGTAGCCGAGTTGGTGGTAGAAACTATCGTGGATTACTGAAAAGGTTGCGTTCGTACCAAACGTTACTTATTTTACAACCAATTGAAACCATATCGCATACCATACCGATAGATACCATACCGCAAAAATGCGCATATTTTAATATACTTAAGGCGGAACGGAGTTCGCGGGCACTGCTAGTAAAATATATTTGTGTACACTAAAAATGGAAAAATAAAGTAAATTTTCAAAAAAAAGTATTAACCGACTTCAATATCAATCAAAAACCCATAAGGCACTAAAAAGCGGAAAATAAATAGTTTATCAAATTAACCAAATTAAATAAAACATATGAATGTGTGCTACCTAGAGATGTATTGGAAGTCGGTGCCAACCAAACCGAAAATCATATCATCTACAGGTACAAAGTTTAAGTCCACTCTCGCGTCTCTGTAATACAAAAATTTTGGTTGGTACCGACTTCCAGTACATCTCTAGATAGCACACATTCATATGTTTTATTTAATTTGGTTAATTTGATAAACTATTTATTTTCCGCTTTTTAGTGCCTTATGGGTTTTTGATTGATATTGAAGTCGGTTAATACTTTTTTTTGAAAATTTACTTTTTGTTTTCTTATAAGTAAGATAAACATATATACGAATGTGTTATATATGTTAACTATATTTTAAATATTATACTTTTGTATAAACTATTATCATACCAAATTTCATAGAAATCCGTCCAGTAGTTTTTGCGTGAATCCTGTACAAACGACAGACAGACACAAAAGTTTTAAAAGCTATGAAAATGTGTTCTGTTATTGGTTCTAAGCCCTGCCAAAGTATTTTTTATTTAAAATATTTAGGTACAGATTTCGTCTTGTTAGCCTTCTTTTATAGATCTTTGTATAGATAAAATTGTACATAATCATATTAATTATAATATTTTCCAGTGAGAAAATGAAATAAAATGGTAAATTTGTTGAAACACATATTTTTTGCTTTTATTTTTGTATCATTGAAATGGTCAATAATTGATACTTATGTAAATATTAATCCTGGTCTTATGTACATAGTTTAGGTATCAAAAGATTAATGCTGGCGGTACACAGTAAGTTGAAATATCAATTGATAAGAAATATTTAAGATAAAGAACTGTCTTATCTAAGTATGTTATTATCACAAATAGGTTCATAATCAAAATGTTTGTTTATAGGAGGTCGTTTTCGGAATTACTGATCCGATTCTAAAAATCCTTTTACTAATATGGATCTATATTATTCCTGTATGTTTTTTTTTTTTTTTTCGAACTGACTACGCTATTGACCAAGCAAGGTCTTAACAGCTTCACCGGACTACAATTCCTGAATGATATATAAGCTATATTTCATTGTTATTAGATTTTATATATAACAAGCGCACGCAGCGGACATTGTCCCGCCCTGCTAATAAAAAGAAACCATGACAAATTATATACCTAAACCTTCGTCATGAATCACTTAGTCTAATATTGAAAACTGCTTGAAAATCTATTCAGTAGTTTTTAAGTTTATCGTGAACAGGCAGACATGGTAGAGGAAAGTTTTAAAATATGTAGAAGAAGGCACAGGCGCTTGCTAGTATTGGTTGCAATTTTCAATATAAAGGGAATGAATTACTACCAGCGATCATAACTTCATTCATATTAAAATACATTACATATAAAATTTAATAGAAATAAAAACAGTCTTATTTATGAAACAGAATCAGAATAATTTACTAGATTCGAAGATTGCCTCCTGTAAACATGTGAAAGGAAAAATTGGGATTTTTTTAGAGGCAACTGTCATATTACTGTATGATAAAAATGATCGAAACTATGAGAAATTTTATATTAACAAATTCTAGACTCTATGTCAAGAACTAGAACTACCAGTAATAGAGTATCTCTTAGATACCTCAGATAACATGTACTAGGGTGGTGAAATGTTTAATCCTTTACTTTCCTTCTAGAAAATAATTACAGATCACCAGATTAGTATAACTAATATTGCAAAAAATATTGTTTGGCTAAACATCTAACTTTAACATTACATGAAGTGTGTTATGTTTGACCTTGACAGAGACATCGGACACTAACAACAGGTCCTGCTTTGTATATTTTATTTACCTAGCCTGTAGAATAGTATGTGAATATCATTACAAATATAAACCAGTACAATGAATTTTGTTTTGAAACACATAACAAATACATTTCAAAGTACTTACTTTCCAAGACTATCATCCATATCACCTCGACTTGGAGTAATGCCTTTCCACCTGCCTTTACAGCTCAGGGGCATTAATTCATCCGCTGGGTAAGCATTATCCATGTATGCATTGTACGCATGGTAAAACATTTGTCTTGCCTCTTCTCTATAACAAACAAAATATAACTTGTATTATGGTAATAGTAAATATTAAATTTAACGTTAATTAGTTCATCACACAGCAGATGTAAGATGCATCATCGATCATGCAACCATGGTGCTCATGGTCTCTAAGCCCTGCCATGGGAATACTAGTAGCAAACAACTTCATATCAAAAATATGTTAATTAAATTGCTTCAAAAGATTTATCATTAGAACTGAGTTTCTAAATATAACTCAGTTGTGCTATATTTTTATTTTATTCCTTTACATTTATTACTCTATAATATAATCTTTTTATAACATTTCGATCTGCGTATAAAGTTTAGGTCCAAATTAGTGTACTTGCAGTACTACACATTCGGAAGTTGGGTTAGCATAATTTCAATTAGATTATTAGGTAGCACATCTAATAATCTTTTTTATTTCATTTGATTGATTTAATCATTTTGTTTATATACATTATTTAGTGCCTTATTATTTCTTGAAATTAAAATAAAATATCACTTAACATACATTTAAAAAATAATACAATCAAATATAGTACCTCATCCTTTTTCAAAGTTAGTTAATAAAGTAATAAACAAATAGACACACAAGAATCATTCTTGTATTTATAATATTAACAAAAATATAACGTAGTGTAGATAGTTCAATTATTGTACGGTCTTCAAAATTTTGTTTTCAATATTTTAATGACATAATTACTATTTTACAATAGAACTATAGTGACTTGACTACATTTAATGAAGGTAATGAAAACATGTATGATATAATTCATGACATTAATATTATTTTCCTGGAACTTAGAATTTGAAACAGGTAATTGTGTAAAAAAGTGATTACATAGGAATATCTTAGGTATCTTTGAAATTAGTTGTGTTATGAAATGAGATATATAATATTTTTACATTATCACATGTAATATCATATCAGAATATGATTAAAAATATTGGTAATTCTGGTATTTGGATTTGGGGAGGTTATCAAACAATTTAGAACTGAGACCATTCAACTATGTATACGCTAATTGAAGTTAGTGTATCCTAAGTCTAAAAAGGAGACTGGCTCCTAATTGTCAAAACATATTGAGAGAAACATTGTGTACAAGATAATAGTCATTACACTTATACTACATTTAACTGTTAATGTTGATCAAGATCATGCTCAAACAGTGTCATTTAATAATTTTAACCAAGCCTTGAACGTGCAAAATTAACTTTCGAACTTTCGCTACTTCAAGAAAATATGTTTGTTTACCTTAAACTGAGTCTCTCAGATCGGGACATTTTCGGAGAAGCACCTAGCTCTTCACTTTTAACTGATATTACTGTTAAGAAGAACACTAACAAAATTGGGTAAGCCATTCTTTAAACTATCCCAAAAATCACAAAATCAACGAAAGCTACACTTTTGTACACTTTATGAGAAATTTATAAAATTATCGCAAAATAAAAAATTACTAAATATGTATCAACTTTATGTTATTTTTAACATGACAACGCAACAGAATTAAAAGCTCTGTTATCTTTTTATCTTCTTGTTTGAGATATGTACCCATAATAGTGATCCCCCAGATCACTATTTAGGTACCCACGAATTGACAGATGTCGAAACTAAATGTCAATTTATACAGATAACAAAAATTATTCAAACTTGGTCTTGTATTTCAACAATTTTAGCTTTACTTTTCATTCTTAATAATCTGAATCTGATATTAAATTCAAATTTTATTTATTAGTTCGGAGTATGATAAATTAGAAGACCAAGTAGAAGTAATATTATAATAATTCCATGGTTATTTATTTTTAAATATTGTTTTTTCATTAGATATATAAGATTCAAGATTTCCGATTTAGTGTAATTATGCTGTAAATTTACATACAAAACTATAGAACCGTAATAATCAGTAGTAATGAGGTTGGTTAGACCACGTAACCCACCACCACAGACTACTTTTGTTAATAATAAGCGAACATAATACGACAACAGTAAAAAATTTCAAATAAATACTTCATTTCTTTTGTTCTTGTTCATGTTCTTTTTAAAAGTTATATTAATTTATGACACTTTTCTTTGTTATATAGATATTTTAAAATAAAATAACTAGGTACCTATACATAATCTCTAAAGTACAACACACATTCTATGGAACCAAGGACTACCTTCCGTGTATTAGTACAGTATGGATCTAAATCTGTCGGCGTGGTGGGGTGTAGTCGTTACTATTATTCTCCATATGTCACAGAAAATATCGCCGTGGACTGATGCCTGTTCTGCTTTGGTGCCAATATTACCTAAGTGGCTCGATATGCAGGGTTTATTAAATAACTGAGTGTTTGAATTTGATCTAAAAATTGTATATATTATTAGTGAATAATCGATTTAAAATTGAAATGCCTCCCATTTGATGACTATGCATAGAGACGTACAGAACACTATTCAAACATTTTAATTCTGTTCTTTTTAATACTTCAAGGTCATTTTTCAATTATTATAACCGTTTTATATTTATAATTTAATTTAAGATAAATCTAACGATATTACATTTATTACTTTATGGAGTATAATTTTAAATAAGAATACATAAATATATATTAATTTTCGTTTCTGAGCCACCTTTATATTTTACTAATTTTGTCGATGTCTAAATCTATTTATTTTTATTCTGCTCAATATGAGTTTGTTCGTATGAATTGTAACTCTTAACTTAATGCGGTTTTTTTATTTACTTTTTTAATATTATCACAACAAATTATTTTAATAAATCCCTTAACTCCTTTTAATATGACTTTATTCATTCATTTAACGGACATAATTAGTTCTATTTTTTTTTCAGTTAGTGGGGAGTGTGCCTTCTTAGTCGAGTTTAAAAACAAAATAATAAAACAGGCCTACAAAAAAATAACTTTTTGGAGCACCCCTAATTATATCTGTGGTCGATAAGAAAGGTAATATGCTATATATTTTAATATTGATACACGCCATTTTATCTCATCAGCTCTAGTTTAGCGATTACCCTCATTTTGAAATTTTATCATTTGTTTTAAACATTTTTCCTTACGATAGAACTGGTAAAAATGATCTTATTATTTAATTATGGTTAGTGTTTCCAGATGTTGTGTTAACCATCCCGATATGTTTTATTATATTCGCGGGAAAAATATATTAAAATTTTGCAAAAATCGATTACAAACCATGTGATTCACTTGTATTTTGTTTACTTCGCCTTTGAAAAACGAAATCAAGATAAAGCGTGGGTGCCTCATAGTGTATGCAAAATTGGCATCGAACATTTACACCAACGAGAGAAAGGGTTTTGAAGTTTTGAGTACTATGATATGACTTAAACAAAAATATCATAATGGTGATTGTTATTTTGGTATGACCAATATAGTAGACATCAACAGAAACAATCATGATAAATGCAACTACCCCAATATTTCTTTAGCACAAATACCTATTTAGAAAATATTCCAATACCAGTTTCTCATGAGGCAGTACAGCAACCTTAAAAGGATCAAGGTCGAACATCTTGTGCTTTTCCAGTAGTTGATAACTTTGAATACTGTATAGAAACATCAACACCTAAAACATTTTCACAGAATGAGCTTAATGACGTCATCAAAGTATTAAATCTTTCAAAAGAGGGCCTGAGTTGCTTGCATCAATGTGAAAAGAAAAAAAAATGTCTTTCAACAGATATACGAATTACTTCATATCGGAGGAGACAACGTAATTTATTGCAGTATTTTTCTTCTGATGAATACTTTGTATGTGATGTAAGATGATATCATATGAGTGGTTTGCTGACTTTTATGGGCTTGAAAACTTATTAGGCAAGTGATCTCTGGTGTCTCTTTATTGACAGTAGCAAACGAAGGTGTCAAAGTAGCTCTTTTATATTTTGTTTTAATTTCCTGGATTAAGTAGTGGGACATTACAAGTAGGTATTTTTAATGAACCTCAAATACGTCAATTAATTAAAGGCACCACTAATTTTGAAGCTTTTGTGTTTGATGTAATATAACTTGAGTAGAAATTTATTGTAGCTGTTGTACTAAAATTTCCGGAAATAACAAGGCTGACAATAATATGGAATTGGTTTATGAAGTGCTTAGCTGCTAAAATTTTGGCTGTTATATGAATATAAATGTGTAATAACTTCATGGTCGTATAGTTCAATTTTGACATTTTTTTTTCTCGAACTGACTACGCTATTGACCCGGCGGCAGGATCTTCACAGCTTCACCGGACTAGGACAATTTTGACATAATTTAGTAAAGAACAAGGAGAACATTTCCATCAAGACGCTAAATGGTAGAGAGTAGATATCAGGGCATATGCTACATTCATATGGTGGCCGATTTTTGCGTGATGCTTCAAAACCACGGAGTAATCTTCTCTTTCTTCCATGTTCAAAACACTCATTCGAGAAAATCACTCTATAGACAATTGATATATTCTGCAAAAGAACATGGTATTTTGTAAAAAGTGCATTTTTTACCATGAACAAGAGATGACAAAAAAAATCATTTGTATTTTTCATATCAACATAATAAGATAGACTTAAAATCAGGTTTAATATCCCACGTACCAAAATGAGTTTAGGCCACTGTAATTTATTTCTATAGAAAATACGCATTAGCATGCTTATTCAAATTATTGAATGAATGCAAACACATTTTTGTAAAGATAGTAGAAAATAAACAATTCTATTTTTTTAATTTATTTCTGTTCATAGTTTAATAACTAATTAAGACGAGAGATCAATATGTGGCCTATCTGTGAGCAACATTGGTTGGTGGGGTCACGTGACTAACTCTTAGCCGCCATATTGAATTTGTACGCTGGCTAGGGCTTATGTACTTTCGCACGATATATAGTATTTTTCGAAATGAATCAAGAAAATTACCATTAAAAGCTATTTGTTGAATTTAAGCAGCTCCGTGTTGTTCAACATTACTATGCTGCAGAATACAACTGCCGAGATTTTAGAAGAACTGTAAGAAAATTATTTCTGATCTTTTCATCGAACCAAGTGTGAACAAGAATTCATCTATCAAGAAAAGTCTATCTACTTACCGAAAGTGCAGTGCATACTTGTCAGGTTAGGTGTCTAATTATTTGCTTATAAGATACTTAAAACATTGTCGAACATTCTTAGTCATTGTTTTAATATAGTAAAATCACCGGCGTCCTTATATACCGATAGCTTTAGAAAATGTTTTTAATGATATATTTTTAATTGTGAAATTTTTTGATTTTGGAGTTGTACCTTATCCTCTAATTATTTAATTTTAAATGTGCGCTGTTTATTAAATATATCTGTGATTAAAATACAGATCGATGCGCTCGTTATACATAACAACAACATTGAACTATTATATTTTAATCGTTCTTTAAAAATATTCTTTATGTATATTGATGATGACCTTTATAGTTTTGCTTATTTTATATTAGTATATATAAATACGTCCTGAAGAACGGTGAAACCGCCATTTTGATTGCTATTTCTGCTGGGGTAAGGGGAAGTGGGAGGTGTGTCCCTCACAAAAATTCTCATGTTCAAATACTTGATGTCTCTTTCTCAATATAAACAAAATTAATTTCATAGTCTCACAAAACACTTAATATTTTAACAGGCACTTATCTCATGGAATGTAGGTCTGTCTGATCATGAACGGAGAAGTAAATCACACCATGGAGGATATAATTGGAATACCTCCTGGAAACTTGGAAAAGCCACAAGAAATAATAGAAACACCCATCATAATGTCAGTAGAACATAATGAGTCTGCAGAAAAGCCTCTTGTAGACTCTAAAAAACAGGAGGAAGTTGTACAAATGCCTGTTGCTAAATCAGTAGATGGAGCTGTCTGTGTGGTGCTTTCAGAAAAATCTTTGGCAAATTCACAGAAACAAGAAGAAATAGCCAACATACATTTTGAAAACCCCGAAAAAGTAAATGAAAATGAATCAAAATCTTTTAAAAACGTTGAGGTCCCTAATCAAATTATAGAAACCATCGATACAAATTCGCAGGAATTCGAGGAAATTGAAGAACAATCTCTTGTAGACTCGAGAAAAACATCAACAACACCTGCAATCCCTCAGAATTCTGAAAATATAGAAAGCACATCTCATGCAGATATAAATAAGCCTGAAAGTATTGCAGAAATTGATATTGAAGATGCAGAAAACTTTGATGAATCTGTAAAAATACCTTTTTGTGATATAGATAATACTGAAAAAATTTTAGCAACTCCAATCGCACTCCCAGACGAACCAGAGGAGATTGACGAAATGCTTCTTTCAGATTCAGGAGAGCCAGTGATAACTCCAGATTTATCTTTAATAAAGAATGATGATATTAAAGATGTTATTGAAATTTCTCTTGTTAACTCAGAGGATTCAAAGCAAAGTACTGATTTAGAAAATATTGACAATGAAGATCATGTTATTCAGATTCCTACAACTAAAAGTATAAATGATGCATATAACGATTCAAGTCAGGAAGCTGGAATCAATGGAAATGCTGATAATTCAGAAAGCAATAACAACGCTGGAAGTGATGGTATCAGATCTGAAGTTACCACTATACAGATATTTAACATTCTACCTGAGGCAGAGTTTAATAGTAACGATGTAGAAAGTCAGCACTGCAGCAATAGTAATGGGTCATTTGTAGAATCTGTGGCTAGTTCCCAGATTAAGTCTGAGACAACATACCAGCAGCCTATAGATAGATTCAATGAGAATAGCAGTAACTATATAAAAAGTGAAAATGATAGTCAAGTGAGTAATTTGGTTTTATTTTTGATTATTACAATTGTTATTATTATTTCATGATAAAACTAGGGAAGAACCAATAATAATAATGAAGTTTCTTAACAAAAATGATATTATATAAAACGGCTATAGTTATATTGTTAAAAACAAGTAAATCTTTTAATTTTAATTTGAATTATTGTACTTTATTAGTTTGATAAATATAAATAATATAAATTGTGTAAACAATTGATTTATAAGAATGTTACAACTACAAGAATGTGTCTGGGGGACTTCCAGTTATATTTTTTTGTAATCATTGGTGATATTTTAGTTACTCCAAATGGATTCAACTTGAACTCCAGTATGAATTGACGGAAGGTTAATTTCTTCTACATAAGAAGTGGCAAGTATAAAAAGAGTTGTGGTTATCTTTGCCATCTGTTCATCAGCTAAGAAACACTACATAAAAAATAATGCTAGTTCCTTTTTTAATTTGAGGACTTTGCATTTTCAATTGGAGGAGGCTTCATGTGGTATATACATTTATTTATTATATTATTAAATAATCATTTAACAATTCCAGCATTCTGAAGATGTGGCTGACCTAGATAACATGACAGATGTAGATATGTCGGAGGAAGAACTCAAAGCGACTGATACTGTTAGTATTAATTCTGACACAGAACCTGAGAATGATATATTGATTCCTGTTAATGAAGAATCATCACAAGAGAACCAATCCACAGTAAATACAATTGAGACAGTTAAAGAAGCAGAAGAAATAGAAGGTTCCAATGGTGATTCACAAAAAGCCTCAAGCCCAGAAATTCATGAAATTGACAGTGAAAATGAGGATATAAAAGAAGTTAAGTCACAAACACGTGAAGACCCAGTCCCACTGCGCAGAAGCAGTAGAGCTATAAAAAGAAAAAGATATACTGATGATTTAGAAAATGTTGATGACTATGAACCTGTACTTGGGGACTCATCGAGACACAAAAGCAGACCTGTCGTGCCTAATAACACAAAAATTCTAATTGAAATGGAAGACAAAAATCCAAGATACAATCAGGGTAACAAAAATAGGAAAGAATCAACTGTAGTAATTATAACAGCACCTTCTGAGAGGAACTCCCCTAACAGAGGACCTGGGAATGCAAGTTATTCTAATCAAAATATACACAATGTGCATCCCAATACAAATATGTTACTAAATAGAAGCAATACCATTACTAATAATTCACCTCAAGCTCCGTCAATCTTGCCATCTCTTACAGATGATATGTTCGTAGTTGAAGCTCCTTCATTCATTGTACCTTATGTTTACGAAAAACCGTCTATGATGCCATTTAGAGAATTTGTGGACAATCTTGGTAAAGAACTTGAAGAAGAAAGAGCCAAACAAAAAGAATTATTAGACGAAAATAAAGCTGGACAAGAAAGAAATGAAGAATCTGGAGATGATGATGGTAAAAAGAAAAAAAAGGAAGCAAAGAAAGGTATGTAAATTTTAATTTATTCTATTTTATTAAAATCAATAAAACTAAATTCAGAATGAGTGAATAATGAATTAATAAATAGTGAGTAATGAATGCACGAAGAATGTGTATATCAGAGGAATTTTGAAAATAGCACCAGTGACAGAAGAGAAGAGAAGTTGAGGAGTAATAGATTAGCATGGTGTGAGGAGAGATGGAGGATATACAAGTAGAGGAAAACCGAAAAAGGTATGAATGGACTGTGTGAAAAATTATGTGTGTAAAAGGTGTGAATACTGAGATGACATTTGACAGGAGAGAGTGGAAAAAGAAAACATGTTGTGCTGACCCTACCTAGGTGGGATAAGGGTAATGATGATGATGAAAAGTAAGTTCTTCTATAACTTTCTATAGTTTAATAATTTATTACTACTGATTATAATCCATTTTTTCATCCAGTTTAACCACTGTTGAATTCTGTTGTAAAAGTAGCTTTATTATATACACATATACACACTAGGATGTGCCAAAAAAAGTCTCTTTTTTTTTTCTTTTCTCACCCCAAAATATCATATGCAAACATGGGCATTAACTCGTTAATCCATTAATCGTTAATTAACGAAGTTAACAATCTGCTGAACGGATTAACTTTTAAGTTAACTTCAAAAAATGTTAACCCTCTTGTTGACTTTTGTTAACTTTAGTCCTTTAAATTAGTTGTTTGTTGTTATGCTGTCATTGTTTGAATTACGCGCCACGCCATGGTTGTATGTTCGGCGATTTTTTTTCGAACTGACAACTAGCTTAAGGGTGCATGTCACACCTCGGCTTAGGCTGTTGTCTAGTTCGGGACGTTCCATCGTGAACGCCCTGTGCCTACTGAAGTCACTGTCCATGGAGGCGATCTCCCAGGGGTAAAGGGTTTTGGCAGTGTCCCTAGACATCAGTCCGACGTTTTGTTTCGTTTGGACGTAAATCAAAACAAGAAGTAATAAGAAAATTGGTCTAGAAACCACAATTCCTTGAAGAACAAAGCTCAAAATTTGATAAGAACTTGGCTAGACATTAAGTCAAAATAATCTTTTACGGATACTGCCTTTCTAGGTGAATCAGTGTTAATAAATATTGAATTTATTGAATATAACACTGCTACCCCTTTTAGTGCTGCAGTAGAACGTCTTTTTTCAATGGGTAAAGATATTTTACGGATCGCGATCTCATCATCGCTGTCAGGTGTCAATTTTAATATGCTAATTTTTGGAAGGGGAACATGCACTTAAATTACCTAATGCAAAATTACTATTAATGATAACCTTATTTCTAGTAGTAGAAATAAATAAATGTGTCTTAAATTCTTCTTTCTACTTGTTTATGTTTTATTTACATATGTCTCTCAGCCCGAAAGCAGTATAAATTTTAAATGGTTAACTTTAAATGACGTTAAATTTTCGAGAATTGAACGGTCTCCCGATTATCGAAGTGAACTTTTTCACTAATGAATTAATGATTAACGAAGTTAACTTTTGGATTAACTGTACCCATCTATGATCATAGGATATATCCAAACTTAAATTATGCCCAAAGGACAGCTCTTAATTTCAATTTTAAGAGGTCTTCCAACAAACTTTAAACTTTCCCATATAAATAATATAGGGAAAATTTTTTTAACATTTTTGTCACTTGCAAACTGTGAAGAAATTTTATTTTGAAATTAAGAGCTGTTCTTGGGACATATTTTTTGTTTGGATATATACTATGGTATTATGGGATGAGAGTGAGAAAAAGAAAACGATGTTTTTGGCACACCCTAATACACACACATTCATATTTATATATACATATGTTGTTAGTTTTGTTCTATTATATCTTTTGCAAGTGTCTACAAGTACGAATTATGCATTAGTTGTAGATTTAGTTTAAAAAATGTGACTTAAATATTGTACTAGTGGGGCTATTGGATGTTGTCCCACCCTGATAATAAAAAAACTTAGAGAAATTATATATCCAAACCTTCCTCATGAATCACTTTATCTACTGAAGAAAATCGCATGAGAATCCGTTCAGTAGTTTATGAGTTTGTCATGAATAGACAGTCAGAAAGACGTGGCAGAGGACTTTGTTTTATAATATATAATGATGTAACTTCTTTTATGATAATCTTTATTCAGAGTGACTTTGTGTTTGATGTTCAGTATGAATGTAAACAATAAATATTCTATTTTATGTATTTATAACACATATTTTATTTAAATATTATCTTTCTACACTTTTTCTCCATATAAACTTCAACCATGCTAAACCTCATATTCTTTGTGCACACAATGTGCCTAAAAAGAGATACTTTTTTCTGTATGTACTTTATATAGTTGTCTATATATATCACATATATAACTATATATATCGTAGTCCGGTGAAGCTGTAAAGACCTTGCCAGCTCAATAGCATAGTCAGTTCGAAAAAAAAAAAAAAAACTATATATATGTGATTATCATGGGAAGTGTATTTATTTAACTTTACAATTTTTTAGAAAAGAGAAAGCAGAAAGATAATGATGATGATGATGATATGTCTTGGGACGGCGAATCAACAACAGAGTCTGAAGATTTAAGTGATGAAGAAGACAAGATTTCCATAGTTAAAAATAAAGAGTATACAATTAATGAGATTCATTCAATCAGTTCTGATTTATCCACAAACAAAATTATTTCAAGTAAATCTGACAGTTATTTTGATTGTTCACTTGGAAAGTTCTTTATGGATATTGGATCCAACTTAGTTCAAGAATATGTGCAAAATGATTTACTTAAACAACAGAATCGTAAAATCTATAGAGCAAAGAAATTAGGACATAGCACTAAAAGCACAGAAACATCGATTGCATCACTTAAGAAAAATCTAGAATTGAGTAAAGAAAATAATGCAACATATACATTCAAATTAAAGAAATGCCAATTTTGTAGTTTCAAAACAGAGTCTTCATTGATTTTGGCGGAACATTTAGAAATACCACACACAAAAAATAATCTATTTCAATGTAATTTTTGTTCATTCGAAGTGAAAAGTGCACATGAAATATTTGTTCACATGGAGACAGTTCATAATATTACAGGAAAATTAACAAGGTTGCCAGGTTGTCATCAATGTGCCAATTGCCCATTTGAAGACAATAGTAAGGGTAAACTTGCTCGGCACCTTATTCCGTGTATGAAGAAATTCAAACCTGAATCAAATTTGGCTCCACCTTTCGATTGGGAGCCCCCTGCAAAAATACCAAAGGTAGATAAATTATATTATCTTATAGTTAAACTAGCGGGCACAGCGGATGTTGACGCGCCCTGATAATAAAAAAAAAACCTTGAAAAATTATATATCTATTAAAAATAGACCTTTCTCATGAATCATTTTATCTACTGGTGAAGCAGCATGAAAATCCGTTCAGTAGTTTTTGAGTTTATAGTGAACAGATAGACAGATGTGGCAGAGGACTTCGTTTTATAATAATGTAGTGATAAGAAATTTTCTTAGTTTTTATAATTTATTATTTTAATTACAGATATCGAAGGCTCGCAATAATATGGTTACTACATACCAAAGTACATTTAACCGTGGACAAATTGGTAACATTATTAGTAGACCGATGAATGTACCTAATGTAGCACCAGGTGTTAGTGCCCCATACCGGCCACGAGGACGTTCACCGATGCCTGTTCCTCCTAGACCAGCACCGGTGCTGCATGGTCTGCCAATAATGCGCAACGCTGTAATGGTCAAGCACAATGCACCTATTGCTAACTCAAATATCTCTGTGGTAAGAAATAAAAAATATGATCAACTATACCAGGTCAAAATGTTAAACACTCGCAGTATTCTAGGATATGACACTTCATGGTCACATTTAACATATAAAATAATAATATCAAAATAAATACTAATAAACAACCAAGAAAACCTAAGTTAAAGTTTGTTCTAATACTTTCAAAAGTATAAACACAATCGTAATAAACCTAGGTGCAATGACCGTTGTCGACAGCTACAATGGGCGATCCGAACTTAATAACTTTCGATAATAAAACGGACAATAAACATTTGTGTTTTATTCCAACGTATCCCTATCAAGTGAAAGTGAAATCACCTGACCGTCATTGACACTGTGCTTTAACATAGACGTGTAGACGATTGTGTATAATTTTTGTATTTTTTATAGATAATTAGGTCAAATATTAAGCACCTATTTTTTAATTGATTTAGAACGAGAATCGAGTGCAGAGTAACCTAAGTAATATTGCTACTGTCTAAACATTCAGCCTGTATATTATATCTAATGATATATATGTATAACACCTTTGTTATGATGCATTTCAGAAACAGCAGAAGTCCTTGCATCAACCATCAATTTCAATCACTCCATTGCCTCGTCAACCTCAACCGATTCAATCGCAACAAACAAATGCGAAAACAACTTTTGTTATTTGTGAAATTTGTGATGGATATATCAAAGATTTAGAACAATTAAGGAATCATATGCAGTCAATCCATAAAGTAAAGATACATCCAAAGATGATTTATAACAGGCCACCTTTAAATTGTCAAAAATGTCAATTCAGGTAATTATTCATTTGCAATATATTTATAAAGTTTGACTTTCTTTTTTTTAATAATATACAGTGGTGGTCATGTAATTATAAACACTACCAACGGTCCTTGACATTATGTAAGATACTTCACCTTGATCATTTTTATTTTGAAAATAAACAATAAATAGGACAACAATATGTTCAACGATTTGTCATTTATTAGAAAAACAATATAAATCCCACTACACAAGTGCAGTTTCAATATTACTTATTTATTGATGTATCACAGACAAACATTTAAATCAGTTTTAAGGTATGAACAATAATGGTCAACTAATTAGAAACAACAACAAAAAAGTATAAAAAGAATATTTTTTTAAGTAGTTTTTTAAAGTTTTTGTAATTAGTATTGTTATTTACGAAATAGCTACTACTATTCACAGCCTACCAATAGTTATAATTAATATTTAGTGGCGTATCTCTTATATTCAGTAACAGCACTGCAAGACGTAACATTGATTCAATTGCAGACATTTTTCTAGGGGCATTGAATTCCATGCTTCAACAAATACTTCATATAGTTCGTTTTGACTGGTTTTTCGTTTGTTTGAGACTTTCTTTTTAACAATATACCAGAGATTTTCTATCGGTGCTGAAAAAATCTGTTTACAGAAAATGATCGTCCGAGTAGAGAATCACTGTGCTCTAAGATATTTTTGTATTGCTATTGATCCATTGTACCTTCAAACTACCAAACGGGTCCAACTCTACATCCGGAAAAACACCTCCTAACTTTAATGTTACTGCCACCGTGCTTGACTATACTCCTTGTGTATTCATAATTAAAAGCATTATTTACAGGACGTCTATATAGCGCTTTCCATCGGAATTTACCATATTTCTTTTTGTTTTATCTGAAAATAGCACTTTTTTCCATTCGCGTACCGTCCAATTAACATATTTTTTAGGGAATAATAATCGCTTCTCTCAGTGTTGCTTGGTAAGAAGCGGTACCTTTCGAGAGGTTCTTCCAAACAATTTAGCTTCCACTAATCTTCGGCGTATCAGTCTTGATGAGAGGTTTCTCGGGTCATCAGGCGAAAAAACTTCGTCTTTAATCTTGCTGGAGCCTTTAAATGGGTCTTTGTTAACAACACGAACGATTAGCGTATCTTCTCTGAGAGGTTTTTCTTGGCTGAGCCTTTCTAAGAAAATTCCATGTGTTTTATAATGATCAATTGCATTAATTCTTAACAGAGCAATTTAAATGTCTATTGTCCTGTACGCCCACTTATGATCTATATGTAAATTAACAATTATCTGCCTAGTTGACGCGTCACAGCTTTTATTTTGGCCCATTTTGAAGAAAATAACATTCATATTAAATTTTGAATTGCCGCCAAAATAATAGAAAAAAGCCAAGAAATAAATATTTTCTCCAATTTTAAAAAAAGGAGGAGCTATAGTTGCTTTCTTAAAATGTTTCTAATTAGGCGTCCAAGCGACCAGTAACAGAAAATAAACTCCTACATGTGTAAGACTCATTTTGTAATTAAAAGTAAGATATGTTTTATATTTTATGCATTTAATGAGTTTTTTATTTGAGTGGCTATATTATTGCATGATTATTAATTATTGAATGTGTATATTTTTTTAAAACGTTTGTATGTTGAAGTTATACTTTCTTTATTCATAAAAAGTGTTTCCAATTATATGACAACCACTGTATATGTGAAATAAATAACAGAATGTAATTTAAATTGAAGTAGAAATACAAGTTTTGGGGTGTAAGGGGTGTCGAATAACATCTAACACTTGAGACACTCAAGCCAACCTCACCTGCACGTGGTGCACCCTGCTGAATAACGAACGAGGCAATGGCGAAAGCGGGGTGGTAGGGTTACAGCCTGACTGGGTCGCAACCACCATGTATATGGCGAAAAAGCCCATCATAGTGATTCGCTTCTGCGGGTTGTGTTTCGGGATCAGCCTGTGCATATCCAGCATTTCGCAGGCCGGCATGACAGTGGCGACCGGCGATGGATAGTGTGTCATTCGGTGGTCGCCATTGTTTTTGGATTGTACTGTGCTTACCATCAGGCACAGTAAAGTCATTTTGCCGTGTTACTATAAAAAAAAAAACAAGCTATATTTATAATTGTTTTAATTTATTTACAGTAAATGTTTCTTGTGATTCCAGGTTCTTTACAGATCAAGGACTTGAACGACACTTACTGGGTTCACATGGTCTAGTCACAAGCTCTATGCAAGAAGCTGCAAATAAGGAAAAAGACTCTGGCAGGTGTCCAGTCTGTGGAAGGGTGAGGACTAAACATTTACACATTTTTTCATAATAGATTACACGATATTTTAAAACTTCCGGGTTTTTCTTAGTCTAGGCCCCTGGGAAAATTTCCACAATTCTGGCACTGTCATGAGTATTTTTATCAAATCCAATGAAAATAAATCAATAAGCGATTTTAAGTTAGATTAGACCCCATGATGATGATTTGATGATGAACATGATTTTTTATATATTATTATTATTGTAATAATCAGTGAAATTTCAATATTATGATTAAGTTTATGGGCATTAATTCATTTATGCTTACTGTTATGAATGTAATTAATAACATATCAATTAAAATGAAAAATATGTTACATCAATCTAATTCATACTTCTTAGAAAGGAGAAAAGCTGTGTCTATAATTTGAAAGTACAAATATTGCGATTAAAAACATGACCTTACTTTATACTATATCATGTGTTTATTCGATATTTTGTTTTATGTTTGATTTGTAGCTATTGAAGAAAGTAAATATCTTTGTAATACTTTTCAGGTGTATCAGTGGAAGCTCCTCAATCATGTTGCTCGGGATCACAATTTGATGTTAAAACCTGCACATTTGTCATACAAATGCACTGTTTGTGCAGCCACATTTGGAATGTATAAACAGTTTGAGAACCATGTATATTCGGCGCATAGCGTTGTCGCTAAACGCGTTATAGACAAGAGCAAAATCCCTCCTTCACTAAACAAGTACCATGGCAACAGCACATTACTCAACAAACCAGCAGACTAATTATGAGGTTACCAATATAAAATCTTCTAAGTAATAATAAGGTAATATATTTTTTTATTTAGTTAACACTAATTTGAAATAATATGTTTTTCAAATTTACTTGCTGCGCTAAAAAGGGAGACGATATTATGAGAGATGTTTCGCGACATATTTATGTTAGACATTTCAAGAATCACTTGATTTTGAATTCTCTATGTAACTTACTTTGGGAATTAATATTCATCACTTTTGTTTTTATTATTCATGTTTTTTTTTATTGTTTGCTGGTGTTCAGTGAGAATGTTTATGATTAAGCATAGCTAAGGTTGACTGGCTCGCAATTTCAACTATCGATTTGGTGACAGATTTTCAACTTTAGGATAGGTAGCTTAATTTGTATATTGTAACCACAATGGTTTTCTTTACCAATAAGCTCTGGATCATTGCAGGGATTCGAAGCTATGTCTATGGATGTGGTGAACAAATACACTAATCACTGAGTCAGTTTACATGATTTACATTTTATAAGAAATTGACGTTTAAAATTACATGCTTTTAGAAGCTGTACATTAAAGCTGTGCGTTTTATACTAGTCTGGGTAATTAATTTTGTTAAGCAGGAAAATGAGAGGTAGTACACATTTCTGTTTTTTTTTTATATCATAGGCAAACGAGCGGGTGGCTCACCTGATGTTAAGTGATCACCACCGTCCATAGACACTTGCAACACCAGTGGAGTCGTATGTGCGTCGCCAGCCTGTGTTTGGGGAGAGGGAGAGTAGAGGGAAGGGAAGGGGGCTATGGGAGGTGGGTGTAGTGGGATAATGTTCTTGTATATAGTGCTTTCTTGCAACTGTGTTCATGTTTTCAGTATTGTAGACTGTATACATGACTAGTGTATTTGTATGCTGATGCTGAAGTGTGGATAACTACTCAGTTATCACTCTGATGTAATGTATCACACTTGTGGTTACATTACATGCCATATCATAAATTACACCCGAGTTGAATATTACTCGTTCACCAATAGAGGAAGAAATAGAAATGTCATATAAGGGATTTATTATAATAATGGTTATGTTACAACGGCCTACTAATTCAATATAAGCTTAGCGAGACATTAGCACAGTGATCTCATTTTTTTGTCGATTGCGGGTATTTGTGTAGGATATGTATGCGTTTTTTTTAAATATTTCAATGAATTATATAAGTGTGAAACGATTTCACATTATTCATTAAAGATTAATTTCACATCACAAAAAACGTTACTTTCTTAAATATCTTCCATTGGTAAAACAAAGGTCACTAGTTTTCTATACCGGTTTTTACTTAACCTTTTGCCTATTCGGGTGTCAAATCGACATATTTTGAACTCTTTACATGATCTCATCACATTATTTGTTAAGATAAGCTTGCAACAACGATTTCTACAAGAAAATATTCGTGCAACCCATACTTTTTCTTGTCTTTATTTATCCATTCGTTCGTCTTCGAATGGCTAATGCGATTGTTCTGAAGAAAAAACCAACTATTTATATAACTTTTGAGCGTTTTATTTATATTTTCACGTATCCTTACTAATATTATAAATGCGAAAGTAACTCTTGTCTGTCTGTCTGTTCCTCTTGCCTAAAACTACCGAACCGATTTAATTGAAATTTGGTACACAGATAGTCTAGAACCTGAGAAAGGACATTTTATTGCGAAAAAAGGGTTGAAAGGGGGGATAATAAGTTATATGGAAGTATCCTCATTTTTATAACTAATAGCTTGAAACTTATTTTTTAGTCTGTTGATTCGATATAAATAAATAGGACATTCAAAGTTTGTAAAAGTTTTACCCTCAAGGGTCTAAAATAATAATAGGAAATAGGGGATGAAAGTTTGTATGGAAATATGTAAGGCTCCGATCTGATTTGAAAAAATCTTTCAGTGTTAGAAACTAATTTATCGAGGAAGGTTATATGCTTATCATCACGCTAAGACCAATACGAGCGGAGCACTAATAAAAAATGTTTCAAAATCGTTGTTTTTTCCATTTGAGAGCTTCCGCTGCGTGTTAAATAGCCCAAAGTCATTATTGTTTCACGCGAACGAAGCTAGTATAGAATAATATTAAAAAAACATATTCTCCATTTGTATTTGGTTAGACCGTTGACTTACTAGTTGTTTCTTTACCTCCCTAAGTATATAAATCGTATTTACATCCCTGAATTTGAGCTAAATATGATATACTTTGAGAACATTACTAATTAAAACTTTATTGTTCCATTTAAATCGATTGTTTTCTTTTATAATTTGCGAGATATATTTTATGTATGTATATAACGCGATTCTTTGTTATCTGCGCGGTTTTAATGGAAATTAAAATATAATAATAATAAAAACTCTTTATTGCACACACGTTGAAAATATACAACATTAGACATCAGTTTACAATATGTGTACTGTTAGGCGGCCTTATCGCTTAGAGCGATCACTTCCAGGCAAAGCTAAGAAGACATTTTATTTTCAAAACTACCTGGTGGCAATGTAAATAGACAAAAATAATTACAAAAACTACAGATAAAAGTGAAAAAAGAAATGACGCAATAGAATAGTTCTATTACGACAGCGAGAGGTAATGTCGATGGAGATATTTTTTAAATAATGTCACGAATCTTGCCTGCCTAATATCACTAGAGAGTGCGTTCCATAGGCGTACAGCTTGAACCGCAAATCATTTATTACAAAATTTAATGTGACAGATAGGGAATTTGAGTAAACGTTGAGAGTATAGACGGCGTGATGAAGAATCTCTGCAACCTAACATCTCGAATATATATTGTAGGTAGGGAGGGGAATTGGGATTATGAAGAATGTTATACAGGAGCGACAGGATGTGGCTGTTTCGTCGGTGCCGAATGGGTAGCCATTTAAGCTTTGAGCGGTGTTCAAATACATGATAATTTTTTTTAAGTCCATAAATTAAGCGAATGCATGCATTCTGTAGCTGCTCCAATTTATTAATCAATTCCTCATTAGCGTCCAGGTAGCAGATATCAGCATAATCAAGGATAAGGATAATATAAATCTTTATATATCAATTTCTTCTGTGCGTGTGTATGTCACTGAACTCCTCCTAAACGGTTGGACTGATTTTAATAAAACTTTGTGTGCGTATTCCAGTGGATCCGAGAATGGTTTAGATTCACAATTGGACCCGGTAGGTGGCGTTGCGGTTGCCTTTTAGGATTTTTTTATTATCAAGGCAGGACAACGTCCGCCAGGTCCGCTAGTTGTTATATATAATGAATAAAAAGAAAAAAAAAACGTATTACGTTCTTGTATGAGTTGTAATATGAAGTTTGTTTTTTAGGTTAAAGATATTATTGTAACAGTTTATTATGATATCATATTTAATGCTGTGCGTCCAAATAATGAAATTTTTGTCATAATATAATCCATTGTGAAAAATTATATTACTAGTCATTGCAAAATCTCAAGTATACGCTATTTATTATAAATTACAATATTTATGTCACCATATTTTTTCTAAATCTATTTACAAATTTTGATGATGTCGATATTTTATAGTCATTCTTTAGATCGTTTGCTGAGAAATCAAACATTGAATTAATAACATTATAGTTTATGGAATGATTATTATAATATGAAACGCGGGAAAAAATACCACGTGCGACTTACATAATGATTAATGTTATGTGATTTTATATATAGAAAAGAAATGTAAAGTTTCGCCCGTCGGAGTTAACTTGTAAACTTGTACCTATAATATTATATAAAGAAGAGTTTTTTTTAAATTGTAATACGTAATCGCTCCGATGTACCGAGTTAGATGTTTTCTCTCTCCTATTTTCTTTGTTATTTTTATATTGTGATTTTATTACTGTTACTTTCTATATGACTGTGTCAGTAAATTTACGAATTAGAAATTAGATTAGGTTTTCACTTCTAACGTTTTTAAGGTTTTCAAACTATTTAGGGACCCTGCAACAGTACAAATTGACCGTCTTAAGTCTCTGTCTACAGTTTCCGAATTATGGACCAGACGTGCTTGTTTATATAAATGTGGCCGTATAATATCATGATATTATGGTATACTGTAATCTCACGTGAAATTAAGTGCTGATATTGCTACTTTGGTAATGCGTTTGGAATTCTCTTATTTGATTTACAAAATACATTTATTTATATATGCACGAGTCGTCGACGGTTGCTAGTAGCCACGATTTTACTACAGAATATCCTACCATGGTTGAAATTGTTACTAGTTTTATAATTTATAGATATATCTATTGTTACAGATTGGAAATTGTGCTACAGCTTGCCACTGTTTTCCAGCGCTTCTAGCAAAGGAAGTTTTACTACAAAACTTTTGAGTTGCTTTGATGGATCTCCAAACAGATCAATTGAAACGGACATATTTTACGCAATCGGCGTTCCATAATGTGTCTGATTTATGTTTTTAATTTCGGCGATCGTCGTAGTATATATATATATATATATAAGTAATATCTCATATTTACGGGATATAATAAAAATTAATATTTAAAACACCTACCAAGGAGTTGCTCTCCTTATAGCTGATAAAATTATTATAAAATGTAAGTATTAAAAAGAAAACATAGTTTATAAGAAATACATCAATAGGCATTCATAATCTTATTAAAATGAATATCGATGCGCCCTAAAAGCAAACGTATATCATAAATATTGTACAAAATTCATATTTTCAATTGATCTTCGCGGTTATCCATTTGTTTTAAAGAACATTCCATATAAATCAATTCGATGAATGAACATTTTTGTTTACACTACATTATTATTAGGCACAAGAGTAAAGTATACTTAGCACACTAAGTACTCATATGATCTGTTTATCTTCATATAATTGTATACCTAATACAGTACCGTACCCAAAGGATTAACATAAACACTAGAATAAAATTTTTAAATAAAAATGTCCTTACAAGTGTTGAATATATCCCAGGTTTAGGATATTATAAAAATAGTTTGGTTATTAACTCGTGTAGGTATTCAATAGTTTGAACTCTTAAGTATCACCAGTGCAGCCTTTAGTTATCCCAGCACTTTGTATGAAATATTCTTACCGCTTTTCAAGAGACAAGGTCTCGGATATATTTTAACCATCGTGGTTTCATTTGTTAAAACGAGGGTAAATATATAAATGTAGGGTTAAGACTAAAACTAAGACTGTTTGGCATTAACAAGTATCGTTCTTTTTGCTCTAGCGCACAGCTCTCACCCCCCTACAATTGTCTTTCGTCATCACTTTAACATTCTATAATCATGTGGTTAAAGAATTTCGCTAAACTTACACCTTTGTAAATAAATATATAAGAAAGTCCAAATATTTATTTGATATGTGTAAGTTCTATTAGACTTATTCAAGACGTATTCTTCCACTGCCCCGTTTTCGAACCCAGTGATAATATGATTTTCTTATTTATATTCTGCGTAGATTTTGAGATACATTCAATCTCGGTAACCGCACATATCCTGTAACATCAATGATAGTGATTTCAGGTGAACGATATCTCTCTTTTATCTTCAGCTTAACCTGTGATATTTAAATGTCATAATAACAGACACGGCTTAGTGATTTTTAAATATAGTCTATACAGATCCGATACATTCAGATACAGACGGACAAAAACAATATGTCACAGGTGATATAGGTGATTGGTAATGCCAATAATCGAATCGTCAGAAAAAATGCTCTTTTAAGAACTATCGCCTAAGTACCATGAATATGAGCTTTAAGAAACATACCCGATGCGCTACAGTACCGAGACAGCACCAACGATGCGCATAATATGTACTGTAGACGCCGTGCCTTGTAGGCAAGACGGATAAAATCTTCGAAAAATCGTGTCTACGACTAACATATATTCTCTCACCGACAGCACACTACCTCTATGTTTTTTTTATCAATTTTCATTTTCATTGACGGACCGTTAGAGATATCTGGATTGTGAAACCCTTTCCAACGCGGGCTCACTTGGACCCAGATATAGCACGCGTCAAACTTTTTGACCTCTCTGAAGATGCGTAAAACACAAATTTAGGTATCCGAGGGACGCGGAAGAGGTTATTGCTATTTTGGTTAATTTCTTTATCTTGTGGATATTCTTATTATTTTCTCTCTTTATTGTTGTTTGTTGATATTTATTATTATTCATAATTATTATTAGAAGTCTCGTCCACTTCGAAAAATGATGTTTCTATGGAAGGTGTTGCCCGACTATAAAAATAAATGTTTATAACGAATTATTAGCTTACAATAACGCTATTGTAGGGACATACATAATACTTACACAGTATACGTTCTACAAAATCTTTCTAATAAAGTATGCGATCACCCAAAGCTCACCAACCAGATAATGATTCGATGTTACATGGAGCTAATTGTAACTAACAAATACATTATGTGGAGAATTGTTATTATTTTAGTTTTATCTATTAATTGTGTGGCTACAGTTGTTCATTTCTAGTTTCTGTTATTATTTTATTACTCCAGTAATAATTTTATTTGCATCGCGTGTTAATTTTTATTTCGAATCCTTTCCAAGTTTTCTATATGTAACTATTTCATGTCCGCTAAATTCAAATAAACAGGTTTTGGTAAATTAGCTGTCAAAGCGTGTACAAGACTACACAGTCGGAGTCCTATATTTATTTCACATACATAATCCTATGGTAATAAGAATGTGGTGGTTATACTGCCACATGTCTGTTACTTAATAGAATAAGTATATTTACATGAATCGGTTTTTAATATTAATATCGAGGCAAAATATATTGAATGGTAATTTTAAATTCTTATAATATTTTGAATTTGTTTTGTATTAACCTCTTGTCTTTACTATGCGCAAAACCGAACATAAAGCTATATTCAGAGCAGTCAAAAAGTTTGACGCGGACTATAAATTGTAAGTAGTGTAGCCTTTTCACAAGGATTAAATGTCACATATTGACTTTTATTACAATCATATATCGACACATAAAATACAAGGATGCCATGAATGAGATACAATAGTAGATCCCGAAGTGATTGAGGTTACCTCATACTGAGTCACTATGTCGGGTGTATTTCTATATTAATGTTGTAGTTACATAGGATTTATCTAATAAGGTATACCATATTCAGATGATTTGGAATGTTATGCATGTTAGTTATATAAAAACTCTTGAGAACCTGAAAATCTAATCGCTGTAGTTATACTTCAATAAGTGATAGTAATATATTTAAAGTATTTATAAGTTCAATTTGACTTTTTACGACATAATATGTTTAGAGGATCTATATATATTAGGGTGCCCCAAGGAATAACGATTTTTGACGTGATAACGTCTGCTGGCTGCACGCACGAAAAAGTATGACTCATTGTCACGTTCCGTCTGAGCCGAGCGTGCAAGCAAGAGCGCGGAACAAGCGATAGAGATGCGCCATCGGTCTAAGCGTTCTGCTCGTGACGCGTCTATCTATATATAGAATAATTCAAATCATAAAAGTATGCAATTTTTCATCAATGTTTTCTTATGACGTTATTAAACCGACTTTACAGATAACCAATTTTTTCCCCGTAAAATTAAACACACATAGTGCTATTTTTATTTCGTTTGATCATAATAACCCCAATGACAAATATTGTGTGATTGGATAATGCCAACCCTTGCCTACTTGCTGTTAAATATAAGACATAAAAGTTTGTACTGACTCAGTATAGTTAAATTCTCGAACTTCATATCTTTTAAATAAATTAAATATCAATATTTCTTATAAGTACAATTATAACTTCACGCAATAAAATCATGAAAACCTACTTTTTATTTAAATTAAATTATGTTTTTTTTAATAAAAGAAAGGACGCCGTCTGTATTGGATGCCGAAATATCCCAACATTATATTTTTCTTCAAAAATTCAATTTACAGTTATGTTCTAAACAGTCTGTGTCGGGTTTTTTTCATATAGAGATTGGTTCAACACTTTTTGGATATTTCCTTTTTATTTCTGAAGCCTTTTGCTGATTAAATTAATAACCACAGATCTCTCGTATCCCGTTATGAATATTAAATTTTATGATTTTTGTACCCATTTTTCGTTTATCTGTACGATTTTTTTTTATTGAGGATTTATTTGTCGGAAATGCATTAGTGTTATAAGTGACTCAATAGTAACTTTAAGTATAAAAACAGAATCTCTACTACTTAACTGACACAGCATTGCCACTATTTTTTGGGATAATAGAATCTTTTGGTATACGAGTGTTACTTGATTTTATTTGTATGTTCTATCAAAATAGACAATAATCGTTTAAATCTATTTCGATATGGGTTTTCATTAGAATCAAATATAGTTTTGCAATGAGTCATAAAGTAAACTCTAAGGAATTCAGAGTTCAATGATTCTAAGACGCGCCCTTTCGGTTTTGTCAGTCAATTTGTTGTTCACTCCAACTAAGTGACCAGGATGACTTGAGTGTCTGTTGCTAAATCGAGGTAGGTACCTCGGCGTGTACAATATGAAACGAATTATCTAATATACTGAAGTAACTTGTACTGGTTAAATATTTATTGTGTTCTTTGAGATATTATTTCTAAGACACTTCGTACTGATATAAGTTTACAAATTTCTTCGCACAATTAGGTAAAGATTTGGTAGAAATACGTGTCTGTTTCTACTAGATACTACGAGATATTTGTGCTTATGTTCATATTTAAATCCATTTCATCTATATACGTGAAACAAAACTCTTAAAGTTGTGCATTAGAGGTAAGTTTGAACTCGGTTTTTTATGTTTTAAACTCCCTGTAATATATATATTTTTAGAATAAATTAGGTACACTACTCGTTGACTGATACAAAAAAAAAGCATAATAATAAAATATAATAATTAAGCACATGTAAGCGTTTGCTCGCGATCGTTTTATTCAATAAGTACTGACATGTTTCGATACATTATACATACATACGATAACATATTAACAAATCCGAAACATATTAACAAAAAACTTCAATTTTTTGGGACACCCAAATATAAGAGGTATAGATTTGGTAGAAATATGTCTTTCTACTGGACTATTCACCATTTATTTGAGAATATGGTCATAAATTTGTTAAAGATAAATTAAAACCTTCGAATAAAACAATCTGACATTATTTTAATTCATTCATACAATAGGACTAGAAATCATTAGTGTAAAAGCGTGAAGTTTATATTATATAGCATGTAATATGTGTATCTAAATAATTTTACACTTCACAATTATGTTTTTAATACGTTTTTACTCTTTATACATAGTCTTTAAATCTATGTTTTATATATTCGTAACCACCACATAAAATACTTTTAATTTAATTAGTTTACGATTCAAATCACAAAGTACTACTTACTTACTGAAATGATGACTTATAATTAGGTATATTATAGTATCAATAATTACAGTTGTAAGTAATTATTCTATTTACTCATATTAAAATCAAGTAAATATCAAGAAAATCTTATTAGTTATTAAATTGGGAATTATAGCCGTACCTAACGAGAACTGTCGTCGTTTGTACTAGTTGTAAATTTTATCACAGATGCCAATATATTCCTTCAATTGGCTTTTTCTTTTATTACTATTTGGTGCCTTCGATTTCGTTTTCTTGAGAATATTTTATCACTAATAATTGTGGGATAACTTATTTTTTTCCATATAATCACTTCATTACTGATATAATTACTGCTTACCCCCTAGGGAAATGTGTAGTCTAGGTAATACTCTGAATAGTTCACGTATCTGTAAGTAAAAGACTCATCATGATCGGTTCAGCCCTTATAGAGATTAGCTAGATACTACCGTTTTATTTAAATATCTAGATTATATATTATTAATATTACATGCTCACGTATATTATGTATAGTGAGCTTTGACCCAGAAATGGGGTTCTTTGTATTTTCTAGTAATGTCTGTTCCAACATTTATTTACAGTAAGTATCTAACACCATTCATTTGTACACATATTAGATATATATATACATTACATTATATATTCACTTACATCACTGTATGTATATATGTCTCTATATATAGATGTATGTTGGTATAAATGAGAAAGGTTAACTCCAAGACCGTAAGCTTGACCTACAATCGTGAAAGTCAAGGTTAAGAGTTTTATGCTATCCATTTTATTATAAGTCGCCGCTATGTGACGTATTGTATTTAAGTCTTATATCGTATTTAACGCCGACAAAGTCACGGGCGGTCCCTCGTCTATTTATATAGAATAGAACACTACGAAAAATTAAATAATGTATGCAATGTATGATTTGTAACTAACGTATAAGAATTTTCCAGGTAAACGATGTGTGTATGCTTGTATTCGTAGTGTTCTATAGTCATAGGCATATAACACGTAGTTTACTGAATTAAAATATATTAATTGGTTATAAAGTACCTGTATATATACACGTTTAGATGAAAAATTATAATACCACTAAATCAAGAATAAAACATAGAATTCTCTATTCGGATGTCATTGGAAGAAGAAAAAAAATCTAGTTGTTTGATAATTGTGCGATAATATTCTCCAATCATATTATATTACTAGACTGATTGGTAAGTATGTGGGATAACGTATTAAAAATACATAAAATATTTAAAGATCCGTAATATAACTCGATCATTAAGAACTTAAAATATTGGAATCACGAGTAACAAAAAGTATTAATTACATTCTTACTTAATATATGAGTATTTGTTTTGATGTAAAAAAAAAACACTTATTTTGGACGAATATTAACTTAAAACTTTAGTATATAATATGATTAATGTTGTTCAAGGTTATTAATTCAAAACTCCTTATTGTATGCTTAAACAGTATTATTATAATACTGCCTTCAAGAGAGAGAGAAATAATTCAAAATTATATTTGAACGAGTAAATTCTTGCACGAGGAAAGTAAGGAACGAAATAAGTCTGCTGCTTTATAGATATATTTTTCGGATTACGTAACTTCGTACAGATTAAATTAGTTGTTCCATATTTGGTATTTATATTCTTTGTTTCATATTTGTATTTCCTTCGTGTCATGATTATGATATAAATTTATCAATAATGATCTCTCGGGTTTAAATGATCCTGAAGTCGTATTGAATACCACTAATTATATAAAGTAGAATTTAGTATAAAATACTAATAGATATCGTAAGTTTTCGTGTGGGTGCGTTGAGTGATGCACAGATAATTTTTTTTTTTTTAACAGGGAGTATGTTTTTTTCTCGTTTCTGACATTTTTTTTTGTAAACTTTCGTACATTATTATTAAATGCTTATTACAGTTAGGGGTGCCCGAATATTCGAATTTATGAATAATTTATTAACAAATCGAAGAGCTCGATTCGGAAAATATTCGCACATCCATAATGTGTAATATTAAAATTACTTACAACGTGATTGTGTTTTGACTTACAACGTGATTGTGTTTAAGACAGGACATTCCTGAGTTTTTTTTTTTGTTAAATTAAAATAGGTGCATGGTGAATATTTATTATAATAGTTTAATTTGTTTTCATTTGTTTTTTTATAAATTTAATAGCAAAGTTAAGGATTAAGTATTAAATTTTTCATGCCTTAGGTTTATTGAAGTGTGTTTGTGATTAAAAAAGAACTCAAAGACGGTTCAATTCAAAGATTTGTAAGTTTTTGTTATTTTGTAAATATTGGGTATCTATTTAGTATTTTAAATAAAGATATCTTACTATGATGAGTGTTTCACTGCGGAATCATAAATAATTAATATTTTACCTTAATAAAAGTAACGTGTATCTAATGCGTCCCTCTAGAATCATTATATCAATCTGGACCACGGTCGTAGCTGGGAGCAGGGGGCATTGTGGGGCAATGCCCTACCTTAAAAATATCAAAAACTAAGATAAATTATTATAAATAAATTGTTTGTTCATAGTTTGAGATTTAAAAAAATGTACTGATAGGTATCTAAACTTTTCCGAACATATCACAGTTTTTTTGATATTCGAGGGAAGATCAATTATGATAATTTTTTTACTTCTGCCTCGAATTCGACTCTATCTGCAGCCTTGATCTGGACATATGATAATTATCTATTACACTTGTTCAATATATGATGATATAAATAAATGGTAACGAAGTCGTGTATTCTTTTAAAAAGTAATATCTCATCTTTCACTACGAAATATTAAGCTCGACTTTCAGTGTTATATATTAAATTAATTGTTACATATTATTACATAGTATAAAACAAAGTCTCCTGTCGCGTCTGTCTGTTCGCGATAAACTTAAAAACTACTGAACGGATTTCCAAGCGGTTTTCACCAGTGGATAAAGTTATACATGAGGAACGTTTTGGTATATAATTTGTCAGGGATTTTTTTTATAATCAGGACGGGACAACGTCTGCCGGGCCCGCTAGTATAATTATATATTAATTTTTGTGTGAATTGTAACATAAGTAATAATTTCTTGTGTCAAATAATATGTTGAATTTAATAATAGTACCTTGTATCAGTTAAGGCAAAAGCGAAATACTTTCAACAAACTTTTGTTTTCGAATCTATACTAATATATAAAGCTGAAGAGTTTGTTTGTTTGGTTGAACGCGATGATCTCAGGAACTACCATTCCGATTTGAGAAAATTCTTTCGGTTTTAAATAGCTCATTTATCGAGGAAGGCTATATATCATCACGCTAAGACCAATACAAGCAGAGCATGAATGAAGAATGTTTCAAAATCGGGCACTTTTTTCCTTTTGAGAGATTTCGTTAGTAGTAGTAATAATATTCGTATTTACCAAATTCGCTTTTTATGACTTGGTATCGTTCTAATCATTCATTTATAGCCTAAAAATATTTAAGAAAAAAAATCCGATGCCGTTTGACTGTGCCTCAATGATTAAAAAAATATTAGAAGAACGGTAAAAATAAATGCTATTCATAATATTAAATTCTAAAATTCTATACAATATGTCGTACATTATTTTATCCGTCATTATTATCTTCTTAGTCTTCATAATCATAAAACAAAATTGTTCAAATAAAGATTTCGTTAGCGTTAGTATTATATACGTTGCCATGGTAACGTGGTAAGTTTCTATTGCAAACATTTTCGAAGCTTATTTTGTTTTCCTATGCAAAATTTTATTCGCCTTTGGCTGCAGTTGAATATCCGTAATGCTGATTTTCACGGTACTTTCACTGGCAGATAACTGATCTTATAAGAAGTAACTTAGACTATTTTATTTTGTTACTCAAGACTTAGTCCGCAATATCCTACTATCTCCTAATTGGTTGGACCGACTTTTACGGGCAGATAACTAGCGGGCTCGGAAGTCGTTATACGGACGGAGACGGATAATAAAATGAAAACCTTGACAAATTATACCTCAACCTTCCC
The DNA here is from genome assembly GCA_015888305.1 of Antheraea pernyi. Lineage (NCBI taxonomy): Eukaryota > Metazoa > Arthropoda > Insecta > Lepidoptera > Saturniidae > Antheraea > Antheraea pernyi. The sequence continues at coordinate 167,196 of MU158876.1, read as the reverse complement.
CATAAATTATCATTCTATCTACTGGTGAAAACAGCATGAAAATGGTCGTTTTTAACTTTATCGCGAACAGATAAACTGACAAAAACTTTCTTTTTAATCGACTTCGAAAAATGAGGAGGTTACTATGTTCGGTTGTATGTATTTTTTTTATGTATGATAACCGATATTTTCGTCAATTGTGAACCGATTTTAATGGTTCTTTTTTTATTTGATTTGGTACACTAGGTACTGATTAACTGCTATCTGTGCATTCGTCCGTGTGAAATTGATCAAAAATATGTTACAACTGCGTGAGACGTGTGCCTTACTGGACTCCAAGAATAAATATACATAATTGAAAGTCATATCAAGACAGAGAGATAATGAAAGTCATATATCTCTATGTAATATGAATTATATCAATTTTTTGGTAAATTTGTTTTATTTACCGCGTTTGCTTCTACATAACTCAGTGATTATAGCAACGTATAAGAATAACTTAAGTATATCGACAATACGTGCATATTATATCTATACAATAAAAGATTTCAGATATATTGTTCGATAATGTATAGCTTATAATTTGCATTACTTTCTTATATAGTGTTAGTGAGCACTGAGTTATGTATATAATAGGTTGAAATTCCAGGTATGTTGCTGATGATAAATCTCATCCCATTCGATATACTATTTGTATTCATATAACTAATGTACACGTTACATGTTACAGTTGGCGTGCGTGCCGTAGTTACAAATGTTATTGAAAAAGCTTTTTCTGTAATGTACATACCCACTCACAATTTTACATTTCTTTAATACATTTTTATAAAAGCGCATGCGGAGCCGCGGGTATCTGCTAACCAATATAACTAGAACTATTAGCAAGCCTTTTTTTGGCTTGATTTGTACGTGACTATGTAACGGAATCTTTTAATTTAAACCCATTTACAAGTACATCTGCTCACTCATTTGAAATTTTCGACAAGTATTGAATCAATGAACATTTAATAATCTTATTACTTTACTTAAATGCGACTACCGGGATCACTAGAATAAAAAATGTTACCATAAGCTCACTAATCTATTGTTGAACGCAATTTTTTAAGTGACTTTTAGTAAAGTTGATTACAAACTAATGTTTTTAAATGATAATCATTGACATACAAAAACCAATCAATGATGATAGCTAATAATAATAGATAAAAAATGTTTCAGAACCAAAAAGTTGAGTTTAAAAAAATAAATATTGAAAGGGTTTTATAACAAAATAATTTACTATTGGATAGGCTTAAGCAGCTCTGGACCCGTAGGACTTGCCTGCTTAAAGAAAAAGTTTTATGAAATGGTGACGAAATAGATGACATAGACGCATTTAGAAAAATATGAATGATAGTTTGAAGTATTACATTTGATGTTCTAATATATGACTTTATTCATTATTTCGAAATGTCGTTTCCGTTTTCAGACTAATAAATAAAATTATTGTTAAAAAGACCCGCGTAATCACAGATCACACCGCCGTGGGGATAAATTTCGCTCCCGCACACCAGACTAGGCTCGGCATGGAGCCCTTGAGTAGGTACGCTGCTCGCGCGATACAGTGACACAAAATCTTACATCACTGCGACAACATTACACCTCCACTTACAATATCACCTCCACACACGTGCACGTGTATACGCTTACACATGCAAGTGGAAGGGTTTTATTTTTCCCCTTATCAAACTGAAATAGTTTAGAATATTATCCGATACGAAATATATATAAGAGTTGTTAAGGTATGTATGCTTGGTACATATATATGTTTCAACAACTCATATATGTATGAATAGTTAGGTTAGCTCAGATGGGCGAGCCCCACTTTGCGGGGCTCGCACCGCGAATTGCTGGGGCGGCGGCGGCGCTCGGCCGTTTGCTCCCCAATATAGGGGGGCCGAATGCCAAGTGCCGCCGACTATACATGGGAGTCGTGCTGGCGATGGCTGCCTACGGGGCACTGGTGTGGGCTGATGCCCTCGCTGCCGTCAACGTGCGCGCGCTCCGCAAAGCGCAGCGCCGCATTCTGGCGGCGGCGGTAGGAGAGAATTTGGCGCTGCCGAGTGTGGTTTCGGCCATGCAGGGGAGGCAGCTGGTGTGTGCCCGGTCTGTCTCTCTATAGGTAGGAGCCCGGTGGCCACCTTCCGCCGGGCGGACCGTTGGGGCGGCTCTACAAGGTAGATTGGCTAGAACGATCCCTTGCCGCCCCAACAATGACGGTCTGTCGGTACACCGTGGGGTTTTAGTCTGTGCGAGTCGGACATAACCCACCCTCTCCCCCGGGAGGGTGGCGTATCCATAAGGGATTTCCCCACGTTAATAAAAAAAAAAGAAAGGTCGCGAATTGCATGTATCAGGCAACAACCAAAGTCGAGGTGCGCCGCGCACCCTTGAGCTAGTTGTTAAAATAAAATCGGCTGAGTTCCTTAAGCGCTCGCCTTAGAAGTCCAGTGAAGCTGTTAAGACCTTGCTTGTTCAATAACGTAGTCAGTTTGAAAAAAAATCGTTACAAAGCAAAAAAAACATGCTTTTATGATAATCTGTACATATGCACATACATATACGTATATTTTATTATAAAGCTTTTATTTAAGAGGGTAAGAAAGACTTGCGATTGGATAAAATTATAAAAATAATGTAAAGGAGCGTGAGGTTTTTAACTAGACCTTGGACAAATAACAAGTGATGAAGAATTCAGAACAAATAAGTGGGCTCATGTAGACTACGTTTTTTAGAACTTGTTGTGCCGACCCTACTTAGGTGGGATAAGGGTAATGATGATAATGATGTACACTACGTTTTTAAAGTCATCATCATCATTACCCTTATTCCACTTAAGTAGGGTCGGCACATCATGTTTTCTTTTTCCACTCTCTCCTGTCAAATGTCATTTCAGTATTCACACCTTTTACGCACATATAATTTTTCACGCATTCCATCCATACCTTTTTCGGTCTTCCTCTACTCGTATATCCGTCCACAAACATACTCAACACTTTTCTAGTTACATGGTTTTCATCTCTGCCCTTATCATGCTAACCTATTACTCCTCAACTTCTCTGTCACTGGTGCTATTTTCAAACTTCCTCTGATATACTCATCCTGCATTTAAAATTTTTAAAATCATTATTAGTAAACTTGATCTTACATAAATGAAAAAATATTGAGCTTGGAATCTTTCTAAACCTGTTAAACATAACCCTTATATTAAAAAAAATCTTATTGTCATATAAATCTTAAGTTTCTTTTAATTGTAATTTTACTTTTATTTTTAATTTAATCTGGCGATAACAAAATATGGAGTACGAATAGAATGTGAATGAAGATTGTGCATTGCAAAATATCAAATATTGATATTGGATTTGGGGAAGTAGTAACTTCCGCTATTTCATACAACAAAATAATATTTTAATATGGAATTTAATAACAATGAATAATATCTTATAATCATCAATCTGAATGTAGGACCATCGGAGATATAGTACTTAGAACTGGATCATGATAGTTCTAGAGACAATCACAACATACAAAATTTAAATAAAAATAGAAGTCCAATGTTTCACGGCCGTTTTCAATAATTTATAGGTAGGTAGTAGAGCCACGCTGAAGCTATTACTACCCTCTTACAGAAAACCGATGTGAAGTGCTTGCATTGTTGCCTTTCGTTCGGTCAGTGAGACCGTCGGAGGACCACTCCTCTCCCCACCCCCTCGCCTAAACACAGGCTGGCAACGCATTTGCGACTCTCTTGGTTTTGCTAGTATCTATGGACGGCGGTGATCACTTAACATCAGGTGACCCGCCTGCTCGTTTGCATCCTATAATATAAAAATAATAATAATAATGTACATGTACAAATGTAGATAATACATTATTAACTATCTTTCGAATGCATTTCACATCGTCGATAGTAACTATCTGAAGATACTAATTTATGCTGGAGACGACCTCAGGTAGATTATAGTATATGCGTCTCCACAATCCGGTTCGTTATTGTTTTGTGGAAATAAGGCATGCACTACAAGAAATAAGAATTGCTCCGAGCTCCTAAAAATTAATTCATAAATTCTAATCATATCGAGTTTTATAAATACTACGTAATAATATTTTTTGGTTCCTGCTTAAAGGTTATATGCAGTGTTTAGTAAAAGTATGTTGAAGTTTTTATAGCAGTAACAAAAACTAAACAGAAACACTATCATTACATAGCTTAAAACAAAGTCCTTTACTGCCTATCTGTCTGTCTAAACTAAAAAACTACTGAACGGATTTTCATGCGGTGTGTGAATAAAGTTTAAGCACCAATGAATAAAGTGACTTTCGAGAAACGTTTGGTATATAATTTGTGAAGGTATTTTTTGTAATCAGGGTGGGACAACGTTTGCCGGGCTCGCTAGTATATAACATAAACTAACATATGCACTTTTCTTTATAGACTTCTCATAGATTAATCAAAGCATTACATATTATTACTATTTATTATTTGTAATTTTGCGAAAATAAGTGTATAATTTTCTATAATCGCTGCATATTAATACTTGCAGAGAGGACGTGCTTTCCAATGTGGTTAGTGATATGTCGATGTTTACCTCATGATCTTATGATGATTCACCATCCATCTCGATTGGGTGTAAGTCTAATGTGTTGAAGCATTGAATTGTCGAAAACAGACTTGATCAGACAGACATCTGATCAGTTTGTCATATAGGTCAGTGGTCGGCAAACTAGACCTCCAGAAGAGCCCAATATAAACAATAGAAAACGGAGATTTATTCAAAGAGTTTTTTAACTCTAGTTTCGCATTAACGGACATATTTTTATCATGTGCACTCTTGTTCGATGTTTTTTTTGTGAGAGATTAACCGTCCTATTGTTGCTTTCTACAAATGTGCCGCTTTTCTGTAGGCTTACGTTTGAAAAGGTTTTACTCGACTCTTACAAGGCAAATTAATAGATAATATCCTTGGATTTAAGGAGGGAAAGAGCCGCATGCAGCCCACGAGCCGCTATTTGCCGACTACTAATATAGGTCATGTGGGTGTTCCTTATCTATCTTTTCTTTCATAGGTAATTGTATAATTTAGACCTTTGTTTTTTTTATTGTTTGTGAATACATATTTTTTAACAAAGAACAATTAATGCAACAGGAGTAAGTTAGATTACATATGAAATGCGTGATAGTGCAACGCGGTAGCGTGGTAGTAGTAAATGTGGTGGTGGCAGTTGCGTGTAACTTTGAGACTATTACACGGGTAAACACAATAGTTTCAAGATGTGGCTGTGGGTGACAGTGTGGCCAGCGTTCTTTCTATTTGTTAACGGGACATTCGATTTCGGATTCTTCAGACAGCAACGAGAGTACAAACCTATGACACCGGTACGAATTATTTTATATAAATATCAAAAATATCCGAGTTAAAATATCAAACTACTAAACTACTTTCAAATTGTTAAATCAGATTTTAGATGGACTATTCTATATATTTTGACAAAACTATGTAAATTTAGTGTAAGGCTAGCACTAGATTACCTTTTTGATGCACTTGGCCCTAGATACGTTTTCGTTGCGTGTTCATATGTTTTCAAATCGTGTTCGTAAATAATTATTTGATAATAAACCAAGATAAAATTGTTATCTTAATATAGACAAAAATGTGAGCTTTGTATGTTTGTAAATATGTTGTAAAGAACGATTATAATTTATTTATCGACATCATATTTTTTGAGATCTAATATATTAATATTAATATTTATTTTCGAACGCGACATTATTTATTTTCCATATGAATACTAACCACGTATAACTGTAATAGCCATAGCAATGCCTTCACGCGCGTGTAGTTATTGTTGTTCCTAATTATTGTTCCATGTTTGCAGCTTAATATGGTGTATTGTACGCTAACAAACTGACTGTAAAACTTGATAGGATCTCGATTATCAACGTTACTTATTCCTCGTGTTGTTCTAACTCCAGAAAATATATTGTCTTGTATACCTACTAGTATGTATATAAAATAATTAGAACTTGGAAATGAATCTCTAAATATCTACCACATTGTGTACACAAATTTTTAATATTTTAGTAACGACGCAGTGTTTGTAGATGTCTACTTATTTAAAATACATATAATTGGAGTGCATACATATTTTATTTTTCCTACAATGTTTCCAGTATGTATTCAAATGTCATTTAATTATATTCAATTACATACTCAACTATTATTTTTTCCCTATGTGTATATATATATATATCTATTAACTGATTTTATTGATATTTTATTCACTATGTACCGTGAACTGCTACTAGGTATCAGCTGGAAATCAGTTGTGAGTGCTTCTTGTGACACTTTAGCATATGCTGATCTGGGCATACCTATGCTTCATAGCGCTGGATCATAATTTTCTATTCCTTATATCGTGCATTATGAACGATATGATTTCTTTTAGTCTACTTTATATTTACAAACATTTTATTTATGCCATATGAATGGAGTATCACATTATCGACTAAGTTAAACCGCTCCGTGAAGGAATATATCTTGATAAGCTGGTTGTTCCTATCTCTTGTATGATTAGGTACCTTTGTAAAGCTGAAGTTTCAGGTGTATTAGATAGTCCGTTCGGACTGCAGGAATGGCGTGTCAACGACTCCAAATACATTGATGTGACAGCGACAAGCGTAAGAAAACAAAACATGTTCCTTATCTAGAATATAACGGTGCGAGTACATCGCAGTACAATTAATTCTGTCAAGTAAAGTGAATTATAGTCATTATAGAACGTAACGCCGACATTATTGTGTTCATTTGAAATCATTAAAATACACTTTGTACAGACAGTTATAGACGAGACGTAGTACACAGAATAATCAATAGTTCATAAAAATTATTTATATACTGCGTGGAGGTGAAAGTCTGTATTTGTGTTTTATTTAATTAAAATATTACGTGGTATTTGAGAATTCATGTGTTATCGTATATAGTACATAAAAACAGGGAAAGCAACTTGGAAGAGAAACGTATTACATAATAATTTAATTCGAACGATATTGTTTACTAGAATTAAATAGTTGCAAGCCATTGATAAAGTGAACTATTGATGAGTTTTAAAAATTAGATCGATGAATTGCTATTTTTTGGTTAGGATTTGTTATTTGGACATGATTTCATGTTTCAAAATTATCATTATAATTTTACAAGTAATTCGTTCTTTCTTGTAGTTATAATATTTAGGTTGCATGATTAATAATTAATCTATCAAAACTATTTTTCAAAATATGTATTTAACTGTGAGTTGATTTTTCTAAACAAACAATAATACTTGCTCTGTATTCTTGCGTTGTAGTATTAAATACGTGATCATTTGCCGTAAGAGACAGAAAATAAGGACGTTGGTTATCTATCAATTGAGTAACTCTAACACGTTTATTCCCTCGCAAATTTGTTCCGGACGACATGCGATGTTCGTTTGTTATGTTATTTAGTGATAATAACCTTATTCTAACGGTTACTAATGTATTGCTTAGTGTGCTATGTGCTCGTTTACTACAACAAAGCGTATTCTATGATGACCCTGTCATTTTAGAAAACTATTTAGTCTCACTTATCGCAATGGAGTTAACTATTGACATGTTCCGATGGTCGAACTAACTTTTGAGGGTGTAAATGTTATATATAAAAAAAAAAAAATAGATACTTTGCGAAGTGTTCGCATTTGTAAAGTCGAGTCTACTTACTATTATAAAATGTTGTAACGTAAGTATAGACAGTATTTTTTTTTTTAATTTACATAAAGAAGCGTTTTTTTTTCTTCAAATCATCGAGTCCTTTGTCTAGGTACTTTATATTTATTATTTGGTTATTGTTGTGGTCACAATAAAAACATCTCTACAATAAAAAGCGTGAGAGTCAATGGGACCGAAGATAGTGGAAAATTATTCAAAAGAATTGACAGTTTGACCTTCAGTTGCCATTTTATTTCATTCCATGGTCGTACTGTCAAGGAAAGAATTTGGCCTCCTTTTATTCGTTAGCATACACGTGTGAAGCCGGTGCATGTAGCTAGTTTCTAATCTATTTGAAATCCGTCATGATGTATGTCTACGGTGAATTCTGAAACTATACAACCGATATTCACAAAAGTTAACATTTATGTCGTTGATGTCCCTTACTTGTATGTTTGCGGTCGAAAGAAGCACAATGAATCTGTCATGAAAAGTTGTTAACACCTGCGGTAATTCCTTGTTGGTTCTCAGTATTTACGGTTGATGGGCGTCTTGAGGATTATGGATCGAATCAGTTCCCTGCGATGAAACATGAGCTTATTGTAAAAGGCTGTAATGGCGTTGATGACATTTTTGATAGCTAAAGAATGATTTGCGCTCTCGAAGGCCAAAAGATGATTTCAAACAGTTAAAACACCAATCATAATTCATAACATAGTCTAAACGTTTTTGAACAGATATTTGTGCAAAAGATGCACAGTCAGAAAAGCCGTTTGCTGACAATGGTTTTTTCTCAGTGCTGGAGAAGAACGCAACAGCCGATAGTTTCTTTATTCGTGTAGTTTATCTCATTATTTATCTTACTGGGATTCTTGCTTGGCTTACAAAAGTGATTGCTGCTTGTGAAATGAGTATCACGGACTGATGCTTCATCAAATACGTGGGTAGTTCTTTAGCTGGGTGTTCTTATTCGAATTCACAACGAGTACTAGAATCCGACTTGGAGAGCAACAAATAATATAATACAAAATCCCAATGATGCGTTAGTAATTCGAGCCGGTTTAATATAGCCAACTTTTCATTAAACATATCGAAAACACGGCGTACTTTATAAGCATTGGTCGAATTTAGGCAAATATTTTGCATCTCTCTCCAACAGGTACATGATCACATTTATTTTTGTACCTGGCTAAAGTGCACCATATGCTTCATTTAACTGTGGCAGGTATAACGCGTACAACTGCTAATGCGTCCCTCGCTAAGCTAAATATCAAGTAATGCATCCGTTCAGTATCCGAGAGCGATAAGTTTTCATGAATTGCGATGAAAAAATATCAAAATATTCCGGATAAGTCACTATATTTCCTGATAATTTAGGAAGACTGATTTTGGGAAGTTTAACATTAACAATACGGGATTGACATTGATGGATAGAATTATCAGAATATCTCATTCTGATATTTTCATTGGTTGACGTGAGTCGTTTATACCAGATGACTGTTTAGACAGTAGCAATATTTCTGGAGGACACACTGCACTCGATTCTTGTCCTAAATCAATAAAACAAATAGGTGCTTAATATTTGACCTAATTATTTAGAAAAATACAAAAATTATATACAATCCTCTACGCGTCTATGTTAAAGCACAGTGTCAATGACCGTCGGGTGATTTCACTTGCATTTGAAAGGGAACGTCAGGAACGAAACAAAAGTATTTATTGCCCGTTTTACTATCGAAAGCCATTGTAGCTTTTGGCAACAGTCATTGCACTTAAGTTTATTATTTTTTTATTATTATATTTTATTTGTAGCTATACTTTTAAAAGTCTTAGAATAAACTTTTTTTAAGAATTAGAATAAACGTTTTCTTGGTTGTTTATTATTATTTGTTTTAACATTATTATTTTATATGTTAAATGTGACCGTGAAGTGTCATATCCTAGAATACTGCGTCCAAACAGTCACCTGGTATATATATAGTGGGAAGATCGAAATAATTTTCGTCAAATTCAATTTGAAGTTCATCTTCGGCTTCTTCTAAAGGTGGGTCGATAAGATCTAGAGTATGTGCATAAGCCTCCTCGAAATTTGTGATATATTGTTTACATTCTGAAAAATACACAATAAATTTATCCAATTGACTCATCAATTTCAACAATACTGGTGATTTCCAAAGTTTTTCGTAATCGATTAAATGCCAAGGGACGTTTTCGACATAGTGACGGTAAATCCTGAGTCGTTTTATATTTGGTGTGGATGCGTGTCGATGGACTTTCTCGCTCTAAGTCGATTTTTAGGTACATACGACATTGTAGGTATTGATAATTAACCCAAATTAATTTTAAGTTACGATTCGCAAACAAGATGAAATAAGTTAATGATGGAAACAACAAAAAAAAGGAATCGATATTACTTCATCGGGCTATGTATATAATGGAACAAGTTTCTTAGTTATCCAATAACAAGAATCCGCAATAAAAATAAGAAAGAAAAAAAACACGCTTCAGTATAAGGACATCGATCAGAATACGTACGTTTTTTTTTGTAATGTCGGTAGTTTACGATTTATTATAAGCAACGAAATGTTACTGTATTGTATTCGTTTCGATTTTAGAAGGTACAAGTATAACCAAGTGATTGTAATGCACGCAATATTATTACAACTTACAATTTTGACAAGAATACTTGCAAATGATTTAAAACTCAATTGTTCTGGTAATTGGGATGATACGGTAGATACGCATAGGAGAATCTACGTTGATAATAATAATTGTCGATGTTATTATACAGGCTAAGGTACGGGTATAAAATGCTATACTATTAAGCGAGTTATTCTCTAAGGTAGGTGTATAATGAATATAACATAGTATAAAACAAAGTCCTCTGTCGCGTCTGTTCGTTCGCGATAAACTCAAGAACTACTGAATGGATTTTCATGTGGTTTTAACCAGTAGGTAAGTGATTCATGAGGAAGGTTTAGGTATATCATATGTCAAGTTTTTTTTATTGTCAGGGCAGGACAATATATAGCTCGGTTGTTCAATTTTGTTGTATTTAATGTAAGCAATAATGTAAGATTCTCAGGTTTCTGCACCATAAAAATGTACGCAGATCACAGCGTCTACGCACGTTTGGGTAATGTAAAAATACGTTCGCTTACACTTCATCAACAGTATAATGCACGACTTACTTTGTTGTTTCGGTTTTGCCGCACTGCTAATGTAGCCCAGTAACGTATGTGGCCACCGGACACAGAACCACTCAATTTAGATGTTTAGACCGCGGCACACTCACAATTTACTTTTGTAAAGAACGGTTGTTACGCGACGATGTTCGTTGTGGGGCCTCGAACAACAATAATTTGCCCGATAGATGTCGCCAAAATGCATGCATCATAGGAAATTATGCATAGATTGGTTAAAAAACCAACCCCTATGATTGGTGCAGCGAACGTAAGCGATATGAGCTTCGCTAGAAAAGATTTGATATAGACGATGTTCGCACATTGAGAGGTACCATAATTTATATTTCTATTAATGGTGTCAATATATTTGAATTACAAATTAGATTATTGTCAATTTTTATTATTATTATTAATTGTAAGTTACATCAGTCTCGAACAGATGGCGCTTTAAATTAGTTTGTTGACAGAATACTATAGAACCGACCGTTATAGATATCTCATATTTATTTATTTTTAATTTTATTTTTTTAACTGGTTCAGCAAAATGACTGCACTGTACCTGATGCAAAATACAGTACAGTCTATAAATAACGGCGATTGTCAGTGTTAATTAGCAATGGCAGTCATCGCTATCATGCCGACCTGCAAAAGTGCTTCTTCACGCCTCGTTTGAAGGACCCCATGTCGTAAGAGAAAGGAAACACATTGGCTGGGAGACAATTCCACATCTTCATAGTACGACAAAAATAAGAGCTTTCGAACTTCTTCGTTCTTGCCGGGATGGTTGCTACTGTGAAACTGTGGAGACGCGTACCCGCCCGTGTAGTTCTATAGTGGAAAGGAGAAGATGGAATGAGGTCAAACAGATCTTCAGAACACTCGCCATGATACAGACGATAAAAGACGCTCAGTGAGGCGATGTCTCTTCGTAACTGAAGCGGTTCAAGGTTCTTAGTAACGTCTGCATCATTCACAATACGGACAGCCCGTCGCTGCAACCTGTCTAGTGCACAGCCACAGCAAAGCGTTTCCGGGTTATCTAGTAACCAATAAAATCGTAAGAAGGAACAAGGGAACTAGTACGTTTAGTAAGACATATGTTTATGTACTAAATGGCAAAAGGTGATTCGGACTAAAATAAATTTTCAAAAAAAAGTATTAACCGACTTCAATATCAATCAAAAACCCATAAGGCACTAAAAAGCGGAAAATAAATAGTTTATCAAATTAACCAAATTAAATAAAACATATGAATATGTGTGCTACCTAGAGATGTATTGGAAGTCGGTGCCAACCAAACCGAAAATCATATCATCTACAGGTACAAAGTTTAAGTCCACTCTCGCGTCTCTGTAATACAAAAATTTTGGTTGGTACCGACTTCCAGTACATCTCTAGGTAGCACACATATTCATATGTTTTATTTAATTTGGTTAATTTGATAAACTATTTATTTTCCGCTTTTTAGTGCCTTATGGGTTTTTGATTGATATTGAAGTCGGTTAATACTTTTTTTTGAAAATTTACTTTATTTTTCCATTTTTAGTGTACATAAATATATTTTACTAGCAGTGCCCGCGAACTCCGTTCCGCCTTAAGTATATTAAAATATGCGCATTTTTGCGGTATGGTATCTATCGGTATGGTATGCGATTTGGTTTCAATTGGTTGTACAATAAGTAACGTTAGGTACGAACGCAACCTTATCAATAATCCGCGATAGCTTCTACCACCAACTCGGCTACCATCGCTTCACACATTATACACCTTAAGTAATGTAATTACAATGCTTGCATCATCTTGCAACACAGCAACGAACATAAGTACAATAAATAGGCTCCTAAGAATTGAAGAGTTTTTTTAATAATATTAGTGGCAAACGAACATACGGGTCACCTGATGGTAAGTGATCACGGCCGCCCATGGACAATTGCGACACGAGAGGAAACACAGATGCGTTGCCGGCCCTTAAGAAAGAAGTAGGCTCGTTTCTTGAAAGTTTTCTTATTTTGTCACGGATCCCATAAACAGAACCTAACCAAACTCTCATCAAACTACCTTTGAAGTACATCCTTTTCAATAAAAAATGAATCATCGAAATCGGTTAGCGTAATATTGAGTTATTCGTCTATTTGTCGTGTACATACTTAATACAAATTTAAAACTTATACGGTTTTGCACTGGATGCCGTTGTCGGAACTGTACCAAATTGAAATGGGACCACACTGGAAGTACCGGCTTTCAAATAAAAAAACATTTAATCAAAATCGGTTCACCCAGTCCAAAGTTATGAGGTAACAAACATAAAAAAAAAATACAGACGAATTGATAACCTCCTCCTTTTTTTGAAGTCGGTTAAAAATGGGCATGAATTTACTATAAACAGTTATCTACATTTTAAATAATCTCTTGTAAATAAGTGATACAATTTGAGGTTGTCTATGTTGTGGTTAATTATGAAAACGAATTAAAAGTCATCTTGTGTAATCCGGTGCAATATCATTTAAAATTACTTTTATGAAACTTTATATTACGTAACCAATGAAGTATCTCATATTCTCCTAAAAAGTATTTTATTTTGTGAATAAATATATAAGACATCTTACTATACCTGTCTTGCTCACTTTTTAATAGAATAATGACAGTGCGAGTTGTTCCGCCAATTACTCTACATTATGATATCCGTGCGCCTACAAAACGTACTTCAACCATACCCTTCCAAGTTATGGTAAAAATTTTGTTCCCAGTTACTTCTCTATTGAATATATAGCAGTCGTTGCATGTATATAATAGTTTGTTGTTATGTATGTGTATGTATTATAGATAAATTACGTGTAGCGAAATTATTTTGCTTCATGCGAGTTAATAAACTTTATTGTGACTTTACGGCAATGGTTATAATTGCATCCAGTAAAGTTTAATACAGGCTATTTTTGTATTATATATTATCATCTTTTGTTTCAGATGAACTGTTTCGAATACTCAAATTTCAGTCCTCTCAAGATACGAAGAGCTTATGAAGAAGGTGAGAAATTTGTACATACTTTATACAAAGCAAATGTTCGTGTGTAAAAATTTTGAAGCAATGGTGGCTTAGTTGATTAGAAGCTATGATTACTTGATAGCGTGTTCTGATTCCGCGTCTATGGAAGTAGGTTCGCATCTTAGCAACTGGGTTGGAGTTTTTAGTGGAGGACAACATTGTGATGCACCATGGAATGGTGACAAGGCTTTTTCTACCTTACCATAAAGTTGAAAATCTGTTGCCAAGTACCTTTCTGTTTTTTTATGGTGCCTTCATATACCTTTTTAGGTGGGGGAACAGGGACTACCGGCTGGCACTGCGTCTGCTCCCACGACAGGTATAATCCCTTCAAGAAGCCCTAACTGCGGTGTGAGGGGTCAAAAATGGTAGACTCCTCATAGGGGAGTGGGTATTAGACCCCCCCAAGTACCTGATGCTTGTGTTCTGGAAGCTGCACTTGGGAGTCGACACCATCTAGGTTTAGCGTGTGTACCTTAGGCCACATCGTCATTTAACTTTAGATAATTTAACTGAGCTCACCATCAGGCATAGTACAGTCAATTTGCTGTGATACGGTAAAAAAAGATGAGAGAGAGAGAGAGAGAAAACGTATAAAAAAGTATTGAAGGTAACATTTTTTTTGTTATAGGGCGTAGGTACAGTAGTGGCTACCCTGGATTTAGATTATCTGTTAAAAAGAAAACCGGTCAAATATCTCCACGCAGAATCGATATTGTGAGATCATCGGCGAATGACATTCTAAAAGAACATTCCAAATTAGTCCATGATATCAACGGTATGAAGCAGTTAGCCTTCGTCACTCCGATAAATAATGAAAACGGTGATTATGACGAATCTATATTTCCTGAGATAATAGAAACCTTACCCGATTCTAAAGTGAACGATACGTCCAAAGAGCAAAACATGCAGAGACAAATTCCTGTTATTCTGGCAGGAGGAGTGACGGACCACCATGAAATTAAAAGCAAACCGGTGAAGTCTATCCGACCAGTCGTTAATTTGGTAGGAACAACTGCATCTCCAGTGAAACATCCGTACCCCTTCGTTCAAGTGGCTTCAATAAGACCTATAAGAATTTGTATGCCGTCACTATCATCGACTTATATGACGACCACAGAACAACCTTCGCTTTGGAAGACACTACTTAAAATTGTAATATCTAAATAATAATCTGTTAATATTGTATCTTAATCTTGCGGTACTTAAAATTTTCTTTACGCGTGTTTAGATAGGTTAAAGGTTTTTTAATAAACTCCTAAATACATATCTTGTCGTTTTTGTTTATGATTATAATGTGGGAATTCTCAAAGTTATTCCATATTAGTAATGAGAAGACGCGTTCCACACAAACCCTGTACCAATAGATAAAGTTGTTCGCGTGCGACAGTTCTCCTACTTGTTGCGTGTTATGTATAATTACAGTTATCGTTTATGTATTGTGCTTGTTTTTACTACTTTTATACGTACATCGGAATGGAAAAGTTGAACGTTATGTGTTATGATGAAATAATTGATTTTCGAATGCGGTTTATGACATTATCGAGTAGCGATAAATTGACGAGATTTTTGTTCTTTATTTATTTTTATTATAGCAGCCTGCAACTAAAATATAAAACTAATTATAAAAGTAATTATTTACTAAATGATACAACAACTCTCATGCACTTATTGCGTTGATAAGTATGGGAAACAATAACATAAATAACTCAGTTTTTAGAAAGGGAAAGGAGTATTCTTTATACCTTAGAATAGTACCTTTTTAGTAAATAGTTCAAATAATTGTAACAGTTCAAAATCGAGTGATGTTTACGATCATATTTGCATACGCAAAAGATTACACATGATAACTTCTTTAATTAAAAAATAGTAGATTTATTGCTTAGTTTATTTATTTGTTTGTTAAGTAACCTGAAATTAATATAGAAAGAGTTTACTAAAAAAAAAATGTCAACTGTATCAAAAATTCAACGCTGTCGATAATTTTAATAGCTCGTTTAAACCGAATCCAAGTCAATATTAAATGCTATGTCAAATGAATAAAAATCATTTGGATCTAAATTCTTTTGCTTTGCTACGACACGATGGCGTAAACACTGTGATCACAATGTGATCAGAGAAAGTTAAAGTTTTTTTCATTTTAAATTACGCGTTGCCTGTACGATCTCATATTATCAAATGGGCTTTATTGTTAAACAGGTTTTTATTTATTTAAATGTAAAGTAAACTAAGGCAGTTTATTCAGTTTCATGGTTGAAGCGAAAAGTGTAAATACAGGGTGAATGCAAAATATTTAAGTGTCTAATATGATTAATCACCTCTAAATTGAACACTTGTTGAAGAACCTATTGGCCAAATATTTTCCTTAAAGTTAAGCGAGATTGTAGTGAACGCTATGTGACAAAGTACTAAGAACACGGAAACCAAGCGAGTAGAACTCATATTTCTATATTAACCTATTTGTTTTGCATAAATATTATTTATGACCCGAGGTGTGCCGTGCACCCTCGAGCTAGTTGTCAAATAAAATCGGCTGAGTGCCTTAACCGCTCGCCTTAGTAGTCCGGTGAAGCTAGGTCAATTGCTAGGCAAATAGCGTAGTCAGTTCGAGAAAAAAATATATTTATGACCACTCTTACTAGGGTAGTTCATTTCCGCAAACATTTTCTTTTTCGTTGCTCATGTAAAATATTAATCTACATATAGAAAAAAAATTCTCACCACGTTTGAGCTCTTAATATTAATTTTAAGTACTTACAATTTAAATTTAAAGTTTTACCATTCAAAATGCATGTAAAAAAATCTTTTTTTTTTCAAATTTCTAATGCTTACCCGGCTTTTACAATATTGCAAAACGGTTTGATGGAACTTGTGGGGAATTTCACGCTCTTTAAAATAGTCTTAGTGTTTTTTTGTGTAGCTCGCACTGGTTCACCAGTAGGAGCCGTCAAAGTACAGTTTTTGAAAAAAAAAAATTCTCTTAAATTTTCGAACAAACCGCTAAAAATAGGAAGAAAAAAAGGACTGACTCATAAAAAAAAAGTTATCCGACCAATATTTCATGAATTTACAGCCATGTTTATACCGGAAAATGTAAGAAATTGCATATAATCCAAAGCAAATGTAACATTGTTGTGTACTAATCCCAGCCGGATTTCAATTATATTATTAATAAATTCCATAACTCATGCCAAAAGCCATACTTTCATATCAAATTTCAAAATTACCTGAGTTAATATAGTTATATAGCTTATATATTATATAGTTAATATAGCGCAAATAGTTAATTTAGACACTTTTTTTTACAACAGATAAATTACATTAATTTAATAAGTGCTAGACATTCGTTTTAAATTTATACCTCAAATCCTTTATGAGGAAAGGGGTCTTGAATGATACTTTAATTGTTTTTTTTTCACTTTTACATAGGTAACCGCAAAATGGGGCAATAAATACTTATATAATAAATAAAATAAAAAGTACTTATATCATTTATTTATTATAAACTTATTATATAATCAACGCTCATAATTGTTATTAACACAAAGCCATAAAAATAGTAAAATTTAATTACAGTAATGAATTATTGTTTATATACGAATACGGACAGTGGCGAATAATTTCCTAACATCAAACTATTTCTATTTCTTGTGGGCTGCAAGTCAGTACTGCTTATCTTATAGTTAAAAAAAACTATCATTAACTAAATCGGCAGCTCCTTTAGAAATCAACTTTTATAAAATGAGTTAATGGTCATTATCTGAGCAACATTTGTATGTCTCACCAAATCAAAACGATAGAAGGTCTTTGTGTCAATTTCTAGTATACAAATTTTTAAATTTGTATCGTGAGCAGTATGTTCAAGAGTTATTCATAGTGACTCATATCGACGCGTCTGCGACAAAAGCCATTGTGTATTCAATTTGTGTGTGTATTTCAATGGCTTTCATCTTGATACTTCGTGTAAATTTATTAACTGTCACGTCTTCTTTTCTGAAGTAAAACTATCAATATCTATTAGCGAGCGTTTATCATTACTTGTTGCTAATATTATGAGTTAGTAGCAACTGCCCACGATTTGGACTATACAATCTGAAAGATACAAATACCTGTATCTTTATAAAGAATTATATTAACGCGGAACTTTCGATTAACAATAACTAGATAAAGGGTCACGTACAAAATTGAAGATAAAAGCTATCCGCGTAAATATATACTTATGTGTAGCTATTTGTTTACTAAGAAAGCATGAAAAAAAGTTTTAAAACAGTTTTAAGTTCAACCTAATTACAACCATGACCACTAGTAATATAGTCACTAAGTATCTAATACTTACGATAAAACGAGCAAAGCAATAAATTACTCCCCTAATAGATGAAAAGACAACATAAACAATATTTAGTGTGAATTCTACCTTAACACGCAATGAATAAAGTACTTTTTCCCGTTACTGTGCGTGTTTGTGCGTGGTTGGAGAGACTTGGGCAAACATTTGTACCAGGTTTAAAATCGGTAATTTTGTTCAAAATTTGATATTATTTGTTGGTTTAAATCTTAAAATATAACTTATTCAAAATGTATTTAGCGAAAGTAAGATACTCCGACCGTTAAATTGCTTTTTCGGGTATTATTTTTGCATCTTTTGAGTACACTGCGACATGTGAAACGTGCTTAAATTGGCTGTATTTCAAACAAACTAAAGAAAATAAAAGCTCACATTTCAAGTGAGCTGTTATTTACCGAGACGTATCTTTCGCGCCGACCCGATGTCTAGTTATTGTTGATAGAAGCGGAACCCTATTTAAAAAGTTTAAAAGTACCCTAACTACATCCTTATAACATTACATATCTGTCAGTGAAAGTCTCGTTAAAAATTATTTTGGATAGTAGCCGGAATAAACAAACAAAAATTTAAAATATTAGTTTTTTGTTATATATATACTGTATGTACTATCATATTCATTTAGTAAAAAGCTTTGATTCTGAAATTACAAACAGACGCTTCATTTACATATTGTATAGATTAATTACTGTTTGTCGCCATAAATAGTTATATTAATAAACGGATATTGTGTAAATTTTCTTCGAAAAAATATCGGCACATAGATTTTCATGATTTAAGTTTGAACTGATTAGATGTTAATGCCCATCACCATCATCTTCTCACACTTATCCCACGTAAGTAGGGTCGGCACAACATGTTTTCTTCTTAAAATCTCCCCTGTTAGATGACATCAGTATTCACACCGACAGTTAATGCCCGATAATACTATATTTAATACGTATACTAATTTTTATCAAGATACGTTGACCGGTATAGGTTGAGTTATAATATAATGGATTGCATTTAAATCTCCTTAAAGAAAAAGTACTCGAGCGTGCCACATTTCGGGATGGTCGGTTAAACTATATTGGGGTTTATTAAAGTCATATATATTGTAGACTAGCTGTCCGCCTCGGCTCCGCATAGGTATATTTACGAAGCGATTCCTCCTCTGACAGTACGATCACGATCAAGTAAAATGACAACTGAATAACTTAATGTCAACCTCCCAATTCTACCAACATTTTTGAAGATGAATCTACATTCTTCTGCCTTACTCACTTTTTATTTGAAGACTTCTCATTTTCCGTTCAATTTTCCAAAAAAATGTTTTATACTCATCTTGTCCTGACAATTACAAATAACAAGAATAAACTAGCCAAATAGGTGCAGCCGCTCTGACGTAATGTGCTTACATACATTCGGCAATTGGTTTTTATATATGTATACATATGTATTTTCATCGAGTCAAAAATCTAAAATAAATAGTAGTTATAAAGAACCCATTTCCAGACCGATCTTAAAAATTGAGGAAAGGATAGAAGTTTGAAAAAAAAATCGAATAGTTCAAATATATTTTTTAACTCGATTTAAAGTTTACAATTCAAAAATCTTTATAAAAAACGATGATATATTTACTTATTTTATTACAAAGGCTATGTAATACCTTACATATTTACCATGGAGGCAATTTTGAGGGGTATTAAAACATATCACAAATATGAGGAAATAAAACCGACTGATTTGGCGTGGAACGTATGATATAGATACATAGTTACGTCATGAATAGGTACATTATAATATCTATTCCATGTAATTTAGTGTGGACATATGGGTAAATTTACGACGAAAAATACATTCAATTCTATAAGTGCCGCCATTACTATAAATCCTATATACACCAGGGCACAAGTTACTCCAACTTTCCAATCTAGTTGGAACTTATTCAGTGTCAAACAACCGTACAACGCAAACAATGTCGAAAGTAACGATATAGCGCTGTACGATAAGCCGCTTGAGTTTATTGTTACCTGAAACAGATAATGATTATAAAATATTTTGTATGATATTATTAATTTCTTATGCTAGTCCCATACCTGCGTGACAAAGCTTCGCTACTTGTCACGCATAAAATAACCTCAAATTTAATTTCTATAAAGGCGTAGAATATTTTTTTTTATATTATGGGGGGCAAACGAACAGGCGGATCACCTGATTGTAAGTGATCACTGCCGTCCATAGCCACTAGCAATACCAGGAGAGTTGCAAGTGCGTTGTTGGCCTGTGTTTTGGGGGAGGGGCAGGGGGAGAGGAAAGGGGGCGGGGAAGTCGGTATCGAACCCAACAATGCAAGCACTATTACTTCATGTCGGTTTTCTGTGAGAGGGTGGTAGTACCGGGGGCGAGCCGACCCATTCGTGCTGAAACCAATAATAGCTTCAGCGTGCCTCTACCATCACATAACGTTCACACACTTTTGTTATTTCAATAATAACTCGAAATTAGCGTTTCCGAGTTCCTTTGATGTATGTAAAAATCGCGGGCCCAGTTATCGTGCTGCGTCTATTGTCACACAGTCCGTAGCACATGACGATAATGTTTGCACACAACTAAGTTTGTTACGACCAGAGATAAAAGCTCGAGGCGATACACGCAGATTTGGGTGTAACATTGGCCTTTTGTTAAAACAAAAACGCAATAAATACATACTAAAATAACGAAAATACAGCCAAAGAAATCATCGTGAGGTAACTTGAACCTGAGAAATGTTCTTGTAGTATCAATGTGTGTGGGAAAATATGGAGCTGTGGATTTCTCAGAGTTTGAAATCGCCAGTGCGTTGTCGGCTGGCCTATACATTTATTTCGGGAATAAGCCTAGTGCCCTGCAGTGGGTCTCTTACAGGCTGACAATGAATGATGATAACATATGTACTTATCAACGTTTTATATGATATTTAAAATATTTTTCCATGGTTAGTACGTCGTAAAATCGGATTTCATATTTAGGACTTATGCGAACAGAAAATTTGGCGAAAAACCATTTCTTAGGGAACATTGTACGTTTATATCTACTCATTTATTTTTTTTATTTATGTTTTTTTTTTCTATTATGTATAATGAGTTACAACTCTCTATTAAATGAAATTTTTCAGACTGGCTTATTTACTCTCCATGTTGCAAACACAATGGAACATAACATTGAATGTGGCATAAATATACATTTTATATGAAATAATATGCTTTTATTGTCGTTCATGAATGTCATATGTTGTTCTGAGTGCGACATAAGCTCACCAACTTCTGTACCTTCATTTGTATTCTCCTGATATATATGCTTAGTAGGTATTAAAAGTGTAGGCGTTAAAAGTAAAAAGGGACGCATTTCAGGCTTGCTATCAACGATATAAAGTTTTCTTAAATAAATTTAGGCTTAATTGAAATGTGAACCAAATGAATTGGCGATAACTTACCCAATGATTGCCGGGCGTAGTGGGGTAAAACAAAGATTTGATTAACCAGGGTAAACCTAAACACAGAAGAACATCAAACGTATTCGATCCTATAGAGTTGCTTAGTCCCATAGTACCATGTCCTGGAATCATAGAGTGTATTATAGATTATACCTTTTACAATGATTTTAGTTCTTATATCAAATTGCTAAGGTAACGCACGGATTTTGTATGGTCTTCGTCGTAATTACACGATTTCAAATATTGGTAAAGCAATAATTCTGTATTTTTATACAGCGTTTCTTTACCACAAGACCAATTTTCAAATATTCAGTGATTATTTCCTTGAGTGATAGTCGATAGCAATACAGAAATTCAAATGAGTTGTTCAGAATAATTAATTGGTTTTTACTGAGGTTCGATTCTACGCAACTCAGAGTGAGAGATGTGTTTACTTTCTACCACGAGACTACGACAACTTATGTTCTAAAACTACTTACAACTAAATGAAATGTATAAAAGATGAATGCAATTTAAATAGAAGATTATTCACATTTGTATAAACATAAACAGGGAACCTAATTAATTGGGAGGTTATTTAATTATCGGCGTCACGATATAAACAACGAGATCCTGACTTAAAGAAGAGTGACATGAGTGAAGTGAAGTGAGAGACGAAACATGAATAGAATCTAGTAAGTTCATAATACGAACGAAGAAACCATATTGTAACAACCCGATTCAGATAGGAGCTTTGAACTTTTTTTGTTGAATTCAGAAATCATATAGCAATCACAATCTATTACGTTTATATGTAAAATATAAATGAATGAGACAAAATTAATTTGACTTTTAGTAGATGACTTTTTAAATCATATATTATAGTTATGATAGTTAACTAATAAATAATGCGAATGAAGTTGCGGTTATTGTTGGATTTCAATAATATAATTGATGATTGTATTTATTCGTGATAAGATCGATTTGCCATGGCCACTGCTATTTTTGGAGTTGAATATATTTAAATTGTGGACTTGAATACTTTAACTTTCTATTATTTTTTTATATTAGGTCTTTACCTATGAAATTGCTGTTTTGTATGAAAAAATTTAAACGAATTTTTTTCACGTATTTTTTATTTGTATTAATCGAAGTAATCACCCACGCAATCAATGCATCGTTGCCAACGCAGTGGCAGTTTATTGATACCCTTCTTAAAGAAATCAGCTGGATGGGAGGCAGCAAATTCTTCAAAGGCATTTTGTACTGCCTCTCGGGTATTGAATTTTTTTCCCGCCAAGGAGTTATCCAAATTCTGGAAAAAGTAGTAGTCTGTAGGCGCAAGGTCTGGTGAGTAGGCCGGATGACAGAGAACTTCCAACCCCAGTTCTTGCAACTTGGACACCGTCTGCTGTGCAGTATGAGGTTGCGCGTTGTCGTGCAGGAGCAGCGGAGACGAGCGATTGACCAATGCTGATTGGAGATGTGCCAGCTACATATCTGCAGTAATGATCACCCCGTTTGGTAAGAAGCTGTGATGAATCACACCGGCGCTAGACCACCAAACAGTGACCATCACTTTTCTAGGGGTAAGTTTTGGTTTAGGGCATTGTCAGATCAAACAGAATCCATTTTTCATCGCAGGTAACAATGCGGTTCAAAATTCCTTCATTTGTGTGTCTGTTGAGCAGTGCAAGGCACGTCTCGACGCGTACTTCGCGCTGGCGATTATTGAGTTCGTGGGGCACCCATTTGTCAAGCTTTCTTACCTTGCCAATTTGACGCAAATGGACCAATATTGTTTTGACGCTAACGTCGAAAGCTGCTGCTGATTTAGCCGTAGATTGTGTATCATCAGCTTCCACAATCGCCTTTAAGTCGTCATTGTCGACCAAAGTCTTCGGACAATCGGGAGGTTCATTTTTCAGGTATAAATTCCCAGAACGGAAGCGAGCAAACCAATAACAGGTGGTGCTTTGGTTTGAAGTATTAGCTCCGTAAACGTCGTTGATGTTGCGTGCCGTTTGTGCAGCGTTGCTGCCACGACGTTACTCATATTCCATAATAACTCGAATTTTTAACGTATCCATGATGACAAAAAAGAAATGCGATGAAAATGTAACACTAATCACTAAACAAATGACTACTTATTGAAAAAGAATTCCATGTTTTTAAGTTAAAATTAATTTGAAATTAGAATTCTTAGCTAAACAAAAATTATTTTGATTTGAAATGGCCACTACTGCAGAACGGTAATTTCATAGGTAAAGACCTATTATATATGTACTGTATGTATTATGAGAAATTAATACCTTGTCTGGTAACTAGGACGCTTGATACCGCTTCTGGTAAGCTCGTTCCCGCCGCCAGAACTGTAAGCCCGGTAATACTGTCGGGTACGTTCAGAGTATCACCTGAGAACGTTTATTTAAAAAAAAATTGTTATTATTATTACTGTGGCACCACTTAGTGGTCTATTATAGAGTTATGTTTAAATTGTAGTTTATCTACAAATATTATAAAGATTCACAGTTTTAGGAAACATTACTCACATGAAATAGTTACATACTAGATATATTAAAGACGTATGTGTCTATTTAAGTAATATACTTCCTTATTATACATGTAAATATCTAATTGGTGAATGCTCAACGGGTAGCATGTCTGCACATCGCGTCGATCGACCTGATTTGCAATCCTTGGGAGAGAAACTCCGGCGGGTTTCGGTGAAGGAAAATATTGTGATGTGTGCTTTGTGGTAGGGCTTTTGCTAAACCCACTGTTCGCTGGCTACCACCCTCAAATTGAAAATCTGTCGCTAAGGACTGGCGTGATTCTAATGCAGTGGCGTGTAGTAGTTTCGCCAGTTGCACTTGAGACCCAGTCTCCTTCTACCATCTTGAACTACATCGATATTAACATTAAATAAGGTTGTGGTCAAACGCTATAACGTATATGTATAAAAACTCATTTATAGGGCATAGTGTCATGTTCACATAGATAACTGTTGTAGATTAGTAAAGATTTCGAATTATCGTTTTAATGGGATTGAATTAGTGATGATATTACAGATAAATAATTACCAATTATCGTGATTATCCAGGCGACAACGTATGAAGTTCCGCCTATCCAAATTATGCACATAATAAAAGTAAGCGGATACAGATATTGCCTCTTTCGGCAGTCTGGTATTGTAGTCCACAGAATAACGCTAATAGGCCATGTAAGAATCCAGAAAGCTTTCTGCCATACTGTAGTCTTTTCACCGGGGAATGACCATAAGGAACTCGTGCTTATGGCTGTGTAAAATAATAAATAATATCTAATTGTGTAACAAGGTAACAATACTGGTTTATATAATATTACATTTTTATAGGGTTATCGTCTTGAAATTTATAGCAGTTTATGCTTCCTGCACCCGGCTGCGTAATCGAGTGTATCCAGGTAGTGTATGATGCTTTCTTTTATTTAAATTCAGATAGATAATTATAATACCTTAAGTATTTAACCCTTCAACAACAAGTCGTGGTGATCGAGTGGTTTGACCAGTGGAATATCAATCCGATGTCCGCAGAGTGGAATTCCGGGATGTACCAACGAATTTTTCGGAATTTGCGTACATTTACTAATTTAAATTGATCCCCACTATCAGCTAACAGTGAAGGGAAACATCGTGAATGAATGTGAAGAGTATGTGAAAAAATATAGAAACGTAGTAGTGAGTTTGAAACTGTTAATACGTCGTGAGCTGGCGTGGTGATTATGCGCATACCTTCTTTCGGAAAGAGGCTTATGACCTTGCAGTGGTTTTTTATAGGCCGATGATGATGATTTAACTCTTAGCGAGCAAATGCTGCAATATTTGCGACATTGTAAATATTAGAAAAACGAATAACGTCATATCATATCATGATACATAGTATTTCACGGCTTTGATTATACACGCTACAATTAACAGCGGTCTGCGATTGTTTCTTGACGCAGACTGGTGCATTCTCTCCAATAATTGTTTTTTTACAACAATTTACAAACACATTATTTTGTTATACGGTTAATAACATTCATAATCGTCATTTCTAAACGTGAACCATATGTTCATGCACTATCTACAATTAATGTATTTTTTTATAAAAAAAGTTAAGCGATATTAATTATGTACATTGTCGCGCTTTGGACATAAAGCACTTATTTTAATTAAAATCCGTCAATCTATTGGTAATCGTTCTAGAAAAATGTGCTTGTTTATTAAAGGTTGAGTAAGCGATTTCTAGATTTGACGGCGGAAGGAATGCACTCTCTGATATTAGCCGTCATCACATGACGACTGGCTGATACACCGGATGATGGATCATGATGGACGGTGGATGCTATTAAGTAGCCGAAATACTAATCTGATCTCGAAATGTGATAAATCTTGGCCGATAATTATGTCAGCTTTTCCATTTCGTGGATGATTGGTGTGATCCAGTACAGATGGCACAACGTCTTGTTCTCGATATATAAGGATATGCCCTTATTTGTGTTTGACAGGATTTTGTTTGTGGAAAAGTATAATAGTGCCTATCTTCGGGAATAAAGATGATGTACAAGACTAACAGTTATCGAGAAATAAAGCTCATGTCACATAGTATGAAGGTTTCAGAAAGGATGATAGCGAGACGAATAAGAGATGAGACTGAAGTGACTCAGAATTAATTCGGATTTATGCCTGGACGTGCGACCACAGACGCCATTTTCGCACTTCGGCAACTGTGCGAAAAATACAGACGTGCACATAAGAACTTGTATATGGTGTTGTTGATCTGGCGAGTAAAGCGAAATATTCTATGTTGGGCTTTGAAAAAGAAAAAAGTGCTCGGGAAGTTCCTACAACTTATTCACAGTCAAGCCCAAATAACGTTAGGTCCGAGCCTGGAATTACCGATAACTGCAATGTGGATTCACGGTTTGCACCAGGTTTCAGCTTTGAGCCCTTATTTATTCTTTCTTGTTATGCATTAATATCAGACATAGATGATGAGGCACCTTGATGTACGCAATTTCTTAATGATAATATTATTGTCGGAGAATATGCTGTCGAGGTTCCAGAGCAGGCTGGGGAAATGAAAATGACTGGGGAGATTGGAAAAGTAAAACACATTGTGCCAACCATACTTAGGTGGGATAACGGTAAGGAGATGATTATGATGTTGATTATTACTTTTATTACTATTATTAGTTTCGGTCTGGTGTTATATCAAAGAAAATGAGACCAAATTTTTTATCTATAGTACGACCATATAATCAAATAAAATAGCGACTGAACAACAAAACGTTAATCTATCAATATTGTAAATATTTTAGAAAAACTGCCTATTATCTTCTGTCTCACTCACTCACTTTTATATGGACATTTCTTAATTCAATATTTTTCATTTTTCCGTAAGTATTTTCAAACAATACAACACAAAAATAAAAAGGCGGTAAACAAACAGGTGGATCACCTGATGTTAAGTGATCACCACCGTCCATAGACACTAGCAACACCAGAGGAGTCGTAAGTGCGTTGCCAACCTGCGTATGGGGGAGGGGGAGGGAAAGGAAAAATGAAAGGGGGAAAGGAGGTGGGCCTCCGGCGCTCTCATTGACCGAATGAAACGCAACAATGCAAGTATTGTTACTTCACGTCGGTGTTCTGTGAGAGGGTCATACTACCGCGGGCGAGCCGACCCATTCATGCTGAAACTAGTAATAGCTACAGCGTGGCTCTACCACCTCCAAAAATTAGCTTACATACATTCGGCAATTGATTCGGCAATATGACGTTCATAAGCGCCTTATTAGGGCGCTAATTAATTATTTAACTGAATAAAGTATTTTTGATTTGATTTGATTTTTATTTATCAATATATATTATAAAACAAAGTCTTCTGCCACGTCTGTCTGTCTGTCTGTTTGCGATAAACTCAAAAACTACTGAACGGATTTGTATGCCGATTCCACTAGTAGATAAAGTGATTTTTGAGGAAGATGTATGTATATATCTTGTCAAAGTTTTTATCATTACCAGGCCGGGATAACTTCCGCTGGGCTCCCTAGTATGTTATAAAGGGGCAATGAAACAGTGTGAATGGTAACTTCAAGGATCTGTTTGAATTTGATATAAAACGATGTCACATATAATATTTTGTAACTTTATAAACAAAAAATACCTGAGCCCGTAGAGTCATGCCTTTTCGAAGTTCTCACTCCTTGTTCCAGATCATTACTTTGAACAGAGTTCATGCACTGGGAGGCATCCAAACGATGAGTTTTTTCTAAAAGATAAAAAAGAGTTTTAGGTTCAGGTTCAAAGGATTCAATGACACTAGTAAATAAAAATAACCGAACGAGACAATAAATACCTTTTATAAGCAATGGTGTAGTTTCAGTGTAGAGTTTTGGTTTTCTAAATATGCAGCAGCATCCATTTTTGACGAATGAACCGAGACGATCGTTGAAAATCATAGCTAAAATTGTATTTTTTTCCATTAGTATAAATATTCTATCTATATTTAAACACAAAGATAGAGGTCTGCCGTTATTCCCGCATTACGCAAACAATACTAGACAGATTTTGATGAATTTCTAAAAAAAAAAAAAAAACTATCATGATAGCTTGAGTAGTTATTAAAGTTTTTAGAGACTATGTCTTTATGTGTTTTCTTCCTGTGAAGATGAACGGTGTAACGTCGTATACGGTATAACAGCTTATGTTTATTCCTTTATATATAAAATATATTGTTAAGACAATAAAAGACTCAGACGAAATCACGGGTAATCCGAGTATGGGTTTATTTGTCACGTTCTTTCGCCTTAATTTCTTAACCGATCATCTTGATTTTATTCATACACGCTGTCAACGGAATAAAAAAGTGCGGGAAATAGATAGTACAAATATAAACGAGTATAATACAATAACAACATAAAATCGTTCAATCGTGAATGACGAGTCTTTATAAATTATGGCTTCTATTTGTTTTAAAATTATATTATACTTCGTCTGCAATACCGTCTGACGTAAATGCCGATACAGACAAAGTCGTATTCCCAACAAGCTGGTTTTAGAAAGGGAGATGACTCCATAAAAAAAGTAGCTGGTGGAATACAGATATAGCTGTTTGAAGGCGGATTATGTACTTGAAGGTTGTAGCTAACTATACAAGCTTAGCAACATATTTAGCAAGTTTATTATACTCTTATGTAATACGTAATTTGAAATTTCATAGACTAATTTCCGACAAGATTTCAGTTTACTTCAATATTTATCCAAAACATTATATTTAAGTGATTATCAATATACATTGTAACAACATAAATAGTATTTAACAGGTGCACTGTGTAGCTATTTATTAATGTAGATTAATAACAAAATAAATTAATATATACCTAGTATATAGAATAGATACATTAAAACGAGTAGTAGTGCTTCATGCCAGTATATCTTGTCGTCAAGGAGTGATAGGATCAGCGCGATCACAGCCACGGCGTACATCAAACAATCCCGGGAAACCGACCACCAATCCAAATCTATTACCTGAATATATTATATTAAACATTAAAATATCACACAGCTCCTAGTACTTACTACATATTAAATTATATCGTCTAATAATAATCGTATCAGCATTGACGTATAAAAACCCAAAACACACAGTTTCGAATAAAAGTAGAGCTCATAACCGGCCGTAAAATCTCCACAATGTATTGGGTTTTTATATATCAATGAGTATCAGCTTCTAAATGTGTTTTGTGTGTATATACTTTTTCTGTGGAAAGGGAGAAATTACTACGTCAGCCCTAACCATAGTTACCCATAGTTCTGTAATTCTTCCAATACACTGTGATACTACAAGAGTATCTCCAAGGTGCTTAGCTTTCCTCCCAATGTTTTCCATCACCGACAGTACACAGACAATAAACTAATATAAATCAGTTAATAAATTGAAATTAGTATATGTATGCCAATTTGGAAATATTAAAGATATTTCTATATGTCGAGGTCCGAACACACTAATATTATGTAGAATTGTCATTCCAATGTGTGTAAGAGTTATGAAAATAAGCTATTTCATATACATCCAAAAAAATTCCGGTATTCTATATAATTACAAGGCATTTTATACTTTATCAAAGTTCATATAATATACACAGCCAATAACTATACATTCTTTTCTGTGTGTCGCTAACGGTAAACATATACACATTTTCCAATTTCTCTATACTTTATTTGTAGGTATACGAGCACTGTTTTGTAATAAAAAAAACTGAAATATGATACGACAGTTGCGTAAATAATTAGGTAGCAATAAATTTTAATCAAGACACAATAACATTAGCATTATATGGATTCAATAAAAAGATTGCTCAACATATTTTTTTAGCTAATTAAAGCAATGTAATGTATTACTTCAAAGTAGGATGATATATTTTCACGCAATCAATTGTAATGCTATTAATACTGCTAGTATATGTCAATATAATAAAATATATCTTTGTTTCATAATAATATATGTTTCATAATTGGGGTGTAAGGGGTGTCGAATAACATCTAACACTTGAGACAGCCAAGCCAACCTCACCTACACGTGGTGCACCCTGCTGAATAACGAACGAGGCAATGGCGAAAGCAGGGTGGTAGGGTTCTACAGCCTGACTGGGTCGCAACCACCATTTATATGGCGAAAAAGCCCGTCATAGTGATTCGCTTCTGCGGGTCGCGTTTCGGGATCAGCCTGTGCATATCCAGCATTTCGCAGGCGGCAGCGGCGACCGGCGATGGATATTGTGTCACTCGGTGGTCGCCATTGTTTTTGGATTGTACTGTGCTTACCATCAGGCACATGGCAGTCATTATGCAGTGCTACTATAAAAAAAAAATGGTATTTAGACTACGATCTCAGGCGAATGAATGCTCTTCTTGATTTGCTGATTAAAAAGGGAAGTACAGTAGCTTTCTTTATTCGCGATGGATAGGATCCATAGTTATAGCGCGAATACTGAATAATATTTTGTATAGAAAGAAATATAGAGGATCCGTTCCAAGATCAGAAAATAAAACAAAATCATTTTATTAACAAAAACACTATTACTATTATTATTTTTGGTAGGACCATATGAAGGCTTGAAGAATTTAGAAATGTGTTTTGTGATTGCCTTGCATCTTTTAATTGACTATTTAATTTAGAATGTAGCTTCAAACTCATGAGAGAGACCGGGAGCATTATCTAAAGCTAGAATAGCCTTAAAGATTACTTTTTCCTTAAATAAATTTTAAATGCAGGAACAAAACAATTTCGCAACCAGTTAATTAAAGTCATACGTCTTAGAGTTGATTATAAAGGCCCACGCACGTACCAGAGCGGTTTATATCAAAGGACATGCAGTACTTTTGTAATTCAAAAGTTGCGTGGCAGCGTCTTTTGCCAAGGCAAATTAGATTTAGACACAATTAACTTTGTTTCTTTAAAGGCTCTTTTTTACTAAGGCTTGTTTGATTTTTACCCATTCTACAAACTCATTAGGTACACACTACTAATCTCGTATCTGTGAACCATGAAGCCATGAATAAGGACAATCTACTGTACTTTTTCACCTGTTTTATATCTGTGATACCTTTGAACACAATATAACAAACTATGATTGACTGTAGTACTACCTCCTCTTCATGTTTATTACATCGTAATGTCTGAATATCTTATATGTAAATAGTATGGTGGCTTAGTATATACCCCGGTAGCGAATAAAGCGCAACACGCTGGCACCGCAAGAACGTTAAATACAGCAGATCCGACCACAGCGCCAACACCTATGTCTCCTTCAGTTACAAATGTCCCGACGCAGTTAATGAATAGTTCAGGACTCGAGCTCGCTACTGCCATGAACGTCGCCCCGGCCACGTCTGATGCCAGATTCATACCTAATCAAAATTAGTAACACCTGTATTATCTTACGATTTCTGGTAAGACCAATAATATACGAGTATTCTAGCCCTATCCTGTTGTTACACGGTCTTAGTCTACTTCTCATATTTGTCATGTAGTCATGTAGGATTTGCATTATTTTTTTGGCTTGCCAGACGTTAGCTCTACTTAGAATTAAGGCGTAATGTCCTAAATAGGATTAATTAATTAACATCTACGAACTAAACACCTCAGCCCCTGAGTTTAGTCCCTGTAGTCGAAATCGGCTAGGAAGATTATATAGAATTAATTATAATATTAACAGAATACATATTAATTTATAAAAACTATTTCTTACTATGTAAGAGATACAATTTAATAGCTAAATAAAAATAAAAAGGTTCTTTTCCAATATTGGTTCGGAATACTTCTGATTGAAAGCAATGCAAACTTAGGGCAACTATGATCTTTGTTCAATATAACTGCTTATGCATTCTATACCAGTCTTTTAAGCCCCAATTAACACTATATCTGTACGCTAGTAAAACTTTTATGAGTATTCTAATATTTATCTATTTTTTAAAGTTTAGGAGACACTGACTCAGTGTGTAGAATGTGCATGAAGGATGTTATTGTTATAAAGAGATATTATACATTTATATTAATAATCTAAATCTAATAGAACCGTTGACGGTTTTCCTATATAAGGTGGGAAATGACATAACACTAGGAGCTAGACTCTCAGCTCCCAGACTAAAATCACCATTTCTTTTTTTTACAAAAAGGTACAAATACAGATAACATTTTAAATCTGAAATCCAATTATAAATTGTACACAACATTACCAATTTTAAATAATGCACAACACATAATGTAACTAACCTCACGTAAAATGGCTTAATCACGTCAGTCCTATGATAAACGTTTTAACCAAAATAACATATCTATGGGTTATTTAAAAATTAGGGTAAACATAACGTTAGAGGTCATTGGATTATATTACTAAAATATTCTTTTTGAATGACAGACATAGACGAGAGGCAGAGAGAGATAACTTTGTTCAAACATTTGGCCGGTGAGGTTCAATACAATAGAATGTAATACTTACGTTCACATATTATAGATATAGCCGGTACGAAATATTGTTCGCAAACACTGCCCAATAATAAAAAACAAAATAGCGCCAGCACACAATGTATTAATATAAAACCCTGTAAATAAAAACACACCCTTAAAAGTCGACAAGTATTTGTTATATAATTTAAAAAAATAGTTTTATGTTTCATTACTTGTAATATTCTCTACAAATATATTAATTTTTTTGTCATATTATGTCTGATTCAATTTATGAAACGTTTCTAAAGTTTGTGTAAAATATTAGTGACTAATTATTGAACCATATAGATTGCGCAGTAGCGTTTAGATATTCCAAAATGATCAATAAAGGTTCGATGTTATTATCATAAGTAAAGTTTTGTGAATTACATCAGATATGACATATGTAAGGTGACATAAAGTAAGCAATTATAATAAAACAATACATAAATTATAAGAAATAATATTGAAATTTATAATAAATTGTTTATATAAGTTGACACAATTTTTTATACAAAATATATTTTATTTTGAATTAACTTTATGCATTACTTTACTAATTATCATCGGTGTGCGCAAATTTCTTTCTAAGCTAAAGTGTGTTACATAGGTGCACGTAACATCAATACAAGCTTAAAATTCATTATTAGCTGTTTCTCATAACGCACCAAAAGAAATGTAATTATAAAAATCATAATAGAGCACAGGTTTCTGTATGTTTTATTGATAATATAAAGCAGTTAATGAATATTTACAAACATACGTGAAATAAGTAACTAAGTAGTTCTAATAAAAATTGGATTAAATCGTTTTCACATTGCATTTAATTTAAAAATATTATAAAGTTATTTTTATTGTGAATTTTATTGTGTGTTTATTATAATCGTCTTCATTATTATGAACGGTTTCATTTAATCGAACAATGACTATTAAATACTTACATGTTGTCGCTGGAATCGCGATATTCCATCAGAAGGAAACTCCAATATAGCGGGTGGTGTACAATTTCTCTCATTATCAATTACGCTTAGCAGTCTACGTGAAGAGAAACCTAAATCATATATTTTCTATATAAAGTTATATTTCATAAATTAAAATTATTAAAACCCACAATTCCTTTACCTGCGTTAGTCGATAACAGATCATTCGTGTTACCGCTATAAATATTTGAACCACATCTAACCAAATAAAATATTAAAGGTATTCCGAAAAACACTACAACCCTGAATATCGTCGCATTTTTAAATTTACACTCAATATCTTTAGTCCTTATCAACATTTTTGCCATTAAAAACAATAATTGTGTTCTGGATACCGACTAGATATTTATGTTTACGGCTTCAGTAATATAACTAATTTTTTGTATGCAAATATCAAATAAAAAAATCGTACAGCTTATAATATACACAACTTATTAGCATTCGTACGAAACTTTCAAAACATATAACATAAGTCGACATAAACGTACTTAAGGTTCAGTGGTTCATTTAACACTGTAAAATATTTCCTTTAGTGCTTGATGAAAATAATTATTATCAATAAATAGTATTATTACATGCTCGTATTATCATTCTTATCGATTGTAATGTAAATAAACTAGGCGCTTCTGATCACAGCTAGTGAGTAGATCGAGAGGTGTTTTATACCATTTTAATCTATGAGTTAACGTGTAGTTATCTTATTTTTTTAATTCAAACGATTGCGTGCGTTGTGCCATAAACTACGTCATACTTTATGAGGAATTATAATACATTTGTTTTCTTTTAGCTAATTTTTCTACGAGTTTATCATCTATATGTATATATTCCATTAACAATTTTTTTTTTTATTAAAAGTTTATTTTTGTTAAGTTTTTTTTGTTGTGATGTTATTGTTTTGTTTGTTAAGTTAATTTTCGACCTAATTATTTAGAAACATATAAAAATTATACTCAATCCTCTAAGCATCTATATTAAATCACAGTGTCAATAACCGTTGGGCGTATTGAAAGTGAAGCCAACCAACTAACAAAGGATAACTTTTCGAAGTTTTAATCGAACAAAAGAGTTTATTTTCCGTTTTATTATCGAAAGTTGTAAACTCCGGGTCTCCGCTCGCAGGTTTTATCAACGATCATTCTACCTAGGTTTATTTAAGATATTATACATACTTTTGAAATTCTTAAAACTAACTTTACGTAAGGTTCTCTTTATTGTCTATTAGTATTTGTATAATATTATTATTTTATGTGTTAAATGTGACCATGAAGTGTCATCATATCCTAGAATACAGCGAGTGTCTAAGTTTCACCTGGTATAAATAGGTGAAGATAAAATACATAATTAAGTGCCGTCTCCTCTATTTGATTTTCTTTATTTTTGACGAAATTTAGCGTTTATTATTTTCTTTTTCTTTTTTCGATACCAATGATGAGTCGAAACCTTCACTTATAAGTCTCTATTCGTTATACTTCACGCTTCTTACATTTGTAATATACAAAACACTGTGTAAAACTGTGTAAAAAAAAACTCAACAATATGGAAACTTAAGAAAATATATATTAATAACTGGCTATACCCGCAGCTCCGCATGCATTTTTTTATTCGTATTAAAGAATTATAAAATTGTGAGACTATTGTAAGTACGACACGCACGCCACGTGCAGTATCATGTAACGTATGCATTAGATATATAAATACTAACAGCGTGCCAAATGAGGTTTGTCATCAGCAACATATTTGGAACCTTAACCCACTATATAACTACCTCAGTGCTCACTTACACTGTATAAGGAACTAATGAAACAAAAACTTAAAATAATATTATAAAGATTTACATTACATTTGATATACATTGCCATTATAATTAAGATTTTGTGACTATACAAATAATAAACGCTTGTCTGTTCCGCAAGAAATTGTATTATGGAACTCTTTACGTAATGCTTTTATAACCTAAGATCTTATTAGGAAGACCTCTATATCCTTAAAGTTATTAATGATTATAATGTCGAATTGTAAACAATAAGCTGGGTATTATTTATCTAATTAAAAATAAAGAATGAGTTGAAAGATTGCTAAATTTTATGCAAACAAAGTCGCGGGTAACAGATAGTCTAAAATAAAATAATCTCAATTACTTTTTATAAGGTTCGCTATCTACCAGTGAAAGTCCCGTGAAAAATGGTCTAACCGTTTTGGTGATGGCACAGCGAGCGAAGCCAAGGTTAATAGCTAGTCTAAATTAAAATAGCTTAAAAAATATTTTTTATAAGGACAGCTATCTGCCAGTGAAAGTCCCGTGGAAATCGGTCTAGCCGTTTTGAAGATAGCATTGCGGAAGAAGCCACGGTTAACAGCTAGTCTAATTTAAAGTAACCCGCTGTAATTTTTTCTACCTGCCAGTGAAATTCCCGTCAAAATCGGTCCAGCCGTTTCGGAGATTACCCGGAACAACACAGACAGACAGACAGACAAAAATTTTAAAAATTGCATTTTTGTTATCCGTTGCGTGTATACTTTCACACACAATGAGTAAAAAAGTGTTATTTTGATATTACATACAGACACTTCATTTTTATTATATGTATAGAAGATAAAAATATATATAGCGATCCTTCTTGGAGTGAAACTTCTTATGGGAGGACTTTGATTTCCGAAGCGGCTGTACCGGTTTTGATGTCACTTATCTAGTATACATATCATTGTGCTTTTCTATAGGTGCGACGTGGTAATGATAAAACCGAATAAAGGTAATTTATAAATCAGTAAAAGAGTTGGAGAGGTTAATCATTATCATTACATAGTATAAAACAAAGTCCCCTACCGCGTCTGTCTGTCTGTCTGTTCGCGATAAACTCAAAAACTACTCAACGGACCTTCATGCAGTTTTCACCAGTGGCTAAAGTAATTCATGAGGAACGTTTTAGTATATAATTATAGTATTTTATTATCAGGGCGGGACATCGTCCGCCGATCCCGCTAGTAAATATATATATATTTTTTTTAACTTTATTTTTGGCAATCAATCTTTTAGATTATTACTGCCATTGTCAAGTAGTTAATATTATTTCAAGTTCTTCCATTCCATTTTGGCAACCAGTCTTCTAGTAGACCATCACTGCCATTGTCAAGTGAGTATCGATATTACAAGTTTCTTGATATAATTTCAATGAACTAACAAGATGGTGGTCAACTTGTTAGAACTTTCCATGGAATTTTTGTGGCATCTCAGAATTCATGGTCCGTGGTATTATTTTCCATTCACTTCACTTAAGCAAAATAAACAACCTATATTACATAAAACACCACCAATTTTACACAATATAGAGTCAAGTAACACAAGATTATGAATAAAAAATAAAATACACTACATGACAGACCGAGATCCCGCCAAAAACCCCTAGTAAATATTAATGACATAATTATAATTAAAAAAACTGCAGCTCACACTTAATCCAGATAACCTAACCCTATCATATTCACACACACTTTTGTACTTACTCGGGGCAAAATGTGTATTTTGTGGTCTTTTGTGATCACAATCAAGTGATGTAGAAGTCTTTTACCGTCCTGGTCTCATTATATCCGCCCTTGGGTCGAACTAGGTTTTATTACGTAGAGTTGTACACTTGAATATCTTAATACTCGAACTTATCTATTAATGGACCACTTAATCCTATATCTGAAGTCAGTCCTTAAAATTTCGCAATATCTTCAATTACTCGAGAACCCGTCTTCATTAAAATTACGGTTGTGGCCATACGTTAAAACAAATCCGTTTCATTCATGTTGTTTGAAGGTGTCAGCGAATTTATACAATTGAAAGATAATTGTAGCAAAAAAGAACACAGAAAATAAATTCGCATAGTAGAGGCATTCAAATTCTTCACTTTTCAACTTAAATACAATCTAATCTACATAAATACAACTAATTAGCCAACACTTTTCCAAGGTATCAATAAAAAGGCGAAATAATGTCATCACGAAATCTAATCCCTTTTCACGGTCTTCGTTGAAAATATTCCATTAAAAATCAATAGATTACATTGCTTGAAGTGGTCATAAAAGTTTCCACTATTTGCCGACTTGTACACACATGGTAGATAAATCATAGTAATAATATGTTGCAAGATAATAAATAAATGGTACTGATAATTTGATACGACATTAGATTACAACTCCATATGAGGGATTCGTTTTGTAATGAAACGGAGTTTTAATTAGGTTAATATTTCTTCCATAACGACGATATGATGGTGTGACGGTTTGAGATGACAACCCTATAAATGAGCTTGGAGTTTTGGTAAGTATTTTTTGTTTGTTAAAGGGTACGGGTTTCAAATACCCGTACGAAAGTTAGATTATTACTAATACCATCTTAAATTACATCAACTTTTTTTAATACTCTATCGGTGTTATTATAAAAAAGTTAAATACGTATTAAATACTTGCTTTAAAAAGGTTACGTTTTAAATGTACCACACTCGCTGAATGTTCGCCATCTTGCTCTTTTCTCTCGCTTTGGTTAGGTGAGGTGAGACTTGCGTTGGCGGCGACGGGTCGGTGACGACCTCCGGCCGCCGTAGTGAGGGCCTGCTGTGGGCGATGGACACGGGCATGTTTGTAGCCCTGGCAATTCTAACACAGGCTCACGTGGTTAAGGTGCATTAGTGTTCAGTGCGCCTCCCATCAGTTCGTCAGAGAGGGTCAAGGTCTTCCCTCTCCAGACTACAAGTCGGGGCCCTGATGAGGGGTCAACACCTGACGGGTCGGGTAGAAGCACTGCAGAGGCCGTTTCTGCCCGCCCGGCTAAATGGTGACAAGAAGAACACCGAGGGGGTTTAGTCAGTAGAAATCTGGCATTCTCACCTGTGCTGCCCGGCTAGGTACAGAACTGCAAGAGGATACCCTGCGAAAAAAAAAAGGTGAGACTTGCGAAGAAAGGATAACGCGACCTTGCCTCGGGCAAGCGCGGTGCATTTAGTACGAAACCTATTTAAAGATAGTATTTAATACGTATTTAACTTTTTTATAATACGGTTATAGGTTTTAGAGTTTGACCACAAACTACCTATTAAATGACGATATGGCTGAAGATGGTATACACGATTAATCTTGCCGGGAATTCGCTCACGAGTACTGCTGCCAGAATTAAATACTAGGTGCTTGATGACATATTTTCAACTCGCGGGTGGTAGCCTAAAAAAAGCCATACCAGTTATCATTTATCACGATATTTTTCTCCACTGTAAACACTCAGTTTCTTCGCAAACCTACGTCTATCGATTCGATGTCCGAAGAAGCTAACTATCTCATATTCACCTAGTTGCCATTTAACACTTTTATTATTATCCTCTCAATATCAATATAATCATAGTGACATCGACATGTCATTTTATTTGCATTTATTTTTCTATTATAGTTTTCACATTTTATACTTTAGTAACGGTTTATTATATCTAATATTATATTATTATTACTGAGAAAACTCTGAAACCACAAATGCACCACGAAAATGCAGTCCTCGGGAATAGTTTGAAGTTGGCTAAATTTCTGTTACATAAAAATGGCAATAAAGCAAGCAAACCATAATCTTGAAGAATTTAGTTTTTAACCGCAACGAAAAATTGTAAGGTTAAAAGAGCCCATCAGACTTCGTAACTATATAATAATAATCATAAATACAGTGGTACAACAAAATAATCCCAAGGAGGGTTGATGTCAGGCAGGCGGCCGATCGTAAAAATTAAGCCAAATCATATACCACAACATGACAAACATGTTGTACCGACCCTACGTATGTGGGAGAAGGGTAAGAAGAAGAAGATTATTATCCTCTCAATTACTCTTTGTTTATACGTAAATACGAACTACTGATCTTAGTCGTTTCATTAATGTAACCGAATAAACGGATCGCTACATTTGACTTTGCATAGCGTTTTCAAATATCCGGTTGGCTATCTATCGAAAGTTTATTCAAGTTGAGTATCTGGTTCTCAAGTATTTATATATAATACTACGTCCGCGTGAAACTTCAATTGTAAATACAGTGATTAATCAAATCATAGGATTGTATTGTGTTTTAAAACTCAACATCGACGATTTAATTGTCCTCACTCTTTGTGAAAGATTTGGTTCTCCGAGACGCAGCATGGTACTACAACGTCTAGTTGAACATCGTATATATTTGAAAAACATTAAAGCTATGTTTATTTTTGACGGGTGCACAGTGAGAGGTGTTAGTTCCAGACACCAAAATTGTTCATATACTGAATCACCCTATAATAAGTCTTCTCTTTTGTGTTATTTTATGAGTAAGATATACGTATATACGAATGTGTTATGTATGTAAAACATAGATGTAATTATATTAAATTTCGTCAAAATCCGTCCAGTAATTTTTGCGTGATTCCCGTACAAACGACAGACAGGTAAACATACACAAAATTTTAAAAACTATGGATATGTTTCTGTCATTGTTTCTAAGCCCCGCGCCGCGCCGCCAGAGTATTTTTTCTTTAAAATATTTAATGTACAGATTTCGTCCCGTTACCTTTTAATATATCTATATTATAATAAAACTGTATCATGGCCAAATCTGTACATTAAATATTTTTTGAAAATTTTGATCGGGGTAGGCTTTGTTGTTGATATAGAAGCCAACAATAACCCTTTTAAAATTTTTGTCTGTCTGTCTGCCCCTGTGAACACGCATCACTCTGAAAGTAGTGAACCGATTTTGACGAAACTTGACACAGTGATAACTAATATTCGTCATCAGCCTGTAAGATGCAGGGCCATAAGCCTCTTCCCGAAGGAAGGTATGGGCGTAATCTCCACGCCACAGCCCACGACGTATTGGCGATTTGAAACTCTGAGAAATACAGTAGTACTACAAGAACAGGTTCAGGTTTCCTCACGATGTTTCCTTCACCGTCAGCCGATAGTGTTACCAATTAAAATTAGTAAATGTACGCGAATTCCGAAAAATTCGTTGGTACATGCCGGGGTTCGAACCTGCGGACATTGAAATAATATTCCACCGGTCAAACCACTAGGGCACCACGACTTCCTACTATTTCCTAATATTACAAGGTTACATTTAGGATACTTTTTGTCCTTTAAAACGCAAGGGGTTCTCCAGGATAACGAAAGAAAAGAAATTATTTAATGTAACTAGACTTTTTTGCGACACCTTAGTACAAGAGCCAGCAACGTTGGAATAACGAGAATTTTATAAAAGCTAGTTCTTTAATATGAAAATATATTATGCCCTTCCAAACAGGATTCAGGATACCTGATAGCCGGTTAACATTGTGTTTTTTAATGCGCATCACACCTTTACAGGCAAAAATTTTGATTTACAAATAATTTTAGGAGCGTTTTTTTTCAGTAACTTTTAAACGCTATTCAAAACATGAATTTATCATTGCTAGACAATTTTGTTATTGACAATAATGTGCCCGATTATATTCTTTATAAATAGAATAATTCATTTCAAACCATTTTATTTTTTCCATTGCAAAGAACATATTTCATTTTATTAACCATTATGATATTGAGATTTCACTGTAAACAATGAAAAACAATGACAAACGTAGACATATGACTTGGCACTGACGCTATCTTGAATACATGCGTCTATAACAGGCGCTTCCACAATTATCACTGTCTTTATTATACAGTCAGTGTTGCGCTAAACTATAGCTATAGCTAAGTTATTCTATACATATTATTTTTAATTTACTCTCTCTTATGTCTAAGTAAAATAATATTAAAATTATAGCTATCTTAACATGGTTTGAACATACTTTTTTTATTTACAATAGCATCGGGCACATTATTATAACAAAAAAATCTGGCAAATTTTAATTTCATGTTTTAGTTTTAGTAGCGTTTCAAAGTTAGTGAAAAACAAAACATTCTAAATTATATTTAGAATATTTAGGCATCTATTTGTCAAGCTTTTTTACCTTGCCAATTTGACGCAAATGGACCAATATGGTTTTGACGCTAACGTCGAAAGCTGCTGCTAATTCAGCCGTAGATTGTGTATCGTCAGCTTCCACGATCGCCTTTAATTCGTCATTGTCGACCAAAGTCTTCGGACGACCGCGAGGTTCATTTTTCAGGTCGAAATTCCAAGAACGGAAGCGAGCAAACCAATAACAGGTGGTGAGTCGGTTTGTAGTGTTAGCTCCGTAAACGTCATTGATGTTGCGTGCCGCTTGTGCCGCGTTGCTGCCACGACGGTACTCATATTCCATAATTACTTGAATTTTTAACGTATCCATGATGACAAAAAAGATTGGAATGCGATGAAAATGTTACACTAATCAATAAACAAATGACTACTTTTGGAAAAAGATTTCCATGTTTTTAAAATAAAATTAATTTGAAATTAGAATTCTTAACCAAACAAAAATTATTTTGATTTGAAATGGCCAGTACTGCAGAACGGCAATTTCATAGGTAAAGACCTATTATAAAAAACTGGCTTATTCGAATTCACTGTCAAAACCGTTGCTAGCTCTTAGACGAATAGTTACAGCAAGTGACAGTTGACACGTTGTGGTCATATCTTTTTAATATTTATATTTTTCTTCAATACAATGAAGTGCGAAAAAGTTTTAATACAAGTCAAAAATAGTTATGATATTCAGTGTTTAATTTATCATTTATATATTAGTAATATATTTTACCGTTTAATTTACAATTTAACACTATCAACTTGATATTTTATAACGTAAACTATACTGACTTATAGTAAACGTCTACAAAAAATGGAAAGGAACTTCGTTCCAACTGGGAATCCGTAGAACTCTCAAGATTTTTTTACATTGCCGCCAATATATGTAGGTTAGTTTTTATTTTAATTTAACCCGGTAGATTATGCTACGAACGGGTTGTAGGCTTATTTTAAAATATTTCTCACATACCATCTGGGTATATACCCAAACATATGTTTGAATGAGTCTCTTGATAGTTTGGATTTACAATTGGAAACGGTAGGTGTGGCTGCAATCGGGTTTAAGGTTTATTAAAAATTTTCGCATTTAAAAATATAATTGAAACCGGTGATAACCGATTTGATGCAGACGAAGTTGCACGGGTCAGCTAGTCATATATATGAATGTCGTATACCATGTAAAACATATCATCCTATATTGTACACCGGTATGTAAACTACTATCATACCACATTTCGTGGAAATCCATCCAATAGTTTTTGCGAGAATCCTGTACAAACGATAGACAAAATAAAAAAAAATGGAAATGTGTTCTGTCATTGGTTCTAAGTCCCACCAGAGTTTTTTTTCTTTAAAATATTCAATGTACAGATTTCGTCCCGTTAGCCTTTTATTATATGTATAGATTAGCGGGGCCGGCACACGATGTCCCGCCCTGATAATAAAAAGAATCTTGACAAATTATATACCTGAACCTTCCTCGTGAATCACTTTATCTACTGGTGAGAACCGCATGAAAATCCGTTCAGCAGTTTTTGAGTTTATCGCGGACAGACAGATAGGCGTGGCAGAGGACTTTGTTTTATACTATGTAATGAAAACTATCATTAACTAAATCGGCAGCTCCTTTATTAGCTTTTTAGCTTCCTTTACAGCTGCATTTGAAAGCTAAGTTTCGTGTAGAATTGGCCTGTTTCTATGTTTAGCCATTTAATCATTATATGGATTTTAAAAGAAAATATTAAAAAGGCACTTGGACGCAAGTGTCATTTTAGCTCTGTATTATATATCTTCTCATCTAATATAGTAAAATAATAGAGGTGTATGCCTCTGTGCACGCATGACGCAGGGACTATAGGACAGACTTAAATTTTTTTTATATAGATTTATTTATTTATTTTTTTTTTTTTATTTATTTATTTATTTATACATATACAATACATATACAATTTTACAGAGTTATATATATATATACAATTTTACAGAGAAATGTTAGAATGGTAATTATAACTAGATTACTATTATTATATTATATTAGCTAGCCGAATTACTAGCAAAATTATAATTACATGAGCATTAGTGACTGCTGTAGTTAATAACTGTGTTACAGCCACCAACACTCACCGCCGGACAACACTAAGCTTTTTGTTTGAAAAAGTTAACACATAAATCGTAATATGCAACAATGTAAAAATAGCTTATCTAATAATGAAATGCTGCTAAGCAAGCGTGAGTTAATGTCATGTTGAGTGACATGCATGTATAGAATTTAAGTGTGGTTTGATAATATTATATTACTACTACTATAATAGATACTTATTAGACACTTGATCCTAATCTAAAAAATGAATTTATTACGGCATCTCCATTTAAAATAGGGTTGTAGTAGTACGCATACACAGGAGAGGGGAAGTAGTGATAACATTTATACATGGCAATTTTGTAAGCAAAGTTTATTTTTTGCTTTTAGATTTTTTTTTCTTTCATAAATTATATTATTAGGATAATAAATAACTCAGACGAAGTCGCAGCTGTCAGCTAACGATCTAATAAAGCGATTGAAGTCTT
Organism: Antheraea pernyi; assembly: GCA_015888305.1. NCBI lineage: Eukaryota > Metazoa > Arthropoda > Insecta > Lepidoptera > Saturniidae > Antheraea > Antheraea pernyi. The sequence continues at coordinate 122,923 of MU158876.1, read as the reverse complement.
ATGTGTAATGAAATCAATAGATTAATGTTCTTACTTGAAGCACTTGTAAGGAGTATCTGCAAGTGTAACTATATCTATTACAGACGTGACACACCTACATTTGTACAATATTATTGTATGACTCATGAATCTCATGATCATGTCAACTTACTACGAATCTTCATACGTAAATCGTATTAATAATTTTAATTGCAGAAGTCGCGCGGCGGCTTTCTGTAAATCAAATGGTAAATTGACTTTTGACCCGACATGACGGATTAAAACTGAAATGACACGAACTGACTTTATTTAGAACTAGCAACCGCCTTTGACTTTGTACGTTTTATTTATATTCTCTATATAACTCTTAAGTAAGATTCACAATATTGTGTTATAGTTTATGTATAGTAGTGAATTTTCACTTTTTGAACTATGCCAGTTTTTGTATTTCAATATACTTTTTCTACCTTTAGAATGTTAGAATCGAACGTAAACATACTAAATAAGATATTAAATTACTATTGTATTTTCTTGAGATAGATTAGATAATTAGAATTACGATTTTGTTTTACTTTAGTACAATTATTTAGCTTAGAGTTATTTTTCTGTTATTTTTATGTCACAACCTACCGGTAAACTTTTGTTTTGTTTTAAGTCCCACAGTAAAACTCATTGTAGTTTCACTATCATTTCTATATATACATTTTAAGCTTTTTATGTTTAAGACTTGAGCGCGAAGTGAATGAAATATATGCTTGCCGGGAAAATTTGAGGCCTGGCTGAAAACCAGCGCCGTTCTGTAACTAACGTTACAGACGGCAGTATGTTGACGCCATGTCTCTTTGTCATAAGATTTACTTGTGTTTAATGTTTTTTTTAATAATTTTGTTGTATACTTTATGACAATAAATATTTCTTTTCTTTCTTGATATTATGAAAATTAATACACATAAAACTCGACCTAAATTATTGAAGCATAAAGCAGCTTTCTATTAATGAAATAATTTTTAGTATTGGATCAGGACCTCTGGTGATTGTAAGAGATACACGAACAAACCATACTCCTTTATAATAGAAGAATAGATTATATATTTTTTTTAATTGAAATTAATAATATTGATGGAAAAAGGGAATTAAGTGAAATATCGATACGGTAATGTTTACTCGTAATTTAGGATATTTGGACAACTTACAGCACTTAATGCATAATATACTTTATTTTGTATTTGTCGGTGAATGAAGTACGGGTAGACATGTTCAGTTATATTCACTCTGAAACTGCACTCGAACGGTGATCGACGTGAATTGTATGGAAATAAATAATTGGCCCCGTATTCTTCTTTTGAGAGGTGGCCGGCGGGTCCATTATGTTCATTTGAGTGCGAGCGGTGGCATTCGGACGCTAGAGGCAACGTTCTCGGTCGCCTGCGTCGCGCTTCACAACATCACATAAATATGAATATCTCCGAACTAGGTACGCCGTCTTTCATATTATTGAGAGCTTCACTTCAGAGTTTCGATCTTTCTAGCGTTTGAAACATCCTGCGGTCGGTGCGGTGCGCCGAGTCCCTAAGTTCGCCGGCCTCCTGGACAAGTGTGTGTACCTACGCAACAAGGTTATTTAGAACGAGGACGGAAGTGCGTTCAATTCCCGATGAACGACTAGGTCATTCACTACTGCGGGCTGAATCCAACGGAGCAACGGAGAAGATTATGTGAACGATCCGAGTGCCAGTTATTGGAAGTGAATGTTATAGTCAGTGAGTTGTGTAGCGGCGTAGTCGAAGATCATGGAGTCGCGCCACGGTGCTTGTATTATTGTATTGTAAGTACAAACGACAGGTGCCGCACCATGACCACCAGAATATCAGGTATGGATCTACGATGTGTTTATTACGGCTGTGTTTATCTAATATGCAGAAAAATACGTAAACAGTCAAATAACGTAGCACATGGATGTCGAAAAGTGATTGAAAATTAACTTCTTTATAATCAACCGGCGCGTACAATACTCGTATGTTATAGGGTCGGGCGTGGCCCTTTATGCTCCTCGAATGCCACTATACATTGGTGTCAATTATAGTGGGAGTCCCTGAATGAAGCCGAATCTAATCTTTTATCAAACATTGGAAACAGGACTTTAATACGCATGAATATATTAATTTAGTTTTAAATGGAGGAAATTCATCACATTTTATATTGTAAGTTGAACTAAAAAGTAAGAATTGATTTCAAGAGGTTTGTATATATATATATATATTATATGGCTTACGCATGTATCAATATAATAATGATTAAAATATATAATAATATCTATCGAAGGAACGTAGATAATTTGACTCGTTTCCGTTAATCCTATATAATATGTATTTAGTTAACCTTAATCTATTAAAATTTTCATCGATATGATAATAAAGTTAAGACTTATCTGTGGTCCTTATTTATTTCTACTTGTAATGTAACTTTGTAAATAATGTACCGTTCATATATAAAAATTACCAGCCACGTGTGAACCAATTTGCAAGCTTGTTATGGTACGTCTTTTAAATTATAAATTTGCTGTGATTATTTTGTCGATGATCGTAGAGTTGGAAGGGGAGGCATGACTCGGACAGAGCGCCTCATCCGGTCGCTCCTCGTTCAAATTATCAATTGGTAGTCGACCACTCCGAACTGTCGGTGTACAAGGTTGACTTCTGCTAATCTTCTCGTGACTGCCTTTGGCCATTACCGAAAATGTATTTATATAGCGTATATAAAATTAAGCATTCATTTTATTATCTTACTTCGGATATTGTTATAATGTATTTGTTATAACAAAATAATAGACTTTTTGCAATTTACAAATTATAGAAAACTGAAAGCGTAAGGAAATAAATAAACTGGATGGGACATTTTATACAATATTATAGCTGCCCAATAAACACTGCTAGCTCATAATAAAGACAGGTAAATCGAAATACGTCTTACATGGCGTTAATATGGACCTTCCTGTCCTCTTTGATCTGTCAATTTCCTTCATAGTGCACTCAGTGAGTGTCTAAACTAGATACAACACGCACAATTTGGTACTTTATACTTAGAATCATATAGAAGCGATGAGTACGACGGCGAGGCTCCTCCCAACGAGTCGTATTTACTAAAATCAGTTAATCCAGTTAAACAAGTTAGTGCAGCCGTCATTTCAGGCAATTTGTCCATTCCTGTGCGATTGGCTTGTTGGCTTTGTAATTTCTTGATACGGCTTTACATTGTCTCAGGAAACGTTTCCAGAACGACATGCCTTACCCGACTAATCGTATGTACTTATATTAAATTATTAGAATAATATAAATAATAACTTTAGAAAAATCTTAGTTTCTTCATAATTATGTCTATCATTTTTGTGTATGTAGTTGATTAAGAAAACAATATTCATAAATAGGTTTTGTGATATTTGTTTACAAGATTCAAATATAATAAAATGATCAAATCAAAATGATTTGGCGACATATCGATATGAACAACAACCACTGTGTTTCTACGACGTTATTAATTTTGAATGGTTTATATGTATATTTTACTTAATATTTCAGCTGTTATCGTAGATTATAATAACCAACATGAATAATATTGTAAATGTCAAAATATGTTTTTATAAATGTATATCCTTCAATCACACTCGAACAACTCGACAGATTCCTAATTAAATTTACGTTATGTTACTTAAATCCGAGTATGCTGTGATCATGTTTGAGTATTTTATTACAAAATTTTCATTATTGGAAAATAACTATTGCACCATTACTGTGACAATTCGTAATAAATAAACATAAAGATAGTAATACCAGAAATTCAAGCAAAGCAAAGCGAGAGACAACTTATTACGATACATAGGTCATCTGCAACTTCCTCTAGATTCATTAAAATATATAATTTAATAATGATAAAATAAGTCACTAATGGGAGCATCAGTTTTTTATCAATAACATAATTTTCTGATTCGGTTTGAAAGTTTTGGAGAATACAAACATATAAACTTAACAGATAAACAGATAAACTAAAGTTCACCGAAGTAAACTAGTAAATGATTTTGTAATTTATATAAATTTTTGAACCACGTTACAACATTTTTTTACTTTTTCATTTGTTATATCTACTTTGAATCTACCAAACAAAATTTATATAGTACTCGTATATTTGATATTTAGGTTCAATAGGAAATATTATGACTCTTAAGGAATCCTTACTAACCTAGCGGATAATACATTCAAAGACCAAGTATAGCTAGCTGGTTTTACTGTAAAGGTAAAGTTTACAAATATGATGATGAGTGATACATTTTTTAATTTCGCTGGACTTTGCAACTCCGTCGAGATCCGTGGAAGTCCTCGGAAAATAATATTGTTATTTATTTATTTATAATCTTTATTTATAATTGGGGTTTGGTCATAAATTGACCATGTCACCCCAGTGATTAACAACAAAATAAAACAGAAAAAAAGCAAAATGTAGACAAACAATCAATAATTTATCGGTTCTTCATTCCAACCATAACCAGCCTGTAAAGCATTCTTGCTTCCTCGGATGTCGGGAAAGCAAGGATGGCATTACATTGGATTGTCTTTTTGGTGGCTCTAAATTATCCGTTTTTACGAAAGCGGACTTGCTGGCCCCACCTTGTACCATACAAATCTGTTCGCTCTTTTTAATAATCACAATCTCACCTGATGTGGAGTAACGATGTGGTCTAAGGTAGAATGATAGACTTTAAGCCTAGAGTAGCGGACTTGCTCTCAAGTGAAACTCCCGGAACACGCCTGTAGGTATTGCCAATAGAACTTCTACTTGATGGTGGTAGCTAACGCGCGGCGGGTTTTATCAAAAGCGTCACCGTTATGCTACAGTTTCATCACTATTTTCTTAATTCTTTGCACATAAAATAAAGAATATTATCTTTATTATAAGATTGTATTGTGACAAAGTTCATGATAAACAAATGCCGTAAAATATTAATTCTTCTATACATAAATAAAATGATAGAGGTCTGGCGGCGTGTCCGCATTACTCAAAAACTACTGTATATATTTTGATATTTTTTTTCCTTACACTAGGTCCGTATCTAAAAAAATATCACTATAGCTTTATTTAATATAAAATTATGAAACTTATTAAGAAACCACAATTTTTACAAGTACTACACACCCAGTGATGTGTCTTTTCTTGTCGTGGGGAAGTGGGGCAAGCGGTGTGGTGCTTAAGTTTCTTCCTATGTACATAAAGTATGTTGTTAAGATAATATACGACCCAGTCTATTGTAGTCCAGTGAAGCTGTTAAGGCATTGCTAGGTCAATAGCGTAGTGAGTTTGGAAAAAAAACGACGCAGACTAAGTCGAGGGAATCAGCTAGTTTCAAATAAAACCTCTTAATATTGTAATTTAAATTTGATTTAATACTTTGGTAATGTTTCGGTTTCGTATGATTTTTTAAAATATAAGTCGTAGTAGCCATTTCATGACTAGTACAATATCAGTCCAATGTTCACCAGTTTGTCTTTCGGCACGTACAAATAATATTCTTCGAATTTGCAAACATTTAGTAAATAATCTATATGTATTGGTGTACCAATATCGTTTCGTAATTTAAATTAAAATGTAAGTTTTTTCTAATATTAATAGTTTTAATATAATCCCTGGTACCGAATGACGAATAGTACAATATCGGATCAAATCTTCACTGATACGACTCTCTATTTGTACATGTACAAATTATTTTTTACAAATACTCGTACAATTATTAATATATTTACGCGAATATATCTTGATAGGGAAAACAGATAATCCAATTCACATCCGATTATAGTGCCACAAAAGTTTTAAAATGTAACCAGCAATCTCTTTCTACTTCTTCCACGTGAAACTACAATATAAAGTGTAATAACTAAAATGGTTACCACAAAAACTTTCCCTGCAAAGAACACATAGGTATGTCAACTATATATAATACTGGCCGGATAAGAGGGGTTGGAAGTTAACAATCTTAGACATATATACAAACATCAATTTTTATATAGTCCGGTGAAACTTTAAACGCGTTAGCAGGATAACAGTGTAGTCAGTTCGAAAAAAAAATGCACTGTTTTTATGTAAATATTATCCAGGCAACTAATTTCAATGAATTCATTGTTCACGTCAAATAGAATGCAATGTTATAATGATTTTAATATTTGATATTTCTGAAAATAGACAAAAAGAAATTTAACGATGTTTTGTTGTTTAATAGCTTAATCATTTACTTTTATACGTTCAATAAATTCTGGAAGTTAATTCTATTTATCTACCTTGTCCTGCTCTTTTCTACGTAGTATGAAAATGTTATTAATATCCCCATATTACAATTTTGAATTATATTGTAATTAATTATATTAATAACATTTTCATGATATGTTGTTTCATTCATTCTTTATACAGTGTAAGTGAGCACTGAGATAGTTATATAGTCGGTTAAAGTTACTAATATATTGCTGATTCGGCACAATGTTAGTAAATACATATCTAATATGCACGTTACATGTTACAGTAGGTGGCGCGCGAGTCGTACTTACAAATGTAGTGTTGGGTACTGTGGGGTCTGCTATGGGGTACGGCTGCTGAGGTAGACACGATATTTTTATTACAAAAACGGGCAGTTCGAGCAATATATAATATGGGACCTCGCGAAGCATTAAAAACGAAATTCCAGGTATTCGGTATCTTAACTCTGCCCTCCCAATACATTCTTGATAATTTAATGTATGTCCGTAAAAACTTTGAAAACCTGAATTTAGTAAAATACCGGCATAATCTAAATACTAAACACAGTAATAAACTGGTGGTCCCATGTTTCAGACTTAGCCAAACCAGTTTTAGTTTCTACAATAGTGTTAGGTTCTACAATAAAGTCCCAAAGCATGTTACCGATTTGCCGGACTGTAAATTTAAGCGCCACGTCAAACGGGTTTTAATTTCAAAAGGATATTATAGAGTGGATTAGTACGTGAACGATAGTGTTGTCTGGAATTGACTCCTTGTAGTTCGGTGAAGCTGTTAAGACCTTGCTTGTTCAATAGCGTAGTCAGTTCGAAAAATAAATAAATAAAGAATTGACTCCTCTCTGTCCATCCACTAAAAGCTATTGTATGATGTATTGGAAATATATGTTAAAAAATGTACCCGATCGAGTTTCTTGCCGGTTCTTCTCGTTGATTGGGTTGGTTTCCTAATCGGTGGTAGTCTTTGACGTTCATAAGTACCTTATTAGGGCCTAAACTGAATAAAGTATTTTTGATTTGATTTGAGTGTTAACAAAGCATTTCTGTATTTGTACATCTTCTCATAATTTTACATTTTTTTAAATAGAGTTTATAAAAACGCGTGCGAAGCCGCGGGTAACAGCTCGATATATAAATAAAAAGACGCAATAAAAACAAAATGTTAATTTAATTCTAAGCTAAGTTAAGTTTGTATTAGGGTTATTAATTAGCTGATATATTATACATATCTTGTATAACAGGTATTTAACATCCACACACAGAAAAAAAAGACACGTGCGGAAATCGCTAAGTAATAAGGTTTACGATTACTGTGCCACAAAACCTGTCATTTGCATTTATCAATGTAAAAAAACTTATTATAAAACATTGGTCGAAATTCGAACTTGGGCTTTAATACTTTAAAATTTATAGAGTGACGCTATCGGTTGTAGGTAGATAAAGAAAAAATATCGAAGAAAATTTAAACGCTACGCGAAAACTCTCGTAGTAATATTACGTGATAAAAATATAGAACTATAAATTACTCGACATTTGAAATCGATTATACTTTGTGGATTAGCTTGAATTTGTCCAGTAAGAAACCTTTGCTAAGTAGATTAAAACTAAATACGTTTACAGATTAGTTTTGTAATTATTTTCTAAAGGCGTCATAATGACGATTTATGTTGACATATCCTAGACATCGATAAAATTTGACGCCATTGACCAATTTTCCCGTAAAGAGGTTTTTAATTTTTTCCATTTTACTAAATCTTGACCATTCATTACAACAAATTATAACAATAAACATGAAAAATTCACTTTCGATTGTTTTAAACTATTAAATTATACATTACTACCTTTTGTTCGTGGCTTTGCTCGCTTGAATGTACATTTGACCTACCCTACGGATATAGTTTTTTTTTTAGATTATAGGTAGGTATCCCATGTTATTTTATGTTCTCATAACAATGTATATACAGAATATATGATGATCGCTTGAGTAATTAAAACGTCAAAGCGTAGCGAATGGATCGGCTTGTAGGGATTCTTCATGGTAAAAATATTTTGGTCACAAAATTTACCGGTTTAACTTCAAGCTCATAAAAAATGTTTTTTTTTTAAATATATTTTTTAAATTTTTTTCATTTCATGTATTTCTTATGTTTAAAATTATATCTTCGTAGTTACTTTTAACTATAAGGAATTTGGCGACGGTTGTGGTTGACTTTATATTGAGTAACAAAACAATACTTACGGTATTCATAACTCCAAATGTTTTTTGTAGGTCTAGTTGAGGTAATATCAAATATTTAAAAAATAATGCCCTCGACTAATGTACTAAATCAAATTTTTAGGCTAACGTAATACAAATATTCGTACTTTCATAGTTTCATGCTAAAGCCACAATAAGTTTTCGATCAAGAAATTGTATTGGATATTATTGAAATTTGGAACACATGAAGGAATACTTACGTAATTCATATATTTCCAATTCTGTATGGCGTCAATATGCGAGAAATTGATATTTGTCATTATTTTTGCGTAGTTTATTCGAGCGTTCGAAGTATAAAACTTTCTTCTTGAAATAGATTTGGATACCGCGATTTTCCAATCTCATTCGGTATGTAATAATCGCGCATCAAAAATGTTAGTAATTAGAGGGATAATATAAAATAAGAGGTGGTAGAGTCACGTTGAAGCTATTACTGGTTTCAGCATGAATGGGTCGCCTCGTTCGGAGTAGTACCGCCCTGTCGTAGAAAACCTACGTGAAGTAACAGTGCTTGCGTTGTTGCGTTTCATTCGGTCAGTGAGAGTGCCGGAGACCCACCTACCCTCCCCTTCTCGTTATTTCTTCCCTTCCTCTTAAAACACAGGCTGGTAACGCACTTGCGATTCTCCTCATGTTGCAAGTATCTATGGACGGTGGTGTTCATTTAACATTAGGTGACCCATCTGTTCGTTTGCCTCCTATGACATAATATCATATGATATGATATAAATCATCATGAAATTTTGCATACAAGTTGTCAGTGATACAGAAAATAACAGAAAACATCATAAAATTGTACTGTTCCATGCGGATATATCAAATCTACATCAACGCGAGTACATCCATGAGCAAAATCTAGTCGATAATATCATTACGCTCTTTGTAAAAAAAAACCTTAATAACATTGAAACTTAATTAATTAATTATGGTTGAATATCGATTACTGTATAACTACTAGTGATTAAAAAAACATGTATATTTAAAACAACATTTTTTTTAATATCATAGAAGGTAAACGAACAGATGGGTCACCTGATGTTAAGTGATCACCACCGTCTATAGACACTTGCAACACCAGGGGAGTCGTAAGTGCTTTGCTAGCCTGTGGGGGGGGGAGAGGAAGGAAAGAAGGAAGGGGAAAGGGGAAGGGTAGGGTAGGTAGGTCTCCGGCGCTCTCACTGACCGAACGAAACGCAACAATGCAAGCACTGTTACTTCACGTCGGTTTTCTCTGAGAGGATGGTACTACTCCGGTCGAGCCGACCCATTCATGCTGATACCAGTAATAGCTTGGCTCTTCTACCTACAAATAATACATAATAAGAATGTAAATCGAACATGTCTAACAAGTAATAGAATACATTTCAATCATTTTTAGAAATGTCTGACTGTCTGTTTGTATGAACACGCATCACTGCTAAAGTACTAACTCACAGTAAAGCCTCACTAATAAAATCATAAGGCATATCCTCTAGTAACATTTAGTCGTGGTTTTATTAAATTCGGATTACTCTATCAAAAGTTATTGTAATTTTAATGAAGACGCGACTTAAGTACGAGAGCATAATTGATAAGTAAATGGACTTAACGTTTTATTAGTCAGTGTTTTTTTACGGACGGACGGAGTCGCGGGCACAGCTAGTTTATTTATAAACCTAGAGAAATAATAAAAAAGACAAATTCTCGACGAAATTATACAATTCAACTTTTCATTCTAACTTCGTTACACAGTTGTTAACTTTATTGACTAGCGTTCATCACGTTCCAAACGTGACGTAAACACGTATCGTTTTCATATATTCACATCGGTATTAATGTGCTAGACTGATACAAAATTGTAGCATAAAAGCTGTTCGCTTACGTCAACAGTTCTCCCCCGCCCCCCCCCCCGGGC
>MU158876.1:96510-112476 GCA_015888305.1 Antheraea pernyi | reverse complement strand
CCCCCCCCAAAAGTGAAATCTGTAGCCGAGTCCTAAAGTTTCTTCTACCATATCTTCATTATATAGACACAGGTAACAGCGTAGAATCCCATTTTTAATCATTCAAAACTACGGGCTGCTCAGAATACCATGTTTCTTTTATAGAACCTCTCAATAAATGAACCATTTTTCTGTTTTAGCGTTTGACCTCAATCGCTTTTATTGTTAAATAGAAAAGTGGACTCAAATGGGCCAGGATGGTAGTTAGTCCTTAAATTGTACCACTGTGCAATAGTTTCATCACACTTTCCTTCACTGAAAGCTCTGGTTCATCGCAGTAATTTAATCTACATCGATCGACGCGGTATTTGAACTAGTTACAATAATAATACAATAAAAAAAAAATATGGTCAGTTAACAGCTCCATAATTGAATAGAACTGTATAATGGACTATTTGAAATCGAATTTAAGAATAACCAGCATAAATAAAGAAAAAAGCGTTATAAACTGGTTATACAGTTAACTTCCATCTTTATATAAGCTATTTCATCCTTATATATCATTAAAAAAATGTATATGTATGTTTGTTTGTGAGATTAGAATTTGAGAACTATGTATTTCCGATCAGGTCTTATTATGTATCTTGTTACGTATACTATAATGTAAGTTAAGAGATTAAATAAAATAGACACTAAATAACTTCTAATAATACCTTCTGTTGATATATTTCACCTAAATTAGTAAATGTCTATATAATATAGCAGACGATAAATTGGAATACAATTCGGGAGTACCATAAATTTAATTTCTTTACTTATAATAACGTGATTGTTTTTTTTTATGAAAGAGCAAATTAAAAATGTTAGGCATTGGTTATAATCGTATTAAATGATTTTGTCATCACAGCTAGAATTTCAAATTGTTCCCATCGTCTATGTAATTAAGATTATGTGTTCTGCAATAAATTATTTCTGATATGTTATAAATGACGTAACGTTTAAAAATCTTTATATAAAAAGACACTACATAAATTTTGTGGTTCACACAAACGGAGCCGTCGGCGCATCTTGTTCACCACAAGTAAGCGCTACGTATTGTTGATAAATTACATTTCGCAATTAACAACGTAAAATGTGATATATCGCTCCTCGCATTAGACTCTAATGTCATTTGTAATAATTCGATAATACCCACAGCAGATAAACATGTACGATCGTGATAAAGAATAATTGACAATAATTGAAATGGTTAGAACCGGTGATATTTCAACGAGGCGACGTCTGAACTTCGGAATCTTCATATTTTCCAACTACGTAACAAAGGATTCTTTAGAATTTGCTTACATTATTATTGAAATAAAGAGCCGCGTTTAAAATATTTGAACACAATGATTATAGAACGGATATTACACCATATATTATGTTTTCACCATCTGTTACATAGATTATTTATGTAGTAAGTAACGTTTGTAGTGCTTCTTCTAAGGCCACTTGGAGCTACAGACCTCAGATTGAAAATCTGTCGGTAAGCATGTATAGGTGAGCTCACACAGTTGCGCTTGAGAATCTCATCTATAAGTTTAGGGAATCACATTTCAGACCACGTACGCTATTGATACCAGGTAATATTGTGACCAAATGCTCAAAAATACAATTAAAAGAAAAATAGAAATCTTACGATCTTTGTTGTCGTTTTATCAGTTCAAATAGGATAATTTGGTAATAAATTTCATTTCATTCGGTCATTTAAAAACCGAGTAAATTGTACATGTGGCTCTAAAAATTGCATTATTTATAGGTTAGTGTTTAGGGTAATAACTTTTTATTTGTCGATTAATTTCATTATTTTATTACGTTAAAAGTATGCCTCTAAGACAATTTGAATTAGCTTTGCGCTTGTATTTGTTCTGATCCTGTGTTTTTGTCACAAAACTTGTTCTCCAAAAAAATTCAGTATTGGAGACTTTTTTTTTCGAACTGTCTACGCTATGGACCTAGCAAGGTCTCAACAGCTTCACCGGACTACTAGTATTGGAGACGTCAGACAGTACAACAGAGGGTTATGTAAGATTAGAACTCATAGAAAACCCCTACGTTCGCCTCGCACATTAGGACGGGTAGTGGAATCGCTTGCAATCACAAACGCAACCCTGGCAGGTGTGGTCGTATGTAGAGATACAACAGTGGTTGTTGCTAATCGGATAACTTCTACAGAAACCTTGAATGTTCTATAAACTTTCGCTGCGATTCTTAAGGAATCTTAGTATATACATGACGTACTTATTTTTCTTAGATACTTTTCATTTGTAAAAAAAATAGTGTTATGCAATTGTTCGGTCTCTATAAATTTTCTTTACGGTTAACCGTATTTAGTACACTACACTGACCGTAATAATTTCTTAGCATTGATATGATATGATATGATTGATATGATGAAAGAATGGTGTAGTGTATTGTAAGAAACAGATTGTGAACCTGATGGCTAGTATAATTTAATAGAGGTGATAAAAACCTCATGATAACGATAGATCCTCCCGTAAATGATATCGTTCATCTTCATACTCCCTTGGAAAAAACTCGATATCAAGAGAGGGAACACAATGGTGGGAAGACAGTACCTATGAATGGTACATAAGACGAATCTTGAATAGCTTGTAATTTTGTAGAATTATTCCGTTTTTACTAAAAAATGTTAAAACTAAAACAATAACCTTATTGTAGATGGATATCTCCGTAACTGCACGCCGCCAGCTATCGATGACTTCCCGGCAGGCTTCTTCACGGAACTCCAGCGGCAACATGGCGCAATTGTTGTTCACGCACTTATATCAATCTACCTCTTCCTTGCACTCGCTGTTGTATGCGACAAGTATTTTGTACCCGCCGTCGAGAGGATTTGTCACGGCATGTACTTTTAATTGCTCTAATATAATCTATCAACAGATTTACTTCAGTCTCAAAAGAAAGACCAAGATTTTTTTTTTTCAATCTGTAATATCAATGTTACTTAAGCGCTAATCTTCGAGTTTCTCTGTTTGCCAATTAGATCAATTCTAAAAATAAAGAGATCTGCAGAAGATTGTAATTATCAATATTGTTATCAGAATTTCTAGATTTAAGTAGCAGTAGGTGGGGTATATTACTCGATTAACTGACGATCGATGGAATGAAAGAGTTCTTTAGTAGTGACCACGTACCATAGTAATATTATCAAAAAGTGAAATATTTTAAAGATCTTATAAATTGGTGGTATTTAAATATGCTACCCTTTTATTCATATAATCTTAAAGTTTCCTGTTTATAGTCACTCGCGTTCATGGAGACTCTGTGTTGCGGAAATTGAGACCGTGGGGATGTTCATACCTAAGTACCGGTTGGTTAAATTTTATTGTTCCGTTTCCAGCGCTAAATATGACGAACGACGTAGCCGGTGCTACTTTTATGGCAGCAGCCACATCGGCCCCAGAGTTGTTCGTTAACGTTATAGGCACTTTTATCACTGAGGGCGATATTGGTGTGGGAACGATAGTTGGATCGGCCGTTTTCAATATACTTGCAGTCGCTGCCTGTTGTGGCATAGGAGCCGGTATGGTTAGTGTCACTTTATATAACGTTTAAATATTAAGTGTTAAAATTCAAAGCTCAAGGTCACGCAAAGGACAATGGAAGACTATGCTCAGAATTTCTACGCGAGCTCAGATTATCAAGAGAAAATCAGCAGAAGGAACAAAGTCATTGAGAGAGAGAGAAAAGCATAACTCTCAGAATTGATAGATTTAAGTGGCAATGAGTGATGTATATTACTTCTATAAAGGATAACTGATGCAGACGCAAATGGTAAAGCTATGGTAGTGGTATGTGTAAACGTACTGCTTTACATTTGGAGTTAGTTTTTGAATTTACCTCGTATTCATTGTCAGACTATGTAGTATCTATACGAGTATCTATTATTTAATATTTGAGTTGTTTATGTCTACTTACGATAACACTCTTTGTATATATATATATGTATATAATCACACGAGTATGTTTACTATTGACACTAAAAATAAAGACGGGCGTTATATCTATTTATCTTGTATAATAAACACCTATTGAAAAAATAATTTATTAGCTTAAAGCGTATACATTTTGTAACTATTACAATTAAAACCTAATCCCAAATATTAGGAAAATTTAAAAATTAAAATTATAATCCTGTATTCTATAATCAACAAAGTTGTGCCCGCGATTTCATGCCCAAAGAAATACTTTTATTGTTGGCTTTAAAATTTTAAATGTATGTCTTAACCAGCTTATTTGTGGGCTGTCTTTTTTCTTAGTTGTAATTTTGTCACTACATAGTGTATATGTAAAAGTGTAATTATAAATAGTCTACGTAATATTCTGAAAAATCTTTTATATGCAAGTAAAACTCTCGTCAAAATCGGTTCAACCGTTTCAGTGTTTACTGCAAACAAACAATAAACGCATTTTATTTATATGTATAGATTAGGATATAACAAAGTGTAAGTCTGTGTACGGTAATCGTTTTTTTTTTAATTTTATCAAATAGGTCTAGAAAATTACCAATGTTAATAAAAATGTTCCTTAATTTTTCAGGTGGTCCCTTTAGACTGGTGGCCACTTACAAGAGACTGTCTAGCTTATGGTATCACAGTCTCTATACTCATATGCATAATGCACGATGAATATGTACAGTGGTACGAAGCTTTCTTTCTAGTACTGCTTTATGGTGTCTATATCTGTATAATGTATTATGATAAATCAATACAGAATTATGCTAAAGGTACGTTGACAATTCACCAATTAAGTTTTCTGATGACTTTTTAAAATGTTATTTTTCAAGAACGAATTTATTGTATTACAGAGAGTTGGAAATGTGTTTCGGATATGTTAAAGAATTCAGAAGTAAAAGTGGATAGTGAACTTGGCGCCGAGAGTGGTATGTACGGACTATTTTTTATGGTACTTATAACACCATATTTGACAGCAATCCACTGTGTAAGGGGTGTCGAATAACATCTAACACTTCAGACACTCAAGCCAACCCCAACTGCACGTGGTGCACCCTGCTCAATAACGAACGAGGCAATGGCGAAAGCGGGGTGGTAGGTTTCTACAGCCTGACTGGGTCGCAACAACCATGTGTATGGCGAAAAAGCCCGTCATAGTGATTCGCTTCTGCGGGTTGCGTTTTGGGATCATCAGCCTGTGCATATTCAGCTGTTCGCTGGCATGACAGCGGCGACCGGCGATGGATACTGTGTCAATCGATGGTCGCCATTGTTTTTGGATTGTTTTGCCGTGCTACAATTTAAAAAAATCACTCTGATCGACCCTGTGGTAGTTAAGCATACATCAAGGCAAATAAAAGTTTATTAGGGAATGGTATTGGGTATTACAAAAAGCTTCCGCGTTACTTATTTAACAGACAATTAGTTCAAGGACCTTATCAAGCAGGACATGTTTGTTAAAAAGTTATTATAGGGTACGTTAATGACCTGAGGTAAATAACGTGGATGATGACTGTCTGTAAATTTATTAAATAATATAATTAATAAAAGTAAAAAAAATATGTTGACAAAAATAATATAGAATATTACTTCAAGTTTCGTTAATGGGATGTTTTTAGTACCAGTGGTAGTGATTTAACGCTTATAAATACCTTCTGAATGCCTAAATTAAAGGATATTTTATTTTGAATACGAGTTTTGGTAGTTTTGAAATGCGATAGCATTTGTCATTTTCTTATTTTATTTACGTGTATCAATTTAATTTCGCACTCGTTCTCATTGTTGTTCTTTTTATTTATTTTATTGACTTCTGATAGGTAATGTAAGAAAAGAAACAACAACATTAACTGACAAATTTGTTGTTAAATGTAACAAAGAAATTAACTGCCAAATGCTATCGGACAATTTTATTAGGTGTTTGAATTCAAAATATGCTAATAGTCAAGCGGGTATTACAAGATTTCACAGAAGACCACATTATAAACAAATTTTGTTAATAACTAAAACAGGCATTTGTGTCTTATTATTAATTTGCAGAGAAAGACATAAAGCCAACATCTATAAATAGAATTGATTTGCCCGTTGAACACCATCAACACAACGGTAATATAAGAAGCATAGTATCTATACACACGGACTCTAATGAAAACAATAGTGACAATGATGTAACTGGAAAAATACCTGTGAAAGATGCTATGAAGTTTATCAATATTGACATTGACTCAAAAGCCAATGACATGGAGTTGATTCACGCGGAAGATAATACAATTCAGAGTGGTTTGGATGAAATCAATAAAGACACTACAGAAAAGTACGAGCACTCTCTTTGGAAATGGCCAAGTGGAAGGAGTTGCATCACGAAGGTAAATATTGATTTTAATCGGTCAAGCTAAATTTATACACTTTGATGAAAGGAAACTAGATACTGTAAATTTTTCGTTGTCAATGTTAAATTTTAAGAAGGTTATAGTACCGATAAACGTCAATGTTGGAACCTCTTTGACAGAGAAATAGGCATGTATTTCTCCTTTAATCCTTTATATCTCGATATCATATTCTAATTTAGGTGCTCAAAAGCAAATAACTATTAATTGAAAGAAGAAGGTTTTTACAGCCGGATAAATCTGAATAGTAGATTTTCTTTTTTTTAACAATGACTGGAGGAAGGGTTATCAAAACCCTTACGTATTTCTTTTTCAGACAACTTGGATCGTAACGTGGCCCATTCACCTAGTGTTCCTCTTCACCATTCCTGACTGTGAGAAACCTCGTTTCAAGAACTGGTTCCCGTTGACTTTCATTATGTGCATAGTTTGGATTGGATCTCTGTCATACATCATTGCTTGGATGATAACGATCATTGGTACGTTTTCAAATTAAAATTAGTTTGTATTTTATAAGCAGAGTATCAGAGAACTGTTACATTATACATTGCATTGGTACTAATTATACTTGCAGGAGATACGCTAATGATACCAGATTCTGTCATGGGAATAACATTTCTTGCAGCTGGAACTTCGGTTCCAGAAGCAGTTTCAAGTGTTATAGTAGCTAAACAAGGTACATTTTTTTATTTTTTTTGTCTGTTTTATTGATTTGTATAAAGTTATCTAGTTGATTATATTCATTGGATTATCACGAATCTGTAATATTGGAGTTAAATTTTAATAACATTAAATTGAATTGTAACATTGTTGAGACTATAACGATTGTACAACAAAAGAATTTAAACAGTATTAACGACATCCGCAAAACTGTAGCACAGCCAATAGAGCCCACCTCCAGACTGAAAAGAAACGCCTGCATTTCATAGAGGGAAAGAATATAGTTAAATACATTCTAAAATATATGTCAAGTGTCATATGGAGTGGAGAAAAAATATTAATAGATGTGTTAGGTGAGTGTTGGGTCGGACCTGAGGGGATGGGCCGGGGGGCCCATCTCCTCATTGCACAGATCCGGCGAACGAGGGGGGGGGGCAGCCGGTGTGTACCCGGTCTGTTCCTCTATAGGTAGGAGCTCGGCGGCCACCTTCCGCCGGGCGGACCGTGGGGCGGCTCTAGAAGGTTGATTAGCTTGAACGATTCCTTGCCGCCCCCACAAAACGGTCTGTCGGTACACCGTGGGGTTTTAGTCCATGCGACTCGGACATAACCCACCCTCTCCCCCGGGAGTGTGGAGTATCCATAAGGGATTTCCCCACGTTAAAAAAAAAGGTGAGTGTTGGGTAGGTGTGTCTATGTGTTTACCAGTAACTATACGCACCAATATTTTCTGCAGAAGATGAGAATGAGGGTATACTGTGAAGGAGGAAGAATTCGAGAAGTTATTCCCAATTTATAACAAGTTTTTCAGTTTCCGTATAGGTAATATTTGTATTATTGCAAAAACATACGGCATTAGTTCATATAAGGCCTTAAGAGGCAATGGTTAATTTACAAAACGATCGTTGTTTAGGATATTTTTATTATACTTCATATATTTTATTTTGTATTTTCCAACAGGTCATGGCTCAATGGGTATAAGCAATTCGATTGGTTCTAATACTTTTGATATATTGCTATGTCTTGGACTACCATGGTTGATAAAGGCCTCGCTTACTCCAGCGGAACCTGGACATTATTGGGTTAGAGACGACATCATTATAATATATATAAAATTTCAATGCGAATGATTGAAAACATGATGAATATAATAATAATGCATATTTACGCGAATTATTTTAAAATAATTGCTTTGCGAGTTTACATTATTCTTACCAATATTTTAACGTATATTAAAATTAATATCATTTGAACAGGTAAAAATTAACTCAATGGGATTGGAATATTCAGCGATATCGTTGCTGTCAACGCTGCTCCTGCTTTACCTGACGTTTTGGTTCAATAAATTTAAGCTGGATGCAGCAGTGGGACGTGCTTGCCTGGCCATGTACGCAGTGTTTCTAGTACTTGCCACTCTTATCGAACTAAATGTATTCTTCCCTGTGAACGTACGCACTTGTAAGAGAACGGAACTAAAGTCTTAGACTAGGGTCTAATATTGATGTAGAGTAAAGTTATAATAGATAATTAGTGCAAGACGTGATGTTCTTTGTTACGTTTGAAACTTTAATGGATCATTTACGTGAATTATACATTTAAGAGTGCCTTAAAAAAACGTTTATATATATATATATAGGTTGTTTAGCTTTATGTTTAATATGAAATAATAATAAAATGTATTTATTTAAACTCACATTTACCATCTTAGTTCAATAAAATACTGTTTACATATATAAATTAACAATTAATGTGAGGTCTGGAATCTGTAAAAGGTACAAGGACCTGAACTACAGATCTCCAGCTATTTTCCAGTCACAACTAGAAAATTTATTGACTACAGAGTTGTCGTAAATTACTAAATCAGTGGATAAAACCTGTATGGTGTGGCTACTACATATTAATAGGAAAATAATATTCATAACATTTTATAATTTTATTGAATATAAGCTGGAAGAAACGTATAGACTGTCAGAGAATCATAAGCAAAATCTCAATGTAGCGAAGTTAATATTTATTACATTGTTACTTAGGTTAACTTAATTATTAAGTTAATACACCACAGTATATATTTTTAATAAGCATTATACTTCTACTTTACACTTAATTTACGGTTTTTTCAAAAAAATATTTTATCAATATAAATTATTTACGAAAATATTATTAGGGTTAGTTACGATATCTCTCTATTACAATAAGCTTAATTCTTATTTGTTTTTTTTTTATATATATTTCAAAATTCACCGAATAAATAACAGACAACTATCGAAATTTCAAATAAATATTTTGCATCGTGTATAGTGTAGAAGGTTATATCTATGTATAACAACGTTAATAGTACCAAATGATCTGGATTGAAAATCGTCAATTGTCATATTTAAATTTAGTTTTTGGTGTATATCTTTTAAACTTTAAATCTGCGTATCTCTATAATTTTTTACAATGTAATATCCATCCTGTATGTCATATATGGTTATATATAATTATTTTGTTAGATAATAAATAAAACGACATCAATATTTACTCTAAAAAAATTATCAGCATGTTCTTGACCGTTGGTAGCGACTTGGGCTTCCATTGTTATAAACCAATCACTATTCCAATTACTATACATTTCCTATTACATTTTGAGGAGTTCTCTGGTGTATTTTACAAAACCAAGGTCGAATACTAATAAAATATGCACCCCCTTGAAACTATGTCTTTTCCAAATCCAAATTTGTTTATAAATGAGGAAGTTCTGACGTAATAAACGTAAAAAGTACAATCTAATTGACAATCTCCTTCTCTTTGAAGTTAGTTAAAAATACTTTGTAATCTATTACTGTTTATTAGAATTATGTTAGTGAAAACAGTGGTGCAAATTAGAGCCTGTACAGATGAGCCGTTTTACGCGCGAGTCGACTCGCGCGTAGACATTCGCGCTTGCTTGAGATACTAGAGCTACATACTCGTATATCCCGTCCAGATGGTGCGGTGCGTTTTCTAACTCGCGCGTAAAACGCGTGCAATGCGCGAGACTCTCGCCTTGAGATACTCTGGCCCCATTGCTGCGTCCTGTACTACGCGCGAGTCAGTGGCGAGTCGACATAGTTGTCATTCGTCTATCCGTACGACGTATCCCAGCGTATGCGACGTTTCCTAGGGTAGAAACGCGCGTAAAACGCGGTATCTGGACGCAACATATTTTGAAGCGCGCGAATAGCCTCGCGCGTAAATCACTTCATCTGGACAGGCTCTTACTCTACGTTCACAACCCACACATAAACCGAGCTCTTCGAAATTTGGCTGTCACAGTTTTGTCATGTCTAGTGAACGTTAGAAGCAATTTTCTTTTCTCAACAAGAGAAATATATTGCAACACTAAGATTCTTATAATTATAATTATTCTTTTTTTTTCGGAAATTTCAATTTTTGTCATTGCTATTTATTGCTTTTGTTTTTTTACATTCTATAAATTGAGAGGGCAGTATTTACATGACAGTATGATCAATTTATTTTATAAGATGTTTAAAATTAATTTCATCCAACGTTAAGAATCTCAAGAATAATCTGTAAATACATAAAGGTCTGTTCATATTGTAACTAAATAAATTATAAATTTCACTACATTTTTCGTTTTATTACCTAATTATTATTATGTTATGGTTTGATGACGATGCGATTGTATAAGTACTCCTACATAAAAATTATTAATATTCGCTATTGATTATGTTTTAATTACCTTACACTGGTATCTAAGGCGGTAAGTGAAAGGAACGCGTCTTGGTTTTTACCAGAGCGATGAGTTACTACATGTGATTAGTTGTTAGCTTCTCCTACTAAGTAGGATTTCCTTACCTCTTCCTTTAACACTTCAATACGTCATTATTCTTATATACCATCATCTTCACGCTTGGAGTCTTTAAACACCGGATCCAAAACGCACTTTGCTGCTTTCTCGTTCGTTCAGAGAGTTGGTTCAGAGGTTTTACCATGTTTTGTCGATAAAATTACTATAGAATACCAAAGTCTCGATATTGACGGGTAAAAAAATACATATATAACTAGAATCGTTAATATTAAAACCTGAATAAATAAATAATCATAAGGTTATAAGTAGTTCTTCATAATTTATGCCGTCAATAGTTACTTCTACTGTTGTTTTTCATAAAATATTTTTATTACAGTAATGTATATTAAATATGGTGTATTTGAATGTGCTTACTTCAGAAATTGTTGGTCAGATCTGATATATAGGCTTTTTTGTATAGAATTTTACATAATATAAAACTTTATGCTACGAGTTTCAGATAAATACAATAAATCCTAGAATGAGCTACGAAAAATTCCACATTGAATGATTCTATTATAAGTATCGAAAGTTTAGTATTTTGTTTTCACACGATTATGCCTCAAAGGACTTATACTTTCAATATATGTATATATATACACATTTTATATCAAATTATTTAGATAATACAATAATTCCTTTATTTGTGTTCATTTAATTGAATGTGCAATTAATATATCTTTATGAGTATATCAGAAGAACTTTGCAAATTGCACAAGTCACAGAGAAGTTGAGGAGTTAGCACGGTATGGGTAGTGTATGAGAGATGAAAATTATATAATTAGAAAACTTTTGAGTATGAAGATGGACGGATAAAACAGACGGAGAAGGGCAAAAAAGGTTTTGATTGATTGTGTAAAAATGATATGTCTATAAAACGTGTGAATACTGAGATAAGATCTGACTGGGGAGAGTGGAAGAGCAAAACATGTTGTCGCGACACTACTTACGTGGAATAAGGGTAAGCTGATGATGTACAATTAATATAACATTTTATTATAACTGAGGGGTAAATAAATCTAAAAATAAGTAACGTTATTTTAAAATGAGGAATATATATTATAAATATTTAAAAAAAACACATATTTGGTTATAACAATATAATTATTACAAATCAAAATTTATAAAGAATCAAGTATTTAATGTAATGTATAGAAGTTGTAGCTATTTTGTACAAAAAATTATATTACGTTGTTATTTCTTATAGTTACCGGAAAATCAATGAGTTCGCCACCAAGCTTCTGAAAATAAAAATTGTGTTATAATTCCATTTTATTCTAAAAAATTCAAAATTTATAGCTTTGTAACTCGTCTTTTACTTCGAAAAAATCCTATTTAAACCTATTTAACAATATGGTTAACAATCTAGTTAATATCGTTCTGTATAAACCTATATGCGATCGATTATATTCATCTGAAATCTGTATAGACATATATATACGTGTAAAAGGCAATATAATCCAGAATATAAAATATTATAGGCTTCAAACCGTATGCGAATGAGCATGAGATTTCTGTAAAGAACATAGTGATGAAACAATAATTTGTAGTCCGGTGAAGCTGTGAAGACGCTGCCGGGTCAAGAGCGTAGTCAGTTCGAGAAAAAAAAAACAATAATTTGGTGGCAGGGTTTCTTCTGATGCTGTCGTCCGCTTGCTACCACCCTCTAGTTAAACATCTATCGCCAAACACATAAGTGTGCTCCAGCAGCTGTATTTGAGAACCAGTTATCTTCTAGCACGGCAAAACGACTGCACTGTGCCTGATGGTAAGCACAGTACATCCAAAAACAATGGCGACTACCGAGTGACACACTATCCATCGCCGGTCGCCGCTGTCATACCGGCCTGCGAAAAGCTGGATATGCACAGGCTGATCCCGAAAAGCGACCCGCAGAAACGAATCACTATGACAGGCTTTTTCGCCATATACATGGTAATTGCGACCCAGTCAGGCGTATTAGCATTTTAAATTACATCGTCATTTAACATCGAGTGAGGTTATGATCAAACGTTAAAATTTCTAAATATAAATAATAAAAAAATAAATAGAAAAAAAAATAGAATATATATATAAACTTTCACGTACAGTTCAAAGCACTCCTTAAAATTGTTAATTTCAGTAAAATTCACTACAAATAGATATCAAAATATACAGTAGTTAAGGGTTAAAACTATAAAAAATTATCAAAAAATATTAGCCTCTATTACTCAATTATCGCTATAATTAAATCAACATAATATACTAGAAGTGTGTATTCTTATGCTTTTGGAATAAATCATATCTCATTATGCGTACGCTATATGCACATAAGGCTCGGAGTTGTTCCATGTCTCTGGCGTGCAGTTCGATGTCATGCTGAGTGAGGCGTGGACGTCGGCAGAGTGGATGCTGTGTCGGTAGCCAACGATGTATCACTGGTGTTAATAAGCTCCGGTGAACCTATCAAATATAAGCAGTATAGGCACCGTACAAGCAACACTCATCCAACTAGTTTTCTTCATGTAACTACCTACAACTATAGTTAAAACCGGCCATCTGGTTACTTTATCTCCAAATCATAGCGAAAGGCGAATATAACCATTCTAGCTTTTACTCCTTTAATAGCTAGCTATATGTTAAAAATAGCTTAAATTACTTCTTATAACTTAAGTTATATCCCAGTGAGTCTTGTGAAAATTAGTCCGACTGTTTTGGAGATTGCTCTACGAATGAAGTCACGGATAACAGTTAGCCTAAAATAAAATAACCCAAGTCACTCTTTATAACTTTATTTATCTGCCAGTGACCGTGAAAATTGGTCCAACTGTTTTTGAGTTACCACTCCGGACGATATCGCACTGCTAGTGGAAGTACTATGAAAGTTGGTCCAACCGTTTTGGAGATTCCACTCTGAACAAAGTCACGGCTAACAGTTAGTCGAAAATAATCATCCCAAGTTACTCCTTATAAAGTCAGCTATCTGCCAGTGAAAGTCATGTGTGCTTCAGCCGTTTTGGAGATTCCAGTTCGAACAAAGTCTTGGGTAAAAGTTGGTCTAAAATAAAATAACCTAAGTTACTCCTCATAGGGTCAGCTATCTGCCAGTAAAATTCTCTTTAAAATCGGTCTAGCCGTTTCGGAGATTACCGGGAACAAATAGACAGTTTGACAAAAACTAAAAATATATGATTTTGTTATAAGTAGCTTATACAATTTTATATCCAGCCAGTAAAACGTTGTTATTTTGATATAACATACAGCCAGTTCATTTTTATTATGTGTATAGATATAGCACGATATCTATACATCTATATCTATACATATAATAAAAGGCTAACGGGACGAAATCTGTACATTAAATATTTTAAAGAAAAAATACTCTAGGAGGGTTTACAATCAAAGACAGAACACATTTCTATAGTTTTTAGAATTTTTGTCTGTCTGTCTGTCGTTTGTACAGGATTCACGTAAAAAGTACTGGACGGATTTTGACGAAATATGGTATGGTAGTAGCTTATACACCAGTATAACATTTAGGCTGTGTTTTATGTATATAACACATTTGTATGTCTGTTTATTTTACTTTTAAGAAAAAATAAAAGAGAAGAAATTTACGCAATAACTACTAGACAAATTTTCACGAATTTCTGTATGGTAGTAGTTTAAACAACGATATAACATACTGGCTTCTACCCTCGACTTCGTCCGCGTGTAATAGT
Source organism: Antheraea pernyi (assembly GCA_015888305.1). Lineage (NCBI taxonomy): Eukaryota > Metazoa > Arthropoda > Insecta > Lepidoptera > Saturniidae > Antheraea > Antheraea pernyi. The sequence goes on along the minus strand of MU158876.1, from coordinate 97,907 downwards.
TACTTTTGGCCCGAAAAAACCTCTGTTTTGGAACATTCTTCATTGATGCTCCACCCCATTGGTCTTAGCTTGATGATATATAATATATAGCCTGCCTCGATAAATGAGAAAATCTAACAGTTTTCAAATCAGAGCAGTAATGCCTGAGATAAGCGCGTCCAAGCAAACAAACTCTTCAGCTTATTGTACAAGGCCAAATCTATACATTAAATATTTTTTGAAAATTATAATCGGGGTAGATTTTGTTATCGATATATAAGGCAAAAATTATCCTTTTACATTTTTTCTTTGTCAGTCAGTCTGTCCCTGTGAAAACGCATAACTCTGAAAGTTCTGAACCGATTTTGACGAAAAATGACACATGGATAACTAATATCACAAGGTTACATTTAATTTTGTCCCATAAAGCGCAAGGGGTTCTCCAGAATAACGGACGAAAGTCAAAACTTTGTAGTTAGTGAAATTAGTGACGCATTTTGGTAAATTTTCTTTGTACTATACATGGCAGACATATTAGCTATAAATTTAAGCTATATTGGAACGAACTTCCTTATTGCGCATTACACGCTTTGAGCGGATGGGAGCTATACCGAAAAAAGTGTAACAAGACTTTTTTGCGACACATTAGTACAAGAGCCGGTAACGTTGGAAGAACAAAAATTTTAGAAAAGCTGGTTCTTTAACATATCTTTCGTTATGCTCTTCCAAACAAGTTTCAGAATAGCTGGTCGCCGCAAACCTTTATCTTTATTAATGCGCATCACACCTTTACAAGTAAAAATATTGATTAGGGAACTTTTTTTTCAGTAAATATTTCTTTTTAAACGTTATTAAAAACATGAATTTACACTGCCAGATAATTTTGTTATTGACAATAATTTGCCCGATAATATACTTTATAAATAAAAATAATTCATTTCTAACCATTTTATTTTTTCCATTGCAAAGAACATATTTCATTTTGTTAACCAATTTTTATTTTATTAACCATTATGATATTAAGATTTCAACGTAAACAGTGAAAAAATAAAACGATAAACGTAAACATATGACTTGGGAGTGACGCCATTTTGAATACATGTATGTATAACAGGTGCTGCCACAATTATCGCAATACAGCCAGTGTTACGCTGAACTATAGCTAAGTTATTATTAAAATTAAAATGACAGCTATCTTAACATGGTTTGAACAAACGTTTTTTATTTACAAAAAATAACATCTGACACATTATTGTTAATAATAAAAATGTGTGGAAATACTAATTTTATGTTTTAATGGCGTTTCAAAGTTAGGGAAAAACAAAACATTCGAAAATTATTTAAAAATCAATATTTTTGCGTGTTAAGGTTTGATATGCACTAATAAACGCAACGTTTACCGGCAGCCAAGTAGCCCG
>MU158876.1:82709-96398 GCA_015888305.1 Antheraea pernyi | reverse complement strand
ATACATCATCATCTTCTTACCGCTATCCTATCTAAGTTGAGTCGATACAATATGTTTTCCTTTTCCACTCTCCTGTGTCTGATATAATCTCAAAATTCACACCTTTTATAGCCATGTTACTTTTACACACTGTATCCATAGCTTTTTCGGTCTCCTCTACTCTTATATATCTCCACCTTCATACTTAACTATTCCGGTTATAATTTTTTCATCTCTCTTTATGACATGCCCGTATCATGCTAACCTATTATTTCTATACTTCTCTGTCACTGATGATGTTTTCAAACTTTATCTGATACATTTTTATTTTATCAATTATAGTTACACCACACATATTAACAATCGCATCTCTGCCGCGTACAGTTTTTCCTCATCCGTTTCTTTCATAACCCAGCATTCAGATGCATAGACCATCAAGGTTTTTTTAGATTACTGCCAATATATGTAGTAATATATGTAGGTTAGTTTTTATCTTAATTGATCCCGGTTGATGATGTTACGAACGGTTTCTAGGCTTATTTTAAAAGATTTCTCACATACCATCTGGGTATATGTTTGAGTCCCTTGATAGTTTGAATTCACAATTGGAAACCGTATGTGTGTCTGCAATCGGGTTTTAGGTTTTTCCAAATACAATTGATACCGGTGATAACCAATTTGGTGCAGACGAAGTTGCACGGGTCAGCTAGTTTAATATAAAGCTATTTAAGTTATAAGAAACTACGAATTTTATGAGTACTACGCGCTCAGTAATGTGTGTTTTCTTATCGCGGAGAACTGAAGTAAGCGGTTATGTGCATGTACCCAGGAAAGGGATAGTAAATAGACAACAATGTTTACAAAGAAGTTTTGTAAGCGAAGTATATATTTGCTTTCAATTCTTTATGATTTTGTTGTTTGTGTGACATCTAGTTTGTGGACATAATTAAAAAAAAAGAAAAGATTTAACTACGTGCATCCTTAGTATTATTATAATACGAAGAATTTATATATAATAATATACGAATACTAATGCGAATGTTAGTTTGTTTTGTTTCAATTTCATAACTTAAATACTTAACCGATTATCATGAAATGTTGTATAACATTGTTAGTGTTACATAAAAAATAACATAAAGCTTAGGATACTTTTCATCCAGAAGAAAGCACTGTTCCCGAGAAGCCGTGAGCTGCTAGTAATATTTATAGTTAAGATAAAAAAAAGTGTGTGTGTACTTAATTTTAATTTAGTTTTAATACAAAGAAATTCAAACAACAGATACAAAGAAACAAAATGTTGACTATAGCTAACTTCAGGGTGTCAGTTTTTCGTGACGATGTGCGCGCGCATGTTAAATATTTACTCTCATAATTTTTCCCTAACGCGACTAAAGAATTATAACTTTAATAAACAACGCAGACGAAAGCGCGGTTATCAGTTAATAATAAATATATTCTTATCTATGTCTAGCAGTAAACATTCATGACTACATGAATTTTCTGCCAAAGTTAACTTGTTCAATCTATAGTTGGAGAAATTGTGGCATTGTTAACTATGTCACCTTGGTCGAAATACTGTAATCAACTGTGCCTTTTTTTCGAAATGACTACGCTAGTGGCCTAGCAAGGCTTTTACAGCTTCACCGGACTACACTAAGCGCTTATTTTAAAGCAGATTTAAATATTGACCGTATCTGCTTTAAACGCTTCTCTCGCATAATATAGTAAAACAACTTTATGGTACATAATAGGACACATTCACCAAAAATATTTCATAATTTCCAAAGCGGTGGGTAACCTAAATCGCGTGGTATGTGGCGGATTAAAGAATTTCACCATCTTTGATAATTTGTTTAAAATTACCCAAAGCTGATTAAAGTAAAAACAATGCTGTTTTACAGATTCTACGAATCCGGGTGTTTACCATCCTTGTTACAGGTCTTTTTTCCCAATTTTACTGGTTTCGCACAGATATAATTTGGAATTAGCAATATAAAGGGAGAGAGGGATGATCGCAATTTGATACAATTCACTTCTCTCTCCTTTGACGTGTTGCACGAACACTGTATAAAAGTGACCAAGATTTGTCAGTCATGATTTAAATGCAAATCAGAGAGTCGTGGTAATTTCAAAATGGGGTTTAGGGGTCAAGAAGTTTCTATGAGTTTCGCCCGAGTATCAATTATTGCACTTATCTGGGCCAATCCCCGAGTCTGAATAAAAAGAAAATATACAAAATGGGTAATTACTACAGAATAAATCTCACCATAGCAGGATCGTTGTTCTGTGTGAAATAGGACACGAGGATGCTGACAATAACGCAAACAGTCATCCCGATGAATGTGTAGTACAAGTAACTCAACTTGTACAGGATGAATGTACCTGACCTGCATGTATAACGTTACGTTACTAAAAATAAACAGAAACTCGACACTCTAGTGTTGGTTATTGAATGAATTACGTCACGTTTAGATTAATCTTTTTTAGTCTCACTGAATAGCATAAGACTTCTTGCCAGGTGGTAGGACATTACAATTGAAGACATAATAGTAAATTTTACAGAAATGCGCTCTAATATTTGGTTATATCGTTGATTATATTATTAGGATGTTCAGGACTCGCTCAAATATCGTTCAATATGCCAAAAACATTTGAGTCCTTAATTTTAATCGTAAGTACTTCCTTTTGATTTTGCATTTTTCCATATAAAAATCATTATTTAAAATCACTTTTTTATTTCTATAACAATGCCAGATTTTAAGCTATTATAATAATAATCACCGCTTGTTGTAGTATATTTATCACTTTTTAAAAGTAATAAATAAATCCGAACATACCTGTCGAAATCCTTATTGTCGTAGACGGACACGAAAACTGATGAAATTGTATAGTTTCCTATACAACCATCCGTAGACACCGGTTTCGGTGGGATATATATTTCACCTCGTAACATGGCAGCTTGTGTGCCCAGAGATATCCAGCCAACAAATAATGTTGATGCTATACCGCCAGTTAATGCACCCTTAAAACAAGAAGTCAACTAAAATAACAACAAATAAGATCCGGATGACATCCAGTTGTAGGTGGTAGAGCTAAGCTGAAGCTATTACTGCTTTCAGCATGAATGGGTCGGTTCGACCGGGGGTAGTACCACCCTCTAATAGAAACAGCGACGTGAAGTAACGGTGCTTGCATGGTTGCGTTTCGTTCGGTCAGTGAGAGCGCCGAAGGCCCATCTTGTCCTCTCTCATCTCCTCCTCCCCTCCCTCCTTCCCCCCTTATCTCAATCACAGGCTGGCGATGCACTTGCGACTCCCCTGGTGTTGCTAGTGTCTATAGATGGCGGTGATTACTTAACATCAGGTGACCCGCCTTTCGTTTGCCTCCTATAATATAAAAAAAAAGATGAGATCCGGACAACATAAGATTTAGGCTTATTAATAATACCTATTATACTCATTAAGAAATTGTAATATTAGGTAAGTAAAGAAAAACATTATCACAGTTATAACTTTTTTTAAACTTCGTAGGTTTTAGTGTTTCACCACTCTCTCATCTAATGTTAGATGACGAGTTAGTCTAAGAGGGTAAGCCCGATAAGCCTAGAGAGGTCTGGCTCTTAAGTGCAACTACCAGAACATAACAACCGGTACTTGGCGATAGATTTTTAACTTGAGGTTGCAAGCTAGCCAGGTGGACTTAGAAAAAGCACTAACACCATGATATGGTTTCGATCTTTTGCTTCACCGGAATCTGCAAATCAGTTGCAAAAATTCGAACCCGTGTCCATCGACGCGGTGTCTGACATGCTATCTACTAATACATGGTCTTTTCAAAACTCGTTAAATAATAAAAACATAAAAAAAACAACTGTAAGTCTCACTCACTTTAATACTTTACTTAACGTGCACTAGATTTCAAACGATTTTTCTTATGTAATAAACATAATAGATAAATAGTCGTACAACAGTTGTAGCACGTTATTTTTTATTAAAATATTAATATAACAAATGCTAAATTTCGTTATCAATTGTCATAGCTAATTTACCATCTTGCTGCAGTTTGTAATACATCTAAATGTTGTAATTTACTCTGCAGTGTGTGGGAGTAGCAAAACAAATGTACTTGTGCATGAATACTGATATACTGAGTAACGTCGATATTTGCAGGGTGGTGACATAAATAAAGTATCTTATTTCAATAGATGCTCAACCCCTATACTAAATTTCCTTAGAATTCACTCAGTGTTTTTTTTATTTTTGTCGAAGGTATCTTCAAACTGAACGCGCTACCATCATCTATACAACAAACAATAATAAAAAAAAAAGAAAATAATAACAAAAAAATAAATTAACAAAATAAAACCTTGCAATAACTTTCTAGCCCTTAAACCAACGTCAACCCAATTATAGACTAATTTATATCTATAAACATTCTCTTTTGTCTACTTTGTGTCATATAGGTAATGTAAAATATAAAATTATTAAAATGTCGCTAATGGGATTTGATCGAAATTAGTGGAATTTCAAAAGAAAGTTCGCGACGACCAATAACATATTTACATGAATAAAATTCAGATCTCAGTGGTATACAACAAGAAATTTGTAAGATATCATAATTACCGTAGCGTTAACCCATGGTAAAAATAGTCCTATAGAAAACAAACCCAGGAGGCTTCCCGCCGTGATTCCAGCCAAACTTTTTCCAGCCTGTATAAGCGCACCCATATGTTCCACTAAAAACACCAACGCTACGCAAATTCCACCTGTTAAAGATTACAAAAATTACATAGGTACGTTATTCTTAATAATAAGTAGTTCCTTAACAAACTAAAGCAATAAAAAGAAAACAAAAATATAGGATTCTTATTTTGAATATACAAATTCCAATTAACAACTGTGAAGAAATCATTTGTCGACGTAAGTCGCTTTTAAAATACAAACCTACGACAACAACAATTATTTTCATAATGAAGCTGGCTTTCTTTTCCGAAATAGGTTTATTGTATGCCGGTCTTATTAAATCTTCAAATATGACTCCGCAGATGGAATTCAAACCAGTGGACATAGAACTGAAACATAAATATATGTAAACAAAAGCCAAGGAATGAATGAAGCGCATGACTTTAGAACCTATTTAACTAATTATTTTTCCTTTTGTTTGTAATTTTCAAGACAAGATTTGTATGAAAGTGAATATTTGAAAAAATATTACGGAAAAATAAAAAATTGGTTAAAAAACTCAATCTAAGAAAGTGACTGGGAAAAGACTAGGGAAATCTTAAAAAATATTGAAAGAATTGACAGATTGACCTTCAGTCGCCATCTTATTCCATTACAGTAATTGTAAAGCGTAGATTTGGTTTCGTTTTTCTTGTTACCAAACCTGAACGAAGCCGGGCTGCGCTGCTAGTGTAAGATTAATTATTCTATATGGCATATAGTCCATTTTATTTATTACGTAATTGATTTGAAATAGCATCAATTAAAAATGAAATTGTTTAATAGCAACATCCTTGGAAAACGCATCAAAAGATAACACAATACAAATCTTAAAATGAGCCTGGCTGATTATAGCCTTGCAGCTTACAAACATCTATCCCTTTATTCTTGTTGCTATATGTTACAGACAGTCTTATTATAGGCTTACCGTATTAGTAACAATATTAACATCATCACGTATTTGCGCTTAAAATTGTGGTCGAAGGTTTACATGAAAAATAAATACCTCAAAGCAGCACTGAAGACACCGCTCATGAAAATTCCAGGTAAAGCCGGAATCGAACCCGTTATGGTCATCACAAAATAAGGCAACAGCTGATCACTTTTTCTAATTGCGCCAATGGTTAGAGGATCGCAACTCGCAAAAGTTGCATAGATAACTAATCCGGTGTAACAGCACAGCGATACGATTATAAAAATGCCAGCAGCCATTATAAAAATAGTTCTATAACAAAAGTCACAATATATGTACAAGTATTAAAGATCGTAAGGTAAATATCGTGTTCTATTCGTACAAAAATGCAATAGGTAATATGAACATCAAATGAAAAGTGTGAAGATAAGATGTTTTTGTAACTGATTGGTAAGAAAATGTATACGAGGTCTGTTAAAAAAATACGCAGACTGTTTGAATTACGCGGCACGACTTGGTTTAAAACCCCGTTTTCCAGTTGTAGATTTCTTCATTTGTTGATAAGCATTACAAATTTTTAGTAGTGTTTTTTTCGTTCGTCGGATTATAAAATGGAAAGCCTAAAGGAGCAACGAATTGCTGTGAAATTTTGTATACAACTCGGGAAATCTGCAACTGAAACTTTTGCCTTGCTCAAGATGGCTTACGGCGATGTTGCTATGGAGCGTACTACATGTTTCAAGTGGCATGAACGTTTCAAGGGTGGCCGACAGTCGATTCTGATGACCCACACGTTGACAAAACAACACCCTGTTGCGCGCAAATCGATATCTGACCATTAGGGAGTTTGCTGAAGAGTGAGCTATCAATTGGGTATTCTTACGAAATTTTGACCAAAAAATTGAAGATGCACTTCGTCGCTGTAAAATTTGCTGCGAACGACCAAAACATCAATCGCGTACGGGTTTGTCAGGAACTGCTTGATCGTTCAAATGAAGATGAACACTTCTTATCAAGTCTTCTTCTTTTTGCCAAAACTGAAAACCATCTCAAAGGAAGTAGATCTGAAACGAATTCGGAGATTAAGGTGAATACAACGAAGACGCTGAGGGCCATCACAAAAGAAGCGTTCCAGGACTGTTTCAACAAGTAGAAACATTGTTGGGATAAGGAGAGTACTTTGAAGGGCACCAACACGTGTAACACCCAAATAAATTGCATTTCTTTATGATCTCAGTCCGTGTATTTTTTTAACAGGCCTCGTATAATTCACATTTTCTTGGCGCTATCTACGTAAGGTAAACAACTATCCACTTCACTCTCGTTCTCCTTCTGCAGTTCGACGTTTGCTTGAAATAGCCATTCTAGTACAATTTCTACAATATTCTTCTACAGTGCATAGAAATATCGATAAAAAATTTCTTAATACTTACTCTTACGTCTATTATTTGTAAAATTACTTATTGTATGTTTAGTATTTGCACAGATAGTACACGATATTGTAAATCACAATTTTCGTGTCAAAATTACGCGTTTGTTCAGGATAAGTCATATAATATCCTCGTCAACCTTTTTGGCCGCTCTGAATGGTTATATATGTTCTGATTTTCGCGCAATATAGTCACGAATTTAATATAAAACAAAATTAAAATATTATCATAAAAATTTAAAATCGCCATTTATTTATTCTCAAAGTGTCTCGATGTTATACGTATTTATACATAAATTTGTGTTCTAGACAACCAAATTCAGAGCGGTCAAAAAGTTTGGCGCTGACTGTATTTGCATCTTACATTCGAGCACGTTTTAAAGATGATAAAGCGAGACAACGCTGCATCATGGCTTGATTAACGGAGCAAGAGGCCAACCAACTAAAATAATTTCCGAACACTGTCGTCCAAAACGTATGCCGGATAGTAGGGTCTAGATCCATGCTGCAAAATGAAATTTTAGTATACTACGAACATAGTACGAACTACATGTGAGGCTAACTGATAACCGCGACTTACTCTGCGTCGTTTATTACATATTTTGACAATATATTAACAAAGGAAAACATATAAGCACCAAATTGTCATCGCTGAATGCGATGCTAATAAAATTTGTCATTTCTAAGAACTCTAAACTTAAACGAAGATATCGTCTAAATAAGAACCAAGTGTCTAAGAAGTGAAATTAATTTTTTTATCGAAATCTATTCAATAGGATGTATGATTGTAGGGCTTTATGTTGAAAATCATAAACACGTACACCATTTGGTGTGTTCCGAGCTGCACAAGAGAGTCAGTCGCCTCTAGATTTACATGTTTACAATCTTAGATCACATTGTCATTTAACTTCAAATGAAACGTGGTGAAACGATAAAATCTACCAAGTATGAAAAAGGTATTGTGTGATGCACGCACAATGGCAGACTTATGTCATTTTATTTATACGAGCGTTTATCTTAGTGGTATCGAACTTTAACCATAGAGAAAATAATTGCTTTTTCCAAAAAAAAAAATTATTGATAACCCTAAAACTTCTCAATAGCTACAAAATAAAAAAGAATAACGAAAATCGTCTGAGAAACGGAGGAGGGAGATGTTAACCGTTCCCCCACTGCCTGTTTATATATAGATACATATAAAGATTCACAAAATATGATAAACGAAGAAAAGAAATATCGATAACTAATAATGAGTCAGTTTATATTCAGTTTGTTATATATTCCTTGCAACAATTATCATTTTACATTCTAATGTACGTATAATCGAGTGTGCGCTCAAATGTTTTGCTGAAATTACGAAAAAAAAAATATAGCAACGTACTTAAAAAATTCAATACGTTCGCCTTTTTGGTTAATCGACAAAACATTGGAAATGCCTCCGAGACGCCATGTGCCATAAACCAAAACGAACACTACGCCAAAATACATAAGAACGGTTTGAAGTGTATCTGTCCAAACGACTGCTTTTAAGCCACCCTGTGAAAGGAAACAGTAGGTACATACAAATTAAAAATAATCATCACCATAAACCTTAAATGAGAAATACGAGCTTGTCTGATGTATTCACGTATTTGGTACTAAATCAATAAATTTAATATTTGCATACAAGTTGTCAGGTGTACAGAAACGGCCATCGGGTATCTTTCCACCAAAAAACAGTACTATCCTCTAGGGATAGGTCAAATGTGTATTAAAGAGAACGGAGCTGCAGGCACAAGCTATTTCATAATATATAATTAAACCATTCTTCAAATATTTAATGTATTATAAATTGACAATAGATAACAAATAGTTTACGTTTGAAATGTGATATATTCTATGGTGATTTTTGGGCCGCAACTGGAAAAAATAATTGAAATATTTAATATATTAAAATTTTCTTTGTTTTAATGCTATGAAACCGTTTCTCTTATTTTGTACATGTCGTGTTCACATTTATCAGAGTTCATGTCAATTTTTGTTCATCGAACTCAGTTTCGGGAACCTTAAATGAATAAATAACAGTAATTTGCAACGATCGAAATGTATGTCAAGGTATGTTAGCTGTAAAATAATGACGTGTAAATTATACAAACGCATAAAATCACCCTTACGTAGGAAAATATATAAATTTACTTACTTCGTGTAAAAGATACATACAATGCATACGATCGGTGTTATTAAATGTAGATTGATACCAGTAACTGAAAAGAAGCAACATATTTACACCAAATATGTATAATAAATTCACCTTGTATTTGCACAAGAATTCAAGTAAAAACATATTATACCTTGACTAAACGCCAATGCTGGTACATAGATTACTATTGGTATATAGAGCATCATTTTAATTATAAATATAACTGATCCTAACAGTCGAACTCTTTGACTAAATCTTAACCGTAGATACTGTAAGAGACAACTGGATTAAATATACCACAATATCATAAAGAAAGCGTACGTTAAACCCAAAATTTACCTCATAAGTCGAAGTGATTTGTAAATTGTAGAAAACAGGTAAATAAATTACTGCTATGGTCAGTGATACAGTCCATTCTGATACAACGATTGTCCAGAGTTGAGTCCCGTATGTGTACATTTCAGCCGGTAAACCCAATAGAGATATACCGGATATATAACTGTAACAAATAATCAAAATATATATTTAATATAGAGACTATTGTATCGCAAACTTAGCTAGGATTTAAAGAGAATAAGTACCTGGCTATCAGCGACATAGATATAGGAAACACGCCCATCGTTTTCCCACCCATTAGATACTCGGCCGTTGTGTTTTGCTTTTTATGTGCGAAAAAGCCAAAATAAACACCGATCAACGCAGAAAATAGTAGCATTCCCCCGAAGACAATGTAATCTAACCAATCGAAGTATACTACAGTCATTTTGCGAACGGATTGCTGGGCACGGAGCTCTAGATATTGCGTCCGTCCACTGTGACACTTAAACTCTGTCTTGAGATACAATGAATATTCGTCGAGCGGATCCTGCAGCTGTGATGTTGCTATATTTATTCTTAGAAGGATCACTGACAAGCCCGTTCGAGGGATGAGGATTGATAATTGAGCAGTTACCGGTCTCGTCGCTTGAAGATTACTTCATTTATACACATACGTTATACGTCCCGGATTTTATTACTAGGTCGATATCACACGGTAATAACATGTTGACCTATTATATTAAACTTTTAGTAACGCCAATTCAATAATAATTTATATAAAAATAAACATAGACAACATAGTTAAGTGCCTTTCGCTCATCAGTTTCTCAACCCATTTTCTTATTTATTAAGTAGACATTAACGAGCCTTAGTGATAGATCAACATTTTGAAAAATATTAATTTTTTTATCTTAATATTCGAATTTGAAAAAAATATGAATTATGGTTGAATTTCAATCACCGGACGATCATTAGTATAAATAAAACAACGGTATGAGTTAGTTTTAATATTTATTGATTAAATACTTCTGGCTTAAACATTAAAATAATTTGCAAGGTGCATAGATATCATATATCATTTCAAGAAATATGACATTTCATTAATCGATATTAGATAATAAGTAATATTTATTATATATATGTATATATATAGGTATATTAAAAACAATTTCGTTTACACCAAATAATATTCTACATAACATTACTATACGAAACGAATAATTATCTATTTTGATGTGAAAATTATTTTCCAAATACGTCATTATTGTTTGATCCACTTTAATTAATTCAAAATCATTAATAGTATCGATTAAGACCAAGTGAATACATTAAAAATAAAAACGAATACTGTAAACACAACTCTGAATAAAGTTACGGAATATATATGAATTTGAATAGTCTGTCTATATCTATACGCGATAATGTGTTGTGCATAATTACCATATTAATAGAAGACAACATTTATTATAAAATATTGTTCGTAATGGCCTTCCATTACGAGCAAATACTAATCCCATACAGATCAATAGTCGGTCATGAGTACGGTCATTAAACACTAAGTCATTAGTACGTTCACCTGATTCAATATCATGGCTTATATTATAACCCCATACGTATAATATTATATAGTGAAACCCATCATATAGTTTCTAAATTTCGAAACATCCCCTTCATAAAACGTATACTTAATAAGAAATTCTTTAAAAACTACAATTTCTTCTTTAACGTACTCTTAGAAGCACACCTAAATTGTAATTAATTATTTAATTTAAAAAATTCTTCCAGGTACTATGGGACTCTGAATTTACTTAACATTTATATACTTATTATTATGTAAATATACTATATTTTAAATATTATTAAGATATTATTTTTTAAGCGTCTATTTATGAAATACTGTTCTGTAATAGGGTTATTATTAATACATGTACAGATAATATATATGAGATATTTAAATTCGATTTCCGATGATGAAAATATTTTGGAACTTCATTGGAGTACAAAGGTTTTATTCAAAATCGAAGGATTTGATTATAATGTTTTTGATATTGAAATGTAAAGTTTATTCAGAATAGGTGTTCTAGTAAACAGTGGCTACCTATATTTTGTGATCCAATAATACAAATAGTTGATCGTTCAAGCAATTCTAGCCTCAAGAGGATCACAATAGATTAATGTGCCTCTGTCGTGTAATAGTGCATGTTTCAATGCATTGACTAACATATATGTGATTTTATTTCAAAGATGTTCGTAAATAATTATATTTACGACGAAGTTACTGAATTTTGATTTTAAATTAAAAGTATTTTTTGTTTATTATATTTTTAGTTTTCTAAACATATTTTTATCTTGATTTATATAGGATTTTTTTTATTTGGAAATGAAAGTTTACCTTATTTTCAGTCATAGGAGTTAACATTTCTAGAAAGTCGGGTAAAAAAATTATCGATCCATTAATAATTCATTATCGGAGTTAAACGAATCCTAAATATAAGCTAGGTATGTTAATGTAATAATTAACAGTTTTCTTAATTTCCGTTAATTTTATTTTCTTGGATGCTGACGTCATTTTGTTTGTTTGAATTTCGCTCCACACCGATAGCTCGAATGACGCATGAAGTAATGCAAAGTGCGCCGGCGAGCGAGATGCATATAATATGTTATAATAGGTACGACGTGGGTGTGAGCGAGAGGTCTTTATTTTACTAACAGGTTACGTTTTAAATTGGATCGGTGATCTATTATGACATTTTTATAATCAGATTATTTTTATACGAGCAAAAAGCTTATTTCGCGTCGATTTTTCGATTACTTTTTTTGTGATGTAGCGCCCAATTTGTTAGTTTTCAGTAAGAAGTCCATATTTGCATCAAGTACCATGGTTCTATATCGCTATAGCATCATCGTATGTTTTGAATGTCACATTTTAGTAAAAATCTCAACGCTTTTACGGCTGTTTAGGTTTATTAAGTAATAATTTAACTTAATAACTAACTTTGACCACCTCCGCATATCGCATATGCAAATAATATAATTACAATACTGTTCGCACATTTTCTCGACAGAATACATAGACCTGACAACATTTCGCAAATTGACTGAGGATATGCCTTTAAAGGGTATTTTTAATTATAACATTAATATCAAAAATAATATTGATATATTATTATGAATATAATTTAGTTCTGAACGTGTAATTGTGTCGCGTGTTCGTTAGATATTAAATACGTATATATTTATAAAAGTGCCAACAAAAAATGTTTAAGCCAGACAAAAAGCGAATTAGTTGAAATATAATTATCTAATATAACTCCCCATATCAATATATTCAAAGGAATCACTAAAGATATCCGAGAAATGTGTGGAAACGTGTACGTAATTATTTATAACGCTACACACCTAAATCCTCTAAATCTAGTTATCGTCATAACGCTAGACACAATTGATTATGAATAATAATATTACAATTAAATCGACACCCTCGATTCCATTGGGTTATTGACACTACGAAATGTATTGTACCTAGGAATATTATTATATGATTTATAGCTAATAATAATTGAATTAAATTTAAAAATACACGTAATATTTAAGATACATTTTAAATGTTTAAAATTGTTAATTTAATAATATTATGATAATTATTACCATCACAGATGTTTACCATTTCTTTTATCACTAATCACTCGAAAAGTAGCAACGCAGTACTACGCGATGCGACGTAGATATGAGTACTCCCGAACTTAAGAGAAAATAGAATTTATCTTATTCGTGCCCAACGTTGCGGAGAACTTTCTTATAGGGTATTGAAAACTTTTGAAATCGTACCTGGGATATTTTATTCCCAGTCCAATAATCTTTGTTTTGACACGGTATTTCAGATACAGTACGCCACGAGTTCTTCCCGGGTGTGACCAATTCCACATATTTAAATGTTATCCGTACTCAGTCAAGCAATATTGTGAGACCTCTGTCATACTTATAGATGCAATATAAACGCTTGATATATTTTTCAGTTTTTATATATTTGATTACACGTACTTTAGACTAGTATCAAATCTGTTATTTAGTATAATCAGAGTTGGCATCCCTGTAAATTGTTAACGCTTGTTCAACAATCTAATTAGCGGCTTGTACACGACACACTCTT
>MU158876.1:15999-82658 GCA_015888305.1 Antheraea pernyi | reverse complement strand
TTTGGACGGGCTCTCTTTCCCGTACGAAAGCCTTTACGCGTGGGAAAGAGCGCATCGTATATGAATTTACGAACCCAATTTGAAAAACATTTATAATAAATAAACCTTGATATTTTGTTTGTACGTAAAACAGTTATTTTTATATAACCTAAATACTTTAATAGTATATTACAATCAAATTGTAATAAATGTTATTTTATAACTATTGACTAGGTGACATCGCTAGCCGTAGTGCGTGCAATACTTGTGAGCTCGCATGTCTACAAACCTACACTTCCTCTGATCTCACTTCGCTCCTAGACCTAGACATTAAAACGTCTACCATCTACATTACAACTACCAAAGATATAATATTATATTAAGCGCTAATAATAAACTAACTTAACGATGACAATTTGCTTTATAACTAACCCCGGATTTTAAGTGGTTCTGTATATGGTAAAGTATTACAAAATCCGACTCGTTCGAGTCAGATACCAATGCACCTCTTTCACATTTTGTACAGGGCTCGGTTCCAGGTCGGCCCATATATTAGTACATACGCATATTTATTTCAAATTACAAAATATTTCATAGAAAAATTGTCTCTATTTTTGTCAAAATTTTGTTTTTGAAACATGAATCTACCTGTAACCTGTAAATATCAAGCATTGCTTGTATATTTTAATACCGTATTAGTACATAATTATTTGACTCTGTAAATCGATGTATGTAGCGTTTATGGCCTTTGACCACAATCTAACCCGATTGGCAGGTCTGAAGTACAGATTTTAACATTAACCTTAGGTGCGTATTCACTGACCTTCAACTTAGCAATACTAAGTACCCAGAGCGATTAACACAGCTTCACTGAAAACCCGGTTCATTACATATACACATATATAGATTTAATATAATAAGGAATCGAGGAGTCTATAAGTTTAGCGGAGCATTTTTTAAACATCGGCAGGAGATGATATATCGAATCTTGATCTTCTTCGATAATCTCGAGCGGTAGATAGTTGTCCTGATGAAGATCGCTGAAGTGAAGATGACCTCGGTCGAGGGGTTTCCGGTTTAGTCATCTTTACCTTGCTACCTCCAGAAGCTGGCTGTTTGCCTTTCAACGATGAGACCGACACCACGACTGATCTAGCCACGCCATCTTTCTCTGCCAATCAAATGTATTTAATTTGATAATCGTCAATACAATATTAATTATAGGTCTTGGAGAATTGCTAGTACCAAAAAATAGATTTATATTTGTTTTCCTTAAGAAATTAGCAATAAATGCCATGGTTCAATAATATTTGATCTCAGTTCAACTACATTAAAGAAATGGTGAGCGAAGTCTATGTTAAAAATGTCATCTTTAATAATTGAAGCGTACCGTAAAGAATCAACTGTCAATTCTTATATCTCGCAAAGCCGAAATAGCAACTGTTTATATTCCTCAAATTTCTTTGTTGGTTGTCTGATAACGGCATGAAATTAGGAATTTTAGTAATCTAAGGAAGTACTTATATTAAATAATTCATGTAAAATTTAAAAAAAGGAACGTCGTTGTGATCTGCTGGTATTGTATAGTATACAACTATTTTCCTTAGATTATCAAGGGATAACATAGAATAACAAATGTGTTGGACTGAACTGAATGACCTCAACCTTTCCTCTTAAGAAATTGACTCGCAGCATGTAAGAAATATGGAAGTGTTGTTTTCTTGGCTTAAAGTAAATAGTTCAACTGTACCATTCCTCAGAAATAGTGTTTATTTTATTAATTATTGGGTTAATATTATTTTTAAATAACTAAAGATAATAATAAGAAATATATAGTTACCAAATCGTTTAATGACTTCTCCAGCGTTGTTAAGAAAGAATTTCGGTTTTGATCCTTTCTCTGATTCCTGTAAATAAAAATAAATAAAGCAAGATTAACATGATTTATGCCCATTGAAACTATTAATCTATGCTTATTAATTTCAATAGTGGATATATTAACGAATTAAAAATGACTAACTGCTTTTCAGTAAGATGACCCTATGCTCTTACTAAACTACGTTCGAAAACTTATAAGTAATAAAAAAACAATTTATCTCTAAAATTAGGATGTCTTACAGTTTTTTTTATAAAATATACTCCAACAGGTCAAACTTTAAACTAAATGCTTTAATAATTACTAAACTCACAACACTGAGTTTTTAATTGCGAATCCGAGTACCATCAATCGCAAAAAATTACCGCGTTGATATTACCTATATCAGAATGCCGTTTAAATGAATCATGTATCTTTAATCAGTAAATAAATTATTACCTTTGATTTATTTGATTTGGAAGCATTGCCTCTGCTTCCCAGCCACCAAGGTCACTGAATGTCGCAGAAGCCACGCCCCGACTCCTTAGCGGGAGTTGAGGCTTCGGCCTCACCAGCATTATCTTCAGGCTTTGGAGAGCCTGACGCAGAGGCTGTAGCTCCACTAGTCCAATGGAATAATTAATACGAAGTTGCGTTTTAAGGTTGAGCTACTATTGTTACATGAGTGCAATTTCAATAGTTGAAATTTAATACATTTGGTTGAAATGGTTCTCTTTCCATTATATTAAGATTAAAGGGACTAAAGTTTGAACACCACTTGCTAGTACGAAATATGGAAGAAGCATATGCATAATATGGTGTATAAATTGTTATCAATTGCAATAACTGTAAATGTATTATCACCTATGTTAAAACATACTTAAATATAAATCACGGTTAATATAGAGAGACATTTAGAACAGTTAAACTTTTATATTATCATAGTCGAAAATATAAAATTTTATGATAGCTGAAACGTGAACGACGTCTTGTAGAAGTTGCAGGAACTCCGTCTCTGCTGTTATGGTCTATCGTATTAGGGCTAAGATCTTACGACTGGCAAACGAGGCTAAGTGAAAGAAATTAAACCGGAAAGCGGACGCTGGTACCAAACCGGGAAAGTGCTAGACAGATAAGAAAGAATAGCTAGGTACAGTATAAATATTAAATATATTAGATAGTTTTTTGGATATCTGTAGGGAAGCAGGATCAATAATTTTTTTTATAAAAGTGAGTAAATTGTAACTAACGTCATGTCGACGCGCACGGTGTTACTGTTTTGCTGATTGCGCATAGCCAAAGTTGACACCATCGGTGGCCGTTGCGGTTTGTTCGCGAGCACCGCTTCAATTTCTATCATCACTGACGGAGTCAGTTGCGGAACGATCTGAGATAAAAAAAAAACTCATTTAATACCTCCTTACCTATAGCAACGTTTGATGTATTATGAGTAGGCAAAAAGAATCGATCTTTAGTCAGCCGTTGCAAATCTCTTTCAATTGCCTTAAAACTCAATAATTCTTTCATTTACTTACGCCGTGGTCGAATGCTTTTTACTTATTCATAGTAAAATATTCCAGTAAATTTATAAAAATCCGTAATTTAAAAAATCTTTTCCTACTATTCTGTTTATTATTTATTTGTTAGAATATCTATAATATATCCTATGAAACATCTATTGTTGTAATAAATTTATTTAAAATTGATCAATAAATGTATTTATTAGATATTTCGGTGTATACAATTGTACCTGCAAAGCGTGAATATGTTCCTTGAACTGCTCGACATTGATGGCTCCCAGTAGAAGGCAGTTAACCGATTCGTTCTTGAGACACCATGCCACCGCCAACTGACTCATTGAACACTCTGCCGAATCACAAATAGTGGGGAACAATAACGTTAATATAAATTATACGTTGCTTATTTAGTCAACAAGAACATAGAATGAAACAGAAATCTATTAACTGTGCTTATTTTTATATAATCAAAAACTGACCTATATCATAACAGATACTTCATCAGATTCGTATTCAGATTAAAGTCTAAACTATCTCAAAATTATCTAAGCTTCCATAATATCCATTATAGTACTTACGTAGCATGTTTGCTAAGGACGACAAATCGCGAAGCTTATCTCCGTAAGTACGAGGCTCTTCTCCTGTGACCTGCTCTTTGCTTCCAGAGCTTCTAACCTGTTAAATTATATCAATAGGTACATCAGTAGTGTTGCTTAAACACTTGTTATTTTCATTTGATCATTTGACTCACTTCAGGAACGGCCAAATCCTCCTCGCACCAGCTGAACGTACTGTACTTTCGATTGAAACGTGACTTGGCGAAAATTCCTGTTATTTCTTCGCGGCCTTTCCCCGTTGTTAGTGCAGACCATACCATCATACCTGATGATAAGGATTTCGAACTTGATATAATTTATAAAAGTACAATGTGTTGTTTAAATTGGATTGAAACAATTTGACCATCTAGGAGTATTACGTAGCTAATTATACTATACGATCAGATGCTACATTGAAATGAGGATTTTTGAGCTCCTTGTAATCAATTCATCTAACATCCGTGTAACTTTATTTTTGTTATATGTGTTCCATGTCATATTCACTTACCAACACCAATTTTGTGATACAATTCTGGCATATACAGCTCCGGTTTCTCACGACAGAACATATGATATTCGGTTTGTTCTACTATAGGCGTTACACAGTTGAATTGTCTGCAGTTTGTGTAAGCGTCCATTATCTATAACAAATTTTGATGTATAAATGGTTTGATATATTTATTATCCCACTACTCCATACTTTCTCGAGGTAATTTCCCCAGTTATTGGTTGATTTACTGTACTTTATTGAACCACTGAGATCATATACAATATACTTCAGAGTTACCAAACCCAATTAATAAGATGTGTATTAGTGAATACCTCCAATAATATTTTAAATAAAATATATTTACCTCTGAGGGAGTCCAACGCGCCGTACCCCAATACATGACCCATCCTTGATTAATGACAAAATTCATTGCACGTACTAATTCTGCATGAAAGGAAATTTAATTTAAGTTGAATGCTTAACCAGACACGAATATTGAATGTATCAACTTTAGTTTATTTGTAATTCAATGATTACTGACCTTCCATTGGACAAACGGGGTCGACCTTGTGCAGGAGTACGACATCTATATAGTCCACTTGAAGTCTGCTCAATGACGACTTTACACTCTCAATAATATGCTTACGAGAAAGGCCTCTTTCATCCGACCTGCATTTTTTAGGAAACCTATCAGAATATGTCAGACAATATCAAGCTTCGTACGCGCATATGCATGCTCACATTTTTTAAATGCTCGCGTGTTAGAATTTTGGGCGGGTGGATTTGTACATTTCCTCTAATGAGTAATATACGTCACTGAGTACTTCTTTCGGCGGATTATATTAATGTGCGTACGAGGCTCAAGGAACATTTAAAGCATTTAAAGCGTTTGAATAAATTTTCTTACAAGCAAGTACACGATAGCAAGATAATCAAGCCAGAAGCTTATATACTTATCCTTATATTGCACAATTTTAATTCTTCGGTAGTAAGGTTAAATATACATGTAATGAAATATGTTAGTGATTCATGGTCAAGTCATCTAGAAACAGAAGCTTCATAAAATTAAAACAAGTTAACGGTTAATAATCCGGTAAATGATACATTGACATGTTTAAAACGTTTTTAAATTTGATAATATAGCTTATTTATTGTGTAGCATGCGCAGACTGATTCAACCAATCTTATTACTGCTTTTGTTTTGTCTACATTCGTATTTATTTATTACCATACTGATTAATATGTTTACATCAGCCATAAATCTTCCAACATGGTTTAAAAATTAAGTGTATAGAGAATTTTACTTACGCCATCGGCAGATAACTAAAAAAATAACCTAAGAAGATATTAAGAAACCTGATTGAGTGAACTTTAAGTAGTTACACAGGGATGAATTTCTTTATGAAGTCAGGAACATTGATCTCACCTACACATTACTTTTATTTATTATTATTAGTCATTATTAAATCATATAAACGTTTAATTATTACACTTATTTTTAAGTCATCACTCACATAACATATTCTTTCAGTTTAAATCAATTATCGTTATATTCAAAAGCAGACATCTCGTTTTAGGTAAATCATGCTATCCATTTGACCTATATTAGTGCAGTGGCAATTATTTTAACTTGTTTTTCACCATAATTATCCATCATGATTATTAGTATTCATTATTCTTGTCGATTCTATTGCGGATGAAAAAATTGTGTAAATGACATGGGTCATGCAATTTTATATTTTCATTTAGTTATCATTGATTCATTATTTATCGGCAGTACTTACTTCGTACTCCAATATACCTTAGTTGTTATGATAACGCTCGTGCGACGTACATTCCTTTTCTTTAAAATTCTGCCCAATTCAGCTTCGCCTTTGGCTGTCAAAATGACTGTGGTTAAACAAAGTTTGTTACAGTAAAGTATATTAAGTTGTTACAATATTAAAAAAAGAAATCCACAAAGACTTCAAAAAGTAACTACGAAAACAAATATTATAAAGGCTTTGGGATTTCAAATTCAAAAAAATTTTTACTAACCACAGTGTGCTTCTGATAAATCAAACAGATTGATTCCATTCTCTAAGGCTGTCATTACAACCTCTTCGGCGCACTCATCGTTGAGCATGGTCCACAGCCCGAGACCTATATTAGGAACTCGAAGTCCCGATTTACCAAGATTCTTATATCGCAAGCCTGGAGTCACTGATGATGCCATTGCTGTGTGATTCCCCATATAAGCGGATATATTCCTCGTAACAGACATATCTGCTCCTATTAAATTATGTAGAAAAATGATCACATTTGTATAAAAGATGATAAAAATTAATGTGCAGTAGGTATTTTAAGATTTAGTAGCATGTACTTTAGTAATACTAATATTTAGTATATTAGATAAACAAAGAGGTAAAGTGATGTATAATGTGAATCAATACGATTAAAAATGAGTTTGTCAGAGGAAGTTTCACAGAGAAATTGAGGAGTAATAGAAGTAGAAGAATATGAATGTGGATGGATATAGGAGTAAAAGAAGACCGAAAAACATAAGGATGGATCTTCTGAAAAATGATGTGTAAAAGGTATGAATACTGAGATGAAATCTCACAGAGGAGAGTGGAAAAGGAAAATATGTTGTGCCGACCCTACTTAGGTGGAATAAGGGTAAAAAGAAGAGGAATACTGTAAGCAAATTAAATGGTTCGTTAGACGCTCACATAAAGAAAAAATATAAAATGGTACGGTGCTTAACCATACAGAACAGTTATTTTATCTACTTTTTAGTACGGAGGAGAAGCCTTGGTGTTATGAAATATATAAAACTAATACGATTCCTTTGTTCTTTATGTAGAGCTTTACTTGCAGATAGTAACAGAAACTAAGAGACGCGCAGAATGGCTGGTATTTAAGCTATAGTGTCACAATTATACGTTGTATTTATATTATTTAACATTACATGTTTTGGCTTTTGGCGCGTAGAAAGTGTAAGTGTTCAAATAATACCATGAGATTGTTTGAGTGGCTGTAAAAACTAAGAGTAACAGATACTGGATTGTGAAGTTCAAATAAGACTGTCTATAGAAACTGTTTTATATTACACGAGAGGATTTGAAAGAAGAGAAGATGTTTTGCAAGAATTCTTAAACTAAAATTCGATAAGGCTATGAGGTGATGATATGTTACAAAATAAAAACAGCACAATATTTTTGGTAATTTGATTGTGATATACATATTTTGGATTGAAAAATTGTGAAATACATTCAGCACAAAAGGTTCCTGACATACCTTGATCTAACATTTGCTGTGAATTGGCGCTAAAATCATCCATGCAATCGAGCGACGCAATTGGTGCACGACATCTAAACAATTAAAAAAAATCCTATCAATATTGCAATAAATATATTTTATTTGGTCAGTGGAAAATATAGTGACAACAAATCGGTAAATCTACAGTGTTCAATTAGTTTGGGTTTAGAAAACTTAATAATTTTGATAACTCGTTTGTTTAAATAAATTCACATAAAAAAAAAAAACATAATTATTGTAATTTTGCAAGTAAAGTACAAAAATAATAGCCGAATATCAATACATTAATTTTTTTTTTGCTGTGTACAATTTGTATTTTTTAATGTATATTATTGGGAGTTAAATTGTATAAATTTCGAAAATTATCACGATGATTAATTTTAAATTAATCTGTGGATTACATCGTATTTGGACTATTTACTGTTTTAATCAAAACTATTAATGGTTCTTTATTGTACTCTGTAACAAAATGTTACTCAGTCTCACGACTATCAATATTATAGTTGTATTATTAAAATAAAATGTTAATAAACATATATATTGAAAAAGTGTTTTCTTAAATTTAAAATAATAGTAATTACGTTTCAGAATAATAACAATGTTAATGCATTCTTTTTAAATAATTTATTGAGAAATCAAATATTGATCAATTTATCTTATGTCTTAATATTTTAATGATAATTACTTCTGGATTTCAGCTACTGATGATACATATACTAATATTGATAATAGCTAAATGTTATATATTAATGTACTCGGTGTATATTGAACTTTATACTATGCAGTAAAGTTATGAATAAAATTAACATCATCTAATACAATGAATGAAAATATGAAAGCGTTTGCTGATGGTCACGCAATGTTTAAAAAAATGTAATGGAAGTCTACCGCTTTGAAAACTAATTGTACCGTACTTATTATGGTACCGTTAGTTAAAAGTGTGTATGTAGTACATAGCTATGTATCATGCAACGACTTTGTTCATTCAAGATATGATAATAAGATATTATTAGTCCTACAGGAGCGAACCCTGTTCTCCAAACTTCCTTTTCTATTCTAAATGGGTGATTATTTTTACGATTCTTTAGTGATATTGTCGCTATTTTGATAATCACATCTAATTCTGTAATGGAATTAAAACAACTTCTATTGTAATTTATCTTTATTTTTAGCTAATTACATCTAAAAGCACAAATACAATAGATAATTTCTACATAAATCTAGACTAATCAATACAGATTGGTTTGATGAAGAAATAAACGGATGCATGTTTTAGATAAGGGGGATACCATGTGTGGAGTCGTAAGCGACTAGACTGTGACTTAACATCTTTGAAAAGTACCATACCTTTACTTTGTTTGCTCCTTTGCTTTGAGCCGGCTCTCGTACCAGTATGATGCAAGCCAAGCAGTCATTTAATTTAGCTTTGCCTGTATCTTCTAGATATCCATACATTTATTTTATCAAAATGAAATTATTATTATTTATATTTGTTTCCTCAGTTGAGTAATAAATTCTAATGGGACCTTGAAGATACAGACGTTTTAGTGATACCTACTCGCATGCGACGAACGCGGTGCGCGATGCGACGTAGTGCGTTCTCAGCTTTATCTTCATTAGAAGAAGACATACCAGTTATATGCCACTAGGATTCTTATAATAATAGGTACGCCAAAATGATGTTATATAAAGTGTTTTACATCGCATTATGGTATGCCTCCCTCTTAGAGAACTCTGCGACGAATCCAGTTACCGATATATTGTAGGCATTGGATTGAAGTCAACACTGGCACTGTCAGGGAGGCCGAGCGGTGTATGTGGCGTGCACCGGCTGATAGTGGACTCGCTGCGAGAGAGCTGCGAGCCCTCCTTGCCGCCTCTGCCCTCGGGCCCCTTCGACTGCATCTCGTGTCGTCTCATTCTGCTCCTACGCTTACTGACAGCATCTTATCACCCTACAAACATCTTATCTGAAAATAAACGTTCATAGGTCCCAAGGCACCGGTACTTCTCACGAACTCTAGCCGCCCGGGACGACACAGGATGGGACGTTACCCTATTATTTTATATAGTCGGAAACTTTAACACGTAGACACAAAAAACCATGCATGCCCTGACGCTAAACATCTATTACGCTAGGGATTCACAAAACATGGTGAAACGCTCCGGAATAACATCTAAACACCGTACTATGTTTACAATTGATACAGAGGGGACTGATAAGTGGTATTGAAGGTCGTGCGAGGAATATAAGGGACAATGCTGGGTGTCACGGTACTCACCGTGGCTGCGGCCGTTCTATGTATTGTTGTACATCGATGGCGTCGCGAATCAGCGTCGACGAACAAACGCCGTTGTAGCTGTACTGTACTGTGGGAATAATCTAGAAGGGTGGAACGGACGAGGGTGGGTGTGGAGCGACCCGGCCGCGGCCTCTACCGCACATGCGCCCTAGCGCTTCGACCGAGCCGACCTATTTCTAGATACAGCCCCGGACGCTTCAAAAGATATTTATAATATTGATTCATCTACTTTTTATTTAGAAACGCGGTATATTTCGTTAGATATTAATAAGAAGTAGATTTAAAATAATAAACTAAAAGGATGATTGTTTTTTTTAAGGTTTTAACACGTGGGGGGGGAGGGTGAGGGTTTTACAGCGTCTACCTATAAATGCACACAAACAGGCATAGTGCTTGAAGTACTTACGTAATATTTCATGGAAATTTCCAGAGCCGATGCTATAAGGAGATATAAGGTGGCTGATATAACGTGTACAACAAATTGTTACACGGTTTCCTAGAATCTCCTGATTTTCTTCAAAAAATACCCTTCAGTGTCCCACGTATAGGCAGTCATTCATTTAACCGGTAAACTTTTAATCTACCATTGGCAAGAACCAACGTAGGCCAACAATGCCCTTTATATCGCATGCTTTACTTTACATTTCAAATTCGATATATATAATACTTTTGTCTTTCTTTGGCTGGAAAATGAAATTACTAGAAAAAATATTGAAATATTTAATTTATTTTAAATTTTCCTTTGTTTTAACGCTATTCTCTTATTTTGTACGTGAACACAATGTTCACTTTTAGCAGGGTTCATGTCAATTTCTGTTCTGTGAAATAAGTTTTGTCGACCTTAAATGAATAAATAAGTAGTACTATTATGATTTTTAATCTAAGATTAACCTTTAACTAGTTTTATTTTCCCAATTTATATTAATTGTATGAAATTTTAAATAATCTTTATGGTATTTCCATTATATTTAATCTTTTGTTAGACGGGATAGTCAAGGTTTTGTTATTAATGAAAATAAATTAAGAGACATCTTTAGCTGCGCCCTATTGTTACTAATACACGTAAATCCTGAATAAGGGGTTCCTTATATTGTAATTCTTTTAATTTTGTTTCCTGAAATTCCTCTATATTGCAAAAATGTATAATAACAATATAGAGAACACATAGTGAGAAATAAATATATCACTGTATATATCGTGAAGAACCAAAGCTTTTTTGTAATTGATCAAATTGCAAATTCCATCATCCAGCTATAACAATGAAATACTAAGAGAATCCCGGAGACATAACCAGGCACATACAGAAGAAGATACACATTATTATATGATAACGTACATTAAACCGAACACATATCAAATATTGTTCAGGGTGAATGAGTCCAGCTTTATTTGTCATATTTCATTTGTAAATATTTCTACATTTTGTATTCTCGTTTTTTTTAATTGTAGTATAGTGTAAAAGTAGTTATTATTCATGTACACTCGTAGCATGTTCATAATTATTATTATTACGCAACTTACGGGTTTTTAAGTTTACAATATTGTGAAATATAATAAAGTATATAGCCAAACGTGTGCCGCGAATAAGAAGCGCGCCACTTATTGTATGAAGGCCCGGCTTGTAAGAAATAATTTGTAGGACGTCACTCTGTAGAAATAAAGTCATTAAGTGGGTAAATGCTGTTTCATTTCTTCGTCACCACAGAGGCTTGAAACGACATTAACAAATGTAGTCTTTTTGCCTGTTCAAACTAATAAAGAAAAGCAATTGAATAATTAGGATGCAATGTAAATAAAGTTTCATTTACCCTGGACAAGAAGGTGCTCGGACCAGATCCATTCTGATTTGTGGGCAGACATCGTTCGCAGACGCTCTCCAAGTTCGGGTTTCAGTGTTGGTTATACACTGAGGAGTCTCACAACATCCATCACTGTCCAGCGATTCATCTGACAAAGCATTAATTATTATTGGCTATATTATACATTTATATATTAACTATTTTTTGTAACCGCTGGAAGTGAGCTTCGCTTATGAAAGAAAATTATTTTGCAAGTATACCTAATTGTTGACATAACAATATTACAGATTTGTATCTTGAAACCATATTTCTGTATATATTATAACGTAGACAGCTTTGTTAAATGCATGCATGTAAGAGTATATAATGTGTTTGTCCTTTTTAACTTTAATTATGTTACACAAATTAATACGTTTCTATCATTTTAAAAAATGCTTATTTGATTAGAGATATTAAATGCTAATACTGGTTTTCATAAAACAATTAGTATATCTTTTTAATACAGATTCGAGAAAGAGAAAATGGTGGGTATTGATGATCGAACTGTAAAGGCGAACGATATATATTAAAACGTGTTACCGGTAATTGAATTATTTGATTAATGATAATGATTAATTTATTGGTTATTGATCATGAAATAAATAATTTGATTTCCATTACCTCTGCAAGATCCCAAGCGCGATAAATTTATGAATATACCATCATTCTCGCCAATACTGTGACTCGATTGAGGCTTTGTGAGTTGGGTGCTACACGCTTTTTTCAGTACACTCTAAGGACGAAAATCTTAATTAACGCTTTAATCTAATGAGAAAGGTGTTCTTGGGAAAAATAATTATGACTCAACCTATATATAACCTGTAATAATTACGAACCCAGTCCAAAAATATAAAGACATTAAATGTTTGTATAGATTGTCTTGTTTTATTTATTTTTTATTATTTTATTACCATATAGGAAGGTTTATAATTAAATCGTTATTTCAACTATGAACTTATAGACAATATATATAAACATAAAACATAAATGCCTAAAGGGCAAATATATTTTGTAGAACTTGCATCCCACGACGTATAACTATTTATAAACTATAGATACACCTTTATTGATTTTCCCGGGGCTTGATACCTTTCGTTCGTTTCGAATACATACAGCCCCGCTCTCACACATTGTAACGCAGATGCACAGCTAGGTGTCCTAGGTATTACTGCGCAGACTCTTCAACTCATTTCGCACTTAGTGTCAGAGATTTATGGATGCAACGTTGAAAAGTGTGGCGCCAAAACGTTTACTTCAAAAGTTTCACATTTTTACTGTTCTGTGCGTTAATCACTGTACAAAATCATGAGCTGAACTTTCTCGGGCCCATATCAGGTGAGATATTGTATTAATTTTCAAAGATATCTCGTATTTATTTCCATTTATGTGCAACATCCTGTCCGTATATACGGGCCCTGGGGATCCATTGTAAACGAATGCGATCGATTGGCAGTTAAATTTGTTTTATAAAAATTCTGAGTTATTTATTATTCTAACATGCTTCATCATCAGGTCTCGATAGTGATTTTACTGGTTTGTTGTTGTGAAAATGTTTCTTATATAAATATATATATTTTAGTTTTATTAATATATTTTATGCACAAAAACTTAAACATAACTCTATTTAATTATTTCTTAGTTATTAAACCGATGTTAGCTCAGTAGTTGCGTCTTCGGGCACCGCGTTGATTATAGAGGGTTCAATCTTACAATCATTCTAATTGCTCTATGTTTTCCATATTATTTTGAATTTATACTGTAGCGGTCAAGCGTTTAAAACATTACAACCTTAAGGAAGTACTTATAGGTATGGTTCGGCAGCTGCAATTGGGAGTTAGTTCGCTTTGGGCATAAGTATTTTATTACTCTATGCCATATAATCATTTAAATTTCAAATGAAATTGTGGCCAAACCACAATACTAATAATGTCACAAAATTAAATATTTATAGTAGATCTCGAAACATAGCGGTAGTGAGCCCTAATATTGAGTCGAGAGGTTCAGGGTTCATTTCCAGTTTCCAAATATATATCCAGTTATATACATGTATGTATTGTATTATATTTATCATATATGTATTTAGATATCAACAACTTAGCTATCATAGTATAATATAAGCCATTGGATTGGAATTAGATGGCCTTGTTTAAATTGTGATTCTATTTGTGTAGACAGTCGCTCTGTCTGGCAGGGGAGTGTCCCACATTACGTTCTTCGACTAGTCTCCACTCGCGAATTTCATCTTTGGTCCTTCCACAGGCTTGACCGGTACGTTGCCATTCCAGTTTGCTAGTTTTACGAACTAATATAAAGAATTTCGTTGCGTATTTTGTAGTACACGGTCGCTAAACTGCTTTTAATTTCTTGCACAGTTATCACACAATTATCAGTACAAAAACTGTAATAATGTCATTTCAGTATATGGATATACATCTACCAATTATGAAATCATACTATTTATGTGAAAAGTAAATATTTTCGAATATGTTTTTGTTGGGGATCACTGAATCTATTTAAAAGTTTATTCGATCGATTGAAGGCTACTTTCAGTGTAATAATTGTGGCCTATATTCTACTGATATTAAGTTTCATATGAGGATTAAGTTACGAGCGGTTACTAGTTCACAGGTATATGATTTTTTTCATACAATACAAGCAGCACTCCGATAAATACAAAGAGATAGCACAAAAGTAAATCTAAAACTGTGATGTATAAGTTACATGGTAATAAAAACAAGAAAATACAAAATAAATTGAACTAAAGCGTTAGTATATGTCTGTTAAAAAAAAAGAAACACTGCGGTCACTCTGAACTATAGATACAAAGTCGTGAAAAAAATCACAGCAAACTTAATTATATTTTGCCTTATTAATTTAAAAATGACGTTCATAACTGCAAAAATATAATGCGGATTAAACTGACCCATTCTTAGCAAAACAGCGTTCCCTACTTTTGAGTATGCGATCCTTCCAGACTTAGGCAATATTATATTAAACTGGCTGTACCCGCAGCTCCGCAAGCGTTTTTTTTTTTAAATCGTATTAAAGAATTATAAAATTGTGAGACTATGTACAATTATAGAAATGCTCTTTAAAAACAACTGTAAGTACGATGTGCACGCCACTTACAATAACATGTAACGTGTACATTAGATAAATAAATACTAACAGCATACCAAATGAGGCTTGTCATTAGCAACATATTTGGAACCCTAACCCACAATATAACTACCTCAGTGCTCACTTACACTATATAAGGAACTAATGAAACAATAACTTAAAATATTATTCTAAAGATTTACATTTACATTACATTTAATACACATTGCCATTATAATTAAGATTCTGTGACTACACAAAAAATAAACGCTTGCCTGTTCCGCAAGAAACAGAATTATGAAACTCTTTACGTAATACGTTTATAATCTAAGATCCTATTAGGGTAAAGGTATTAGGTAAACAATAAGCTGATAATTATTTCTCTTATTAAAAACAAAGAATGACCTGAAATCTTGCTAAATTTATGCAGATAAAGTCGCGGGTAACAGTTAGTCTAAAATAGAATAACCACAATTACTTTTTATTAGGTTCGCTATCTACCAGTGAAAGTCCCGTCAAAATCGATGTAATCGTTTTGGTGATAGCACAGCGGGCGAAGCCACGGTTAACAGCTAGTATAAACTAAAATTGCCTAAATTATTTTTTGTAAAGTCAGCTATCTGCCAGTGAAAGTCTCGTGAAAACTGGTCTAACTGTTTTGGAGATAGCATTATGGACGAAACCACGGATAACAGCAAGTATAAACTAAAATTGCATAAATTATTTTTATAAGATCAGCTATCTGTCAGTAAAAGTTATGTGAAGATCGATCGAACCGTTTTGGAGATAGTATTGCGGGCGACGTCACGGTTAACAGCAAGTATAAACTAAAATTGCTTCAATTACTTTTTATAATGTCCGCTATTTGCCGGTGAAAGTTCTATAAAAATGGTCGAACCGTTTCATAGATAGCACTGCAGGCGAAGCCACGGTTAACATCTAGTCTAAATTAAATTTACTTAAATTACTTTTTATAAGGTCAGCTATCTATTAGTGAAAGTTTCGTGGAAATCGATATAACCGTTTTGAAGATAGCATGGCAGATGAAACCACGGTTAACAGATAGTCTAATTTAACGTAGCCTAAGTAACGCGCTGTAATTTATTCTATCTGCCAGTGAAACTCCCGTCAAAATCGGGTTAGCCGTTTCGAAGATTACCCGGAACAAACAGACAGACAGACAGACCGACAAAAATTTTAAAAATTGCATTTTTGTTATCAGAAGCGTGTATACTTTCATACCCAATCAGTGAAATTTTTTTATTTTGATATTACATACAGACACTTCATTTTTATTATATGTATGATAAATACCCTATAATGCTTAGTGGTGTCAGGTATAGATGGTCGACTATGACGCAGCCTCGCAGCTAGTCGTTGCAAATCGCACAATCTGTGATGGGACCAAGAGGTACTCATTCCTCGAAGTTCCTTCACGGCTTCA
Organism: Antheraea pernyi; assembly: GCA_015888305.1. Taxonomy (NCBI): domain Eukaryota; kingdom Metazoa; phylum Arthropoda; class Insecta; order Lepidoptera; family Saturniidae; genus Antheraea; species Antheraea pernyi. Next base: position 66,237 of record MU158876.1, on the reverse strand, counting down.
GCTATCTAATCGAAAAATTAGATTTTAATTTTTACCATCCCTTTTACGTATTTCAGACCGCGCAGCCCCTGGGACATAGGTACGTCCATAAATCGTTAAATGCAGGTTGTAATACGCAGTTGCGTCCGCCGGTGCATCGAGCAAATAACAAATCGCATGCGCTCTGATCTGACCTAGATCGAGAGCTGAGCCCGGAGGACGTGTAAAACATGTAAGCGCTTAAATATTAAAATATTTTATATTGATGTTGTAATATATATTTTCCTGTATTATATATATAATCCACAGGTATTCAATGGTGTTTTATTTATTTAATTACCTCTTTTTTTTGTATTTCTTCAGCTTCGATGGCCCGTTGATGGAGAAGCTCTATGTCTAGCTGTCTAACTTCCTCCGCTTCTCTTGCTTGGCATTCTTTCTCCTAAAATTATGAATGTATTTCCTTTTATTGTGTAGTTTTGTTGTGTTCTATGTGTAAATGTAAATTTCAAATCCTATTGTTTAATATATGTATATATAAATGAAATGATTTTAAGATATTTTAATCTAAGTAATCCATCGTACTTAATACTTTCACGAGAATTTCATTTTACAAAACAAAATCTTTTGTTCGAATCGAACAAATGATATTTCTATAATAGTTTATCATAGTGCTTCAACAGTAAAATACTTATAGTAATTTAATAAGTAATCAATATGGATTTGGAATGTTTAAATCGTTCAATTGATGTATAATAATAATATTAATGTCGTTTAAATTATTCAGTTGTGTAAAGAAAAATCAAATAATACTTGTAGTGAATAAATTAAACAACAGATACCTTATGTTTCTTTATTAAAGTGGTAAGGGGCTTAATGCTTAATAATCTTATTTCAGCTTCTAAACTGATGACGTCGCAGCAGTGAATATTCGTTCACTCAGGTGATGACCCGGATTTAGGGAAGTATTCTTTAATCATTCTAAATCGGAAGGTTTTGGAGATATATTACAAGATTATCTTCTATCGACGCGACTCGACGCGAATGTCAATTGTAGTAGGAAAATCTCGTGAGATTTTCATTCCTTTAAACTATTACTATATAATAATACTAGCGGGTCCGACAGACGTTGTCCCGCCCTAATTATAAAAAAAATCTTGACAAATTATATACTAAAACCTTCCTCATTAATCACTCTATCTACTGGTGAAATCTGCATGCAAATTCGTTAAGTAATTTTTGAGCTTATCGCGTACAGACAGACAGACGCGGTAGGGGACTTTGTTTTATACTATGTTATGATATTATACCATTTATTGATTGAGACAGTAAAGTTAAAGTTTGTAAGTTTGTAACGTTGTAGGGAGTAGTCTCTGGACCTACTAAACCGATTTAAACCGAAAAAAATATTACCAATACAAAGCCACGTTATTTGTGAGTGTCATAGGTTATATATTAACTCGAAAAATGAAAGGACTTTTTATGGCTTTTGACTTTTTAACACAGTGTTGTTCGGAGAAAAAACGGTCGAACGAAAAAGTTTCTTACGATGAAAGATATATGATTGAGTTCTAGAGAAAAGTTGTAGAGCTTGATAATGCCTACAAAAAAGTCAGGGACAGTATATGTCTAACTTCAAGGTTTTTTTATTAACAGGGCGGGACAACGCCCTTCGTGCTCGCTAGTATTAATATAAATTAACTAATATTCAACTTATAAATGATTTTGATGTAATTAATTGGTGTTAATTTTCATTAAAATTATTCTTTGTCCTCTTCTTTTAGAACTTATTAATTTATAAATTTCGAATTTAAGGTTTACAATAATATATAAGTAGGCAAATAATTTTATATTTACGGTTTCATTCATGAATGTTGTCTTAAATGAATAAACTTGGAAACTAGGTACTTATTTAACTTGTTTTACATGTGAAAATGTGCTGTAGTGAATACTTACACTCGTTAATTGAATGCCAGGGTATGGTGGCATCCGAGTAATTTAATAAAAACAAAGTACATTGAAGATATTATCTTGATTTTGTGGTTTAATGTATAGTTGATTGATCTACATTTAAATTTAAATTTAATTCACTTATTTAATGGTTCTAGCATTATATTTATAGTATATTATATCTATAAGCACTGTAGTCTTCGTTATTTTATTATTTATCTGAAATACCATTCGCCTACTATTGTTTAAATAAATTAAATTAAGCATTTATATATAGAGGAATCATGTTTCCTTTGTGTACGTCATTAAAGCAGAAATTGCTAATTTTTGGCGGACTCGTTCGGTCATAAAAACGAAAGGAATGAATAATACAATTTAGATTAATTAATAACCAACAATTTTGCGAACAATGCCTTCTTACTAGTGATAATTATTTAGATGTGAAACTGTTCGTTGTGGACACAAAACATGATATAAAAGGCAGATATTACTACAGAATTTACGTAATACCTACAAAAAGTGTCTGTGTGTGTAAAAAATATTTATTTTAATATTATCTTTTAAAATATTGTATTCGGTATATTAGATGTTTCGAAATATTCTTTACTTGAGCGATCTAAAAGAAAAGACTTTATCTTAATGCAATTGTGATAATATGGACACTATGAGCAGATAGAAAAGCCTCAACATTTTGTCATCCGGTGAGAAAATCTATGACACTATAGAGAAGAAAGTATTGTTCCTTCTATTTGCTGGAAAAGGCTGCTGTTCAAGTTTAAGAAGACAATTTACGGACTAAGACCCAACCAACGGGACGAACCTGAGCAAAAAACAAGTTAGCAAGTGTTTGAATTCAAAATATGATATGGAAGCGAAGCAAGCATCAAACTTTGGTTTAGGAGTTTGTGGAAACTGTAGTTATTCGAAAACCCTATTTTTACTAACAAGTAACTTTTTTCTTTTAATAAAATTTAAGTGAGACGTGACAGTGATTATTTTCATAACATCAGTTCTGTGGATATTTGAAAATTGTAAAATTTCTTTAATGATAATATTGAAGAAGAATTTTGTCGTCATGATATCAGTTGAATAAAGAATTTATTGTAATTTAAGAATTGTAATATACACATATACATATTTGCTATAAACTGTTTTCTTTATTTCAAAAGTCACCATTTAACCTAAGTTAATGTAAACGTGAGTTATATAAAGTGGTTGTATTGTTTACTATATATACATTAGCATTTCTCGTGACTTCCTTTATGGTCTTCGCTATGTCAATCTCAAGATTCCAAACCTGTATTGCAGTCAGATCAGAGGTTTAGACAGGAAAAAGTAATACAGACAGAATTGCCTACATTTATATAATATTAGTGTTGATATAGTATAGATAATAACCCGTCATATTTTCAGATTCCTAGAATAACTTTAGAAAAACGTTTTGAAGAATAGCCGAAACAAACAGAGAGACAGACAAATATATTTGAAATTAGTTTGTTGTTTGTACCGTATATACTTTCATATCTATTTAGCAAAAAGCTTACATTTATTACAAACAGACATTTCAATTTTATTTATGCGTGTAAATTATATTAGAACCTTAAAATATGAAATTGGTGTTTTGTCGAACTGCCCATTTTGATCTCAAATATCGGGAACTGATTAGGAATTCTAAATATAATACAAATTATTTTCAAATTTTTATAGGTTTGTATATTTGTATTTCAAATCTGATAATTTATTTGTTTTCACACCAGTTGTTTTTTCTTTGACGTTGTTCTTTTCATAAAATGGAAACTTAAAATATCGTGTCATGTACCAATACAAGTTCCACCATGGCTCACCGCTGCAGAAACAGTTCGAAGGGTTTATGACGTATATGGGGAAGCTACTGTAAAAAAAGCACGATTTGTTTTTGGTTTCAACGTTTTCGTTCTGGAGATGGTTCTGGATTATCGGAGATCTTAGTTGAAAATGAAGAATTAAAGGTCCATCGCAAACCGCGCCAGAGAGCTACAGGCATCGTGCGAATGATAAAACGATTTTAATACTTTGATTGATTAAATATATCATCTTATAATACTTTTTTCCATGTAAAACTCTACTATCATATTTAAGAACCTAATATTTATTATTTCAATATAAGAATTTGATGTACAAAGGTGTTCACTTTTTAATGGATAATATTTTACGACCTTCCTATCGGATAACCTCTATCCGTATTTTGATTAGTTAGTTGGATTGATTTGACATTATCTTGATTTCGAAAATAACTATTACAATATAACATTTAGGTAACATGTTTTTGTATATAATGAACTCTGTTCGGTCTATTGTTTGAATAAAGACTACTTATTTCAACGTTTATTCCAACATTTCTTATGTGTGAATGATTGACAACTGATAATTATTGATTGAAACCTCTTCGAGATTCCTTATGTTCAAAAATTATTACTAAAGTATTAAAAAACGAAATCACAAAGTTCCTATTACTCTTTTATTCTAATTGTTATATTCCAGCTATGTCTTTAGGCAGCTTACTGCAAAAAGTTTATCAATATTACTAATGCTTCATCGTATTAAACGTACTAAAATGTATACTAAAGCCCTAGCATATACATATAAGATGGACGAAAACCATATAAACGAGATAGATGGTTTTCAAATACGTCATTAACCAGACAGAGTGAATTTGCGTTTTATAATATGTTAGTATAGAAATTACATGATATTTAAAAAAGTACCTTCTGTATTTGACGTTCATGTTCAATTTTCTGTTGTTCGAGTTCCTCTTCTGGTATGGGTGGTGTTTCATCACCACTGGATGCATGCTTCGTGCCTGAATTTTCGAACGTTTCACTATACTCATTATCACTGTTTTAATTAACTCACAAACATTAAAATAATGATATATTCACCAGTTGGTGGATGGTAGGATATCCAAAATTGATGCGCCAGTTTCGAAAAGGTATTTTCACGATAGCTTGTTAAATTCTTTTTGTTGTTTTTTCAGTAATAATAGATTTTGTATGGCCGGGAAATGCAAACGTTTACCGGAGCGCGTATAAACCTTGTGAATTTATTCATAGATGTTTAATCTCATGGTAGTCGTACACAGTAGAGTTTCGTATGGAAAAATTGGCAGTATTCCAATTGTCGATATTACTTCAGTGGCCCTAAATTCTGTGTCAATGACGTGCACGGATCTTAGTAGTAAGAATATTTGATTTTGAGAAGTTTGAAATATAATTCTAAGCTTTCCTTCAATCGCAAAAGAGAGGAAACGAGTTCAAAGTCTATATATAATTTTATGATCTATGAGATTTATTATCAAACTCATTATATTTTCTATGGGAATAATTATATATAGGGGGTGATCCACGCCTAATAGGACGGTTTGAAAAAAACAATCCTCAATTTTGTGATATATTATGGCAGGCCCCTCAAAATAGTCCTCCTGGTAAATTTTAAGCATTTTTTGATTACTCGTTCGAAAGATATCGAATTTTGAAAACAAAAAGTTTTTTTTTGTTATTAGAAACAATTTTCTTAACGATGCTCCAAATTTGATCTCTTTTTTATTTTTCGTGGCCTTTGTAGACAAAAATTAAATATATTTTAATTGTTTTTAAACTTTAAATCTAGTTTTAAAAAATGAGTGTACCCTTCTATTCTTTTTTTTTTAATTCTAACCGTTCCTCAATCTTTAAGCCAATTGTTAATATATTTTTTTAATATACAATTGCTATTTAAGAATATATCTAAATGTACATTTTCTTTAAGAAAATTAAATTCGTTGGTCTCATGTAACCGCATATTGTTTATCACACTGATAAGCGGTAACTACCGATTCTTTTAGAAATGGAAGATCTATAGTTCAAGTATAGTAATGACTACCGAACCAAAAGGATCAATGCACGGTCGCCACCACTAAAGTGTACGGTCACGAGATCACGATCACCAGAGCTTTCATATCTCGCTAAATGGTTTCATAAAAAGTGTTCGCCTTAATGCCTAAGATATTCTTAGATATCATTAGATCGTATGTCTATATGTCGACAGGCGTCCGCACAAATTTTGTACCCAATAATTATTTATAAAAATGAACATTGTCTTGTATACATTGCTCTTATTATGATGACGATATAATTTATTTCAATGATGACTGTTGTTTCGCAGCTCAAATGTCTGCGTATCACAACTTAAGCTTGATTTTGTTTATAAAGTAAAAGCAGTACAAATTGTTAGGATTAAATATATGTTAAGGAAACTTTATATTGTATAGAATTATTTATATATGATCTACTTTATTTTATTTTATTTGATTTATTATTATTTTCAGCAATATCTTACGTAATAATATTAGCAATATGAATATATACTAAATGACATTCATCAAATAACTTGTTTTAGAACTATAACATAATGACACAAATCGAATAAGCTATTATGGATATATAAACACACTGATACATAGAGAGAAAGAGATACGTTTTATAGACGTAATGCTAGAAAAGTAATGACAGAATATAATATCTAAATTAGAAAACTACGTTGTAAGTAAACATCTGTAAATTAAAAAGTTATCGAAAATATCAAACGCATTTTTTTAGAAATTTTAAAAATTGAAATATTTATGTTCTTTAATTGTCTTATTTATTAATTAAAATATATAATTCCTGTAAGCAAACTTTTTTAGGAGATGGAAAATATCTTTATGGTATAATTTTTAAATTACAATTTTAAATTCCCGCCAATGTATTCGATCAATACCAGTAGTTTAATTATTGGGGTTGCTGCGTTAAAAAGAAAAATGATAAAGTTTTTCGAGAATGTCATCTAGGTCTCCATGTTTTTTTTTTACACAAACGTCTTTCAAGAACAGACAGTTGAAAAAAAATGTCTACGGTTGACGCCTTGATGTTAGTTGATGGTTTTTCGATTTATATTGAAAATGCCCAATTAAAATCCACACAGAGTGATTTTTAATTGTATATTAAAATAGACAAACTTATTATTACAAATGATTCGTTTTAAACTTGATTTGGAGCCTAATATTTTTATGTGGATTATTGGCATATCTGAAATGCGTTTTTATCAATTTGCATGTGCGTGAAAATGTCACACTAGAATATAGGGATAAATAGCTTCGTCGCAATTTTGACAATGTAATGCCATTCCAAATGTGAGATCATTGATTTTCGTACAAAGTGTGTAATGTGTAGTGACACAGTATAGCAATTGTGATGGTACGAACAAAAGCGTAGTGTCGAGTGTGTGACAGCCGGCGGGCTAGTCGTAAGGATTTTGATGATCGGTTCTCAATAAAAATGAACAGTCGGAGTAGTGTAAATGAATCTAATTTGGTGGATCTTTCGAATTTGAATCAATTGAGTCAGAATAGAAAAGAGCCATTGCTGAGTTTCCCCTTTGATCACTTATACGCTTGTCACTCTGAGAGTTCGCAAAGAAGGCAAACAGTCGAGCTTGTTAAAGAAGTCGAAATATCGACACACTGCGGAGTGTCAGAGGGTAAAGGTTCAGCGGTGAGCCCTAATTCAGAGCTTGGCAGGCTTACTGACCAATTATCAGTGGCGGAGTCTCAAAATAGAAAACTTAAGGACTTACTCGTTTATCACTTGGACTTGATACAACAGCAAAATGATGCATTAACTAAGAAGGATAAGCTGTATCAAGCTCTTCAGATAGAAAATGAGACAGTAAGTCTTTTGTCTATACATCTAAAGGTTGATACACCTTCTGTGCGTACTTAATTACTAATAGTTGTATGTTTGATAATATTTCTAGATGTTTATTAATATGTAAAAGGTACTATGACATTTCTTTTCTCTATACCACTTATGCTGAGGTCATATTAAAAAGTAAAAAATTAAAATTCTTAATGCCCTTCATGTAGGTAATAAGATTCTTATCATTCTTGTTTTGACTTTTTACAATCCCTTTACTAATGTACGTTATATGTATGTTTATGAATGAAGTACTTATATGTGGACAATAGTTAGCAAAAAAAAATGAATGATATAAGCTTCCTTCCCCTGTATTAAAATCATTGTAGTGTATTGTTCTAACCTTAAAAACTTTAAAATGTATCAATTAGGAATTCCTTGACTCTTTATGAAATCCTGCATATATTAAGGTTTTTAGAACTAAACATATATTTTAGTTAGCATATAATTTGATATACTAGGTACTTGGTACATCATAATTATAATTTAGAAATCAATAATATTATAACCTAGTCTGTAACTATCGACTTGATCATATATTTGTATTGAGGTTTTTGAATTGCATCAGTAGTTTCAGATATTACCGCCTAAGAACATATTATATATATATATAATAATAATGCCATGTCATTTACAGTACTTACAAAAACACAATGTACATTTTTTAAGTGTTTAAATTTTGTATTCATAATACAAACCATTACAAAATTATATCTTTATATCTATCTACTTTCATTAAACAGAGATTACTCTATAACAAAGATTTGTTTATCTTGTATATATTTGTGAGTATTTGTTTTATAGTAAATCATAAATCCTAATTGTAGATTCTTTAATACTGACACTAATACCAGTAATTTTGTCAGTTATCTCAGTAACTGATATATATATATATGGTTTTAATAAGGTTGAATTTTTACATTTAAAGTCTTAGTTTATAAATATAATATATTTTTACATGATTTGACTTTCCTGCATATATTATTAGATAACTAGAAATTTGGGAAGTAGGCATATTCTAATAATTGATGTACATATTTAATTATTTTTCTAACGTAAAATATTTGTAACATAAACATTCTAACCTATAATGTATTTTTACATTATTTGACTTTTATGCATATATCATTAGATTACCAGAAATTTGAGAAGTATGCATATTTGAATAATTGATATGCATATATAATTAATTTACTAGCATAAAATGTTTGTAATATAAATAACATAAACATCTAACATATAATGTCTTTTTACATGATTTCACTTTCCTGCATATATTATTAGATAACTAGAAATTTGGGAAGTAGGCATATTCTAATAATTGATTTACATATCTAATTATTTTTCTAACATAAAATATTTGTAACATAAACATTCTAACCTATAATGTATTTTTACATTATTTGACTTTTCTGCATATATCATTAGATTACCAGAAATTTGGGAAGTAGGCATATTCTAATAATTGATTTACATATTTAATTATTTTTCTAAAATGTAACATGTACTCCTCAGATACGAAATAGATAAAAATAAATACTTTAATGTTTTCCCAAATAGAGAGATTTGCTTAAAAGTAGAAAATTAAACTAATGGAAATGTGAAATTTCATTACACATAATAAGAGATCAAATGTAATGAAAATTAAAATAATAATGGGTTTTTAGTAGAAAATAATATTAGTTCTGGTAATCAAGTGACTTGGCTGGTGGAATGTGAATTCAATATCTGCAGGTTCCGACCCCTGCTTGTACCAATATTTTTTTCTGAATTTATCTACAGTTACTAATTTAAATTAGTAACATTATCAACTGATGGTGAATGAAAACAGTGAGGAAACTGAAACCTGAGAAATATTCTTGTAGTACCACTGTATGTCGGAATATAGAAGTGTACATTTCTCAGAATTTAAAGTCACTAATATATATAGTGTGCTGCTGTTGCGATTATGCTCATACCTTCTCTCGGGAAGAGGCATATGGTCCTTCATTAGATATCTTATGGGCTGGTATAATGATTACAAAAAATATTTAAAACCAAACATTAAACTATAAAAATAAATAAATAAAGGAAACATTATAGATAAAAAAATGTATAATACTTGCACTTAGAGTAGATTGATTTAATCATTATAAAAATACAATATCAATGAGACCTTTGAATGAAAGCACTTCAACCTGTAGAAGAGATATGTTTAGGCTTCGACTTCATGTATACATATTTTAACAGGGTTACGATATTATAAAGTAATGTATTTACATAACTTCATGATTTTTGAATAAGGACTTCTTGCAAATTATTCTTACGTATAGGTTACAACATGTATTCCATTTATAAACGCTCTTTCATGGTTAAATATTGTGTTCAATTTTCTTTCTATAATCTAGAAAGAATTGGTGCAAAATGTCTAGCGCTTAGCTAGAAAGTCTTTTAAATTACGGATTGCGTGTAGCCAAGAGAGCAATTCAAAATGCTTTGTCATAATACCAAACTATACTGTAATCATGATTCCTGTGGGTATATCAATATGAAGCTTAGGATCCATCATTGTTTAAAAGTCCTCAAAAGTAACATCAATCTTTAAGAAATAATAATTAAATTCTACGAAACTGTTTAATATAGGATCCAAGACAACACTCATGAATGTAGTAAACAAATAAAATTGTCAGTAAAACCTTTCCATTAAATTATACCCTTATCCTCGATTTAAGATAATTATATCCCTCTTGAAGTATGCTCATTAGCAATTGGAATGTAACATTTTATGCACCCCCAATGTTACCTATTATTAATCTATTAATTTTCATATTTAATACTGATGATATTTTGTATTATTTACGTTAAATATAAAAGGATCCTGCATTTTGTGAGGACTCTAATCTAACCTGAGGCATCCCTCACTTGCTATTGTACACAAGTGATATGTTGAGAAATTTATCACATTTCATTTTACCTTTGTATATATATATATACAGTGTCCAATGCTGGCGTGATTTATTGCTTTTCTATGCAATTTAATTTGTGATAGTGTAAGCGAATCTCAATATTTTTTATGATAAGTGAATGTGTATAAATTGTTACTGATATTTATAGGCTGAGCGTAAACGACACTGCCAATTTTGCTACAATACAATATAATAAATAAGCGTCTATATTTCTTAGAATGTATTTCACAATTCATTTCATTTTGGTTATTGATTGCAGCTTAAACATAAATTGAATAATACGGACAAAAAGACACCTAGCAATTCAAAACAGAATGTGAATTCACAGTCCTTGATAAATGTTGGTCTTCCGAGTGTTGTATCGACCATAGTCAAGGAAGAACCGAAAACTTCACCACAGGTACTGAACAAATATTATTTCAGGTAAATGATATCCCTCTCAGATTTACCATTAGTGGATTATAATTAGGAACTATAATTTTGAATAGTAAATGATTTTTTTTTTTTTGCACGACTACGCTATTGACCCAACAAAGTCTTAACAGCTTCACCGGGCTTAGTAAATGATGCTCATTGAAGTCATATCACTTTTGTGCTTATACTACAGTATTACCATTTTGTTAATATTAAAAGAATATATGTAATGTGTATTTAGTAAATATATATATTTATATAATATGTATTTCATAAATATATAATATGTACAATGAAATAATTGTTGGTAAATAATTTATGTGTTTTCTTTGCCTGTTTAAAGGAAATAATTATGTAACTATCTTATCATAACTAAGAGATCAAAAAAATATTTAACAGCTATCTTATATGAGAATTATCCAAATAACATACATAAATTAAGGTAAAGTGATGATACTGTGGTATCAAGTTAATGTAAGAAGCATCATCTGACAACTATGAAGGATTTAAATAAAGTTACAAAAATCATTATTTAAATGCAACTAATACATCAAAAGATGGGCTTGCTTTAGTTTTAGTTTTTTAGATGGAAACTATGATATATTGTTACAATTATATACTATTTTATTGATATTAATTATTATTCTGAAATAAATAAATAAATATTGATTTCTCCTTTAATTAATATGTGCAATTTACGATGTAATTCCATTGTATAATAGCTTCATGCCTTATAAGAAACTATTATTTTATTTTCAGATAATGTTTGATAGTTTGAGTGAGCTCTTATTACCAGACAGAAATAACCCATATATATACAACAGTGACGATTCAAAAGACAAAGTGTTTAGCCACGACTCTTTTGACATAGCCAGGAACTCTGATACAGGTAAATTAGATTGAAATTATCCTTTGTGAATACGTCTGCCGTTGTACTTTTGTTTAAAAATTCTTAAGGAATATTTTATATTACAGATTTAGCAAACTATTTGCCAACTGATTTAGAGCTACCCTCAATGTCATTACTTGATTCAAACTTCACAATGATCGAAAGTAAGCCCTCATTGTCAAATAAGGAGGTTAAAACTGAACCACGCCCAGAGCCACTGTACACAGTGACTACCAGCAGGTACACAATTTATGTCTGAAACTAGAATATTATATTTTTTAATATTTCAAATCTTACCAAATGAATATGTTTATAGTGGTAATCCGATAATACAAAAGATACAGAGGAATAGGCGAAGCACTACTGGTGGACTTGGAAGTTTAAGCCGAATGCCTAAGAAGATTAATGTACCAGAAAGCAGTGAGTATTATCATTATAATTTATAACATATTCCATATTCATATATTATAATTTGAACCAGTTCCGTGTAGGTACTGTCTATTAGAAGTAATCAGTGAATGTGTGTAAGTATTGTAAAATTTGTTCTTAAACATTTATAGGCCAGATTTTACGGGATGATAAGAAAGTGGAACGTGCATTTGGCCTTAATAAAAAGTGCAAAATGATAAATACATATGGCAAATCTCGTACCAGCACTTTGAAAAGGACAAGCCAGTTCACTGGATCACTGTCTGACAGACTTCGTTTGATTGACACTACACCTACTGGAGAAGATCCGTATCAGCTCGGTGAAGCTGACATGAGAGAACAATCACCGATCCCTAAATTGATGCTTCAAAAGGGAAGTCACAGATTACGTACGTGCACTAGCACCTCCACAGGAAACTCAACTTCCACTCGACGCATTTATGATCCGGCTGTTATAGAAAGTACTGCTAAAGTTGATAACAAACCAAATATTGACAATACATACAATTTGCCAAGTACTTTTCTACACAGCTCGGAAATAAAAACCGAGCCACCAATGGATCTGATGTCTGAGGAGCCTGATTTGGATATAGTGAAGACGGAGCCCGTATTGCACTGGTCTATGTATGCCACTAATAAATCAGGAAATGAGACGAGCCTATGTGATTTCTCGTATGGGGAGAATTCAAATAATTTGGCAACAAATCTACTCACCGATCTCGATACCATGGACTTCCCTGACTTTTTCACATCGGATTCTCCATTAAACTTGGACAATATAACTCCGGTAGATTTCAGTGCAACTATTGAAAATAAATCTACAGAGAAGACAAAGAAACGAGCTGCACGTACTACCAGCTTGATGGGTCCCAATACTGCTGTAAGTAAATGATTGTAATTAAACATTACATGTAAAATAAATGTAATTCATAGACGTCTTTCGTGTTTCAGGACGAATCCAACGATAATAAACGCGTGGAAAGCAAACGTGGCAGAAAACGTGCGCTGTCGGCTACCGGGCCTTCTAAGGCTGCAAAACGTGACTGCTCACAAAAATCGACTGGTACCAAACCAAAGATACCTAAAGGCAAAGGTCCGCTCTCATTTGTTTCTTTATTTTTGGAATGTGTTGACGTAGTTGAAGTAGTTGTTGTTTATGTCGTTATCGTTGTATATCTTTGAATTTATTTCATAATAAATTAGTATTTGGAGGCACCAATGCAAAAAGTTACATCGCAAAATTATTATATTATAAATATTGTTTTTAATTAATACTGATTGGCCTTATAACTCCAAATTTTATGACTTATTAACGCTATATCTCCAAAGGCTGCCCCAAATTCTAAATCGAGACATTACTATTGACAATAGTAAAGTCTCCGTATATATTATGTGGAATTTGTTTAGTTGGATGTACACAATGTAATAGTGTAATTTATGAACTTAAAGAAATTGAATTATTTACTTCTTGCTTTGCAGCCTCCATTCGGAAAAATTGAAACAGTAAATATATTTAATAATTTGTTAATATTAATTATTTATTTTTACGCTGTTGATATAATTTTTAATTTGAATATTTATCACTGTAGCTACAACTCGTGGCAAAAAATCGCCAGTTCCCGGAATGATGACGCGAAACACATATCATACTTTGATGGGAGATCCTGATCTGTCCTGGTATCTCGGTTTAGATCCAGATGTAAAACCTGAAGATATTGATCCGCCTGGAATGAATAAGGCTTCTACAGTCGAGGTATTATATAACGATACGTTGCATCTGATAACTGCATAAGTTGAATTCGCGTAACTTGCGGTACAATTTTGCATAAGTATTACGATTAATTGATTCATTGACACCGAATAAAACAATAATTTTGATGTAAAATGTGTTTATAAAATAATATAATGAATTACGTAATCGTAAAGTGAAGTCACATTGACTTTTACATTTTAAAGAAATTTAAAAAATGCGTGTAACAATTTTTTTTCTCTCACGCATAATTTAACCCTTTCAAGTTGAACTAAGGCCTTGTGTTATGTTTTCAACTTTCATTCGCGCATCTACTCGAAAGGGTAATTTTTTTTTCATGGCATCTTTGACTTTGAGTTAACAAATAAACTCTCTTTTGTCGCCTACTTGCATTTGATTATCTCAGTTGAAGGCTATATTTTATGAATTAAATACGCGCATAGTAACTCGCATAAGAGTAAAATAAATACAATATCATAAATTACTGTTCAAAAATAACAACAACTATTGTCAAAAGCAAGGTGTCAGCAGGCTTCGTTGTTATCGTGCCGACTTGCAAATTTCACGACAAAACCTTCTACGTACCCGGAATTGCACAGTGACAGATCGTGTTTCGATTTCCAATAACCGATGTATTTATACTAATTGTATTCTGAAAATGCTTCAATGTCATTTTAGGTACCAAGATGGAGGGAAAAACCGTACACGAGCTGCTATACTTTAGAAGGAACGGAAAATTTGAATGATAAGGTTTTTGAAAAGCGACATCATAAATTGGAAGCGGATGAACGAAGGCAGTTAAGGTAATAAACACAAATAACTCTCGTTATTTTATTAAATATTTTAATTTTACCAACCATGTACGGCGAAGGTTTTATTATATATGAAATTTATATATATATATTGTTATACAATATATTTTAATTAGATAGTAGAAATTTAAGGATCGAAAAAGGTCGATTTGCTTCCTGTCTGTCGATTTCTAGTAAGAAAAAAAAAATGCCCGACTAAACTATTAATGATCAAATGAAATACAATTAATTTCTGTTTAGAGATATGATATTTACGAATTTCAAAATTATTGGCTTTCTTTCTTATTATCTTAAAAATCTCTCCGTCATTTCTGTCTTACCTCCTTTAACTCCTATGTCATTTCATTCCTGTTGTTTTTAACTTTAAAATGGTGTTGTTTCTACCATATTTAATTCTCTCTCTTCCATTATTTTTTGCTTCTAATCCACCCATCTTTAATTTTAACCTTATTTCATTAGTGTTACTTTTCATTTTTTAAATTCATACCATCTTTTCAATTTCTAATCCATTTCCATACCTTTAATTTTTACTTTCCGTCACTTTTCTATCACTTTTAGTTCTTACCTCCTGTTTGTCCTGTTAAATAATTCTATGCTATATACAATATCACTGTTAAAATTCTATTTTTGTTTAATTGGGTATTTAATATACATTTGTATGGAATAGTTGATGTTGTGTGTTTATTTATTGATGTCGTCACAAATTATATTATTAGTGATGCTCTAGGGCCGTAGCATGTTAACAAGGTTAACGTTCGTTTATAGATCGCGAGTCCGCGATTTCGAAGCCCACTAAAGTAAACAACAAAATTAATAAGGAGAAAGGGGGGCAGACTCACCGAGTAACATAAATACGTAGCTGCCCCGTCCCATAATAACAGCGGAAAAAAAAATGAATCCAATGATGATGAATTATAGATGGCACATGAGACGGATCAGGGAGCAGAGGCATGTGGAACGGCTCCGACAGCGGCAGAGAGATCCTTGGTGCGGTAATCCTTACCAGACACATCCGCAGCCTTCGGTGTATACCATTTGGCCGCAACCTCAAAGAGACATCCGGGTTATTGAGATCACTGATACATTACCCGTTATGGCCTTTGGGGAACACCTCCCTCAGTTGCCGGAGGCGTAAGTCGTCATTTATATATTTTCCAAATGTACTGGTGTAAAAAACCGCTTTAAAAAGTATGCTTGTTATTTGGACCTAACGAAAAGATAAAACAAATGTGTTCAACGAATTTATTTTCATAACACTGAACCAAAATTGTAACTACTGTAAAAATAATTATTGCTATTATTATTATCAGTGGTGACGATGCACGAACGTCACGTAGAAATTTGTATACCACTTAGGACATACATAAATTGAATGTTACGCTCTTGTGTTTGCCTTTTTTTTTGCCTTTAAATTTCACTAATGTGAGGGTATAAAATTATGCACGTAAAATAATTTAATACAAATATATCGAAGGAAGAAAGCGGAATTGTAAAGGAATTGTCGTAAATTGAAAAACCCAACTTTACACCAGACTCGAAAAACGATTTCAAAAATTCATACTTCGTATTATTTATACAGATATAAATATAAACCTATATGATGTTAAAAAATGCCAAAAATGCGGTAGTCCGGTGAAGCTGTTAAGACCTTGCTTGGTCAATAGCGTAGTCAGTTCGAAAAAAGCCAAAAATGCATATTAGTTATTAATAGTAGTTTTATGTGTAGTGCCAAAACTAGGCAAAACACCAAGGTCATATCGATGAAAAATTCAGTCGTAGGAAAACGAATTTCTATGCTATTCGAAGCGGTATTCTTTTATACAGGAATATGGTAAAAAGTGATTTAGCCCAAAATGCTTTAAGACGTTTCCGCTTTCTCCCGACGATATCATCACTCTAAGAAGATATAAAGTGGCGTCATATTTTTTAACTCTAAAACAGTAAAACATATTTTTCTATACCTCTGGTATATATATACGTTATAGTATTTCTATAGTCCTGAAAACGTGTATGAAGAATTTCCTGATGATCGGTTGAGTAGTTAAAACATGAAAGTGTTACAAACAATTATTCGCATTTATAGTATTATTTAAGATTTTTATGAAGACAAGTAATGAAAATGCTTGTCTATAAGTTTGATTTTTTCTATCCGTCATTAGAGCGGTGATCCTTGAGAAGAAAGTTCAATAGAGATCGTCTGCGTTGTTTATCTTAACAATACATTTTACATACAGAAAGAAAAAATAATCTTGCACGTACAACATTTCTGTAGTGATTTTAAAAATAATAAATTTTCAAATACCTAGTAAGTTATACTTATATTAAACAAAGGTATAAGGAAGAAGTAAAAGTAAAAATAAATGATCGAAATCTATCCAGTAATTTTTGAGTGATGCTCGCACAAATGACAGATCCCTATCTATAATTTTATATATAGATTAAGGCGATAATTCTCAATATTTCAGGGACTTCATGCTGCCATGGGTGAGGACATCGAGAGCGTTGAAAAGATCGAAACGATCGAAAACATTGCATTAAAGTATACCAGTTGTGCTAGTGAACAATTTCGCGTGAATCAAATTGAGACATTGCCTATTATTGAACTGTTGTTAACAGAGAACTTTCACAATTAATCTGACGTACTCGTTGATAATATGATTCTCGAGTGATGTGAATCAATCGGTGTCTCTTCAAGTTATTAACTATACGATACATATTTAGATGATGTCTTAAAAATTGTCACTTTCCTATTTTATGAGCTCTCTAAATGTGTGTTATTACATTATGGAAGTAGGTCTTTGTAAATAGTAAATAATATATGCTTTAATTTTTTGAAATGGATTGGACTGACGGATATGATGGGATAATATTATATCAAAGTATAAGATAATATTCTTTGTCTAGTATCGATTGCTTACACTGAGAATGTCGGTTTTAAAATATGATTGTTTCTGTTATTGAATGACATAAGTATAACCAAAAATTTATCAGGCCCTTAGTGTAAATCTAATGTAAACTGCACATTCGCCATGTTTTTTTAATTATAAATTAATATGTATTTGCTATTACAATATTGCTACCATGAGTTAAGCTATGGGTTTTTATCATATACATTTTGTGGCCGATGGCGTCATATGCTATATTTTAAACAGATAACGTAATTAACATTATACAAATCGAAAATTTTTGCGTATCTTTTGGGAAGTGTTTAAAAAAACTATAGTTTCCATATAACCAGGGTTTGAACAACGGCTACAGGGTCAAACCCAATATAAATAGGTTATCAAAGTCTTTATTTCATGTGAATATTTTTAAATTCGATATTAATTTACAATATATATATATTAACATACATTTTAGAAAAGATTTTTCTGATCATAATTGATTCGTTATTTTGTTATTTATAAACTAGTCATAATCGTGAATAAATGTTTTAAATTCAGTGTCTAGTATATAGTGATGTATTACAGTATATTTCAATTTGTGGCCTGGTGCTAAAATAGTCAATATTACAAGATGAATTGTGTTCTTTTAAAAGTTTTTCGAATTTAACATATAATATGTCAATGATTATTCACATGGTTGCCAATAGAAAGATTGAACATTTATACTAAAGTCAGTTGAGATCCTTTGAAGTTTTTGAAACTTTCTTTTTAACGTATAAACGAATTCGATAAGAGCTTTCTGTTCGTCTTCTACACGCCATCATATTACAAACTACCTTCTGTCCTTGACGTGCAACATTTTAATTCAGTGATTTGTATGATTTTTTTCTTTGGGTCCTCGTCCAGCTCGAGCTCCTGGAATGCTTTGCCAAAACTAGGAATGGATAAAGAAAATATTATATTCCATACAGCATACATTCAATAACGTTCTCGAAGGACTATCAGGTCGATGGCAGGTGGTGTTAAATGAGTGCCTGAATGAAACCTGAGCATCATACATTTATCAATGACAATTCTTTCTCTAGTGAGGTGCTCAATATTTTTCATTGCGACAATATGGGTTAATCCTGTATCCAACGAACGATGGACGCACTACGAGCGTCCGTGGCAGAAACATCTGCGCATACAGTGGCAACAGGGGTGGTGAAAACGGGGACAGTGACAACCGGGGCGCTGAAAACCGGCGCAATGGCAACAGAGGTTGGGTAAACGGGGGCAATGGCAACAGGACCGCAGGAAACCGGAGCAATGACAACAGAGGTTGAGTAAACTGGGGTAGTGACAATAGGGGCGCTGGAAACGAGGGCAGTGACAACCCGGGTTGTATAAACGGGGACAGTTGTGACAGAGGCGTTATATGGGGGCATTAGGGTAGGCGTATTACGAGCGGTTACACTGGAAGCGATTCAGGTGCAACAGTTGCGCGTTGAGGGCAGTCTTCGAAAATAATTTTCGTTTCGAAAGAGAAAAAGGATTTGTTTATTAATAAAATACAATTCTTTATTGAAACAATAAGCAAGGAGACGAAAATAATGACAATAGAATACGAGTTCACATTTCATAGACGTATCAGGCCGAAGACATACATCATAATATATTTGATGATTTCATTTCTGTAAATTATTTTATTACACAATGTAATGCACTTTTCCTTTTAACACTAGGCCTAAGTAACGTATTTATGAATTGATACAAATAAAGATTCCGTAATATAGATTCATAATGATCTTAAACCGATTAATGTGTAGAATTTCACAATACAATTTTTATATTAAATTACATTAGTAGAATTGGTGTTATATTAATGAAGTAGTTATAATTCAGTCAACGTTTATTAATACGTGTAGTTTTACAAATTATATCTTTTCAATGGATTGATGACGTGCACTGACTCTCAGGTTGTTGGTTTGACTTTATGTCACTCGTTAGGAAAATTTGTTGGGTACTTCCTATAATTGAGATCATTCTCGATTTCATATTCATAATACATAATAATAACATATAACCGTAATATTCCTCTTTGATCTAAGAACATTATAGCATGGTAGTTGTTAGAATTATATTCCTGTTCACTCAAATCCAATTGAAATTAAAACAGTTAACTTAAATGTCTATATTCCACTATACGGATATGTCATAGGAACATATTTGGTGTTAGTTTATAATCCTAAATAAAAGATACACAGTAAGTTAGATTAGTTTTACGGCGGCATTATAAAAGCTGCTCTCTGTGGATGTCGTAGTATTTAAGTGTCTCTTTCCGATTGGCGTCGCCACATATAACGAGTAGATGTTTTAAAAAAATTGAGCTATTAAAAAAAGAGGAATAAGAAAATGAATTAAATGTTTTAAATACAATTCTACGTGTCTAGGGTACTGCATTATTTATAAATATCACTCGAGGGTCATTTGAAACGCAAAATAAATGTTAGTTGAAACTGTGTAGGTTAGAGAAGTTGACACATTCCGTGCCGCGTGTACCAGCGGTGGTACACGTTAAACTTGATCTTCGGGCCGCAGACCAACACGTGGCATGGAAGGTATTAAGGAATCGGAAATAAATATTTTAGACTTAGGTTTGATCCAATCTTTCCATTTGTCTGTAATGTAATATTTATCTAGGTTTTTTTAAATGTCTAGGTACATTTAACTTTGAATGTTTTAACGTACACAGACACTTTGTCAATGTCTGATTTTAGGATACGGTTTCCACATAAGGCTAACAATGGTAGTTTGTTGTAAAGGAGTAACAGGAAAGTGAAAAAAAAAATCCGATTTATCTCTCCATCGTTACTCGTTAATTGAATTCATAATAATAATCTAATAATATATCTGTAGCTGATCGAAAACTATTGAAAGCGATTTACATAACAAGATTTTAAAATTACCAACCGATGCATAATTGATGATATTCATATTACTATTGATAAGTGGCTGCTAACATTTTTGGGTTTGAAGTTATGATCGTGGTAGAATGGTGTCACACTATACGAACGTCTGTGTGTGTTTATACACATTACGTGCATATAGTGTGACATAAAAATCATTAAGGTATATCGAAAAGTGTAACTGTAGAATAAACTTTAAGATTTATCGGTAACTTTTAAAATGTATTTAATTCGATTTACGTTTAGTTTGTTAATGATTTTATTATTTATCAGCGTAAAGATAACTACATTTTACAGGTGTATATAATTTCGTTTGTACAATTAATTTAATAAATGTAAATATATGTTCATAATGTGTGTTCTCAGTCCGGTGACTAGAACAATACCGGTCTCTGTATATTGAATTGATTATGTTTAAGTTTAGATATATGTACTATATGTTTGTTATGGAATTTTACAAACTGTAAGTGATAATTATTGTATTTATGACGTATTGAAACCCGGGATACCCGAAATTTAGGCAAAATTACACATTCACGGCTATTATGATTGATTATATACGCGGTTATATTTATTTATTTGATGAAAATCTTATCATACAGATTGGATAGAAGTATTATATATTTTTTTAAGACTGAAACACACTGACGTTTGTTATTCTTTGTAATCAACCGAAATTACAGAAATACTAAATTTATTTAAAACCATTGTAAGTTATTATATTCTCGAATAAGTAGTAGGATGTTGATTTAGAAAAAAAATGTAACGCTGTTAAAAAGTTGGTTTCAAATTGTTTAGTATTAAAAAAAAATTAGATTTAATGTAATCGACGTTGAGTGGTAAAATATGTAGTCCTCTTGGTAAGTATTACATAGTGTAAATGTTCGAAGTAATCTTTCGTCTCTTTTGAGGATTTTCCAGTTAGGACGCTTCCATAAATAACTTCACGTTTTACGGGTTTCACAGGGTCGAATGGTTAGCAGGGAACATTAAATATTCCTATACTATTCCATAAATACCTATCACAATCGTTTCGGCTTCGTATTGAATAGTTTGAATTGCCAAAAAAAATCCATTGCGTTATTTATGGACGTCCCTAAATAACTATAGGTAATAGCACTATCTTCTGTCTGAAATTGAATGTTATTAATTAAACTAAATGTTAGGTGTTTAGAAAATAACGTTGGTTTAAGGGTAAAATCTTGTAAGTGATTATTTTTAATAAAATTGTTTTCTTTTATTCTCTATATGATTATGTAAATATTAATAAGATGATAAAACAATCATCTATTTACTATGAAATGATACTATAATAATTTAATATAAATATTACGCAGGAAAATGTAAAAAGGAAAATTTTGGCCATCATTTTACACATCAAGACGTTGATTGTAACTATAAACATTTATTTTAACACATCATTTTATAATACTATATGTTGTTTTAACAAGTAAACGATGATTTGATTTTATTAAAATTGATAAAAGTTAAAAAGATAAAATAATCACCCAAAGAATTTTACCTTTCAACCAATGATTTAATATAATAATCATTAAATGTTGTCATAAAAATAAGATCTCATTAATGTTATTAATTGGAAATTCACAAATTCACATGATTAATTCAATTTGCGAGTTGAATGTTCATTACAAGCTTCGATCAACAATAACTAGATAAAGGGTCACGTACAAAATCGAAGCTAACTGCTGTCCGCGTAAATATATACTTATGTGGCTATTTGTTTACTAAGAAAGAGAGAAAAAAGTTTTAAAACAGTTTTTAGTTCAACCTAATTAAAAACATGACACCTGGTAATAAAGTCACAAATGGTCAAAATATTATCTAATACTTACGATAAAACGAGCAAAGCAATAAATTACTCCCGTCACTAACAAATGAAAAGACAACATAAACCACATTTAGTGTGAATTCAACTTTAACACGCAATGAATAAAGTACTTTTTCCCGTTATTGTGCGTGGTTGGCGAGCCTTGGGCAAACATTTGTACCACAGGTTTAAAATCGGTTATTTTGTTAAAAAAATGATATTATTTGTTGGTTTAAAGCTTAAAATATAACTTATTCAACATGTATTTAGCGAAAGTAAGATACTCCGGCCGCTTAATTGCTTTTGGGGTGTTATTTTTGCATCTTTTGAATACTCTGCGGCATTGTGAAACGTGCTTACATTGGCTGTGTTTCAAACAAACTAAACAAAATAAAAGCTCACATTTCAAGTGAGCTGTTATTTACCGAGACGTTTTTTCGTGCCGGCCTGATATCTAGTTATTGTTGATCGAAGATTACAACAAGGTTATTTTACGAGTGTGAATTGTTTTAAAGTTACTCTAACTTAGTCCGTGGAATTCAAATTTTTATTATTCTTAATTTTTTAAACATTGGTTATTTTTTAGATAGCGAATTTTCGTATTCCTAATTTTTGTATTCGTTTTAATCCCCTAATTCGCCGATGCCCAACATTAAATTTTTTTTTGTTACCTATATGAAAGATTTAAGAAACGGAAAAAATAACGTAACCGCGGGCTAGATATGAATTATCTTTAGTAACGTTTGTAAATAGAGAAACGTTGCATATCATCTTGATTTAAAAGAAGGGGAGAGGAAAATAATTAAAACAAGGGGAGAAAGAAACCCCCAACAGTTTAGTTTCCAAATTGAACCTTAAAATCCATTCGAAACACTGATTATTTTCTATGTTCTATGAACTATCTATTGTTATTTTTTTTTGTAATAATATAAAATTTTAGCAACTTAAAAGTTATTTGGATACACTATGATGTGGCATTTATGAAATAATCTCAAAAATAATGTAATTTGGTTTCAATATCATGTGTTATATATACATATATTTACACTATACTGTAATATTTATCTCCTTTAAATCTACTGTTTTTTTTTCATTTAATTACGAATTTATGTGATACTTTTGACTAAGTTGTGTTTATTAGTGTTAAATAAAGAAATTTCAACTCTAAAATGTGTATATATTAACTACCGTCTAAAAAAGATTTTTTTTTAACCTTTTAAAGTCATTATTCTGACTGCTGAAGAATGGCTACAATCCTTCCGGCGAAGCAGCAGTGTTTGTGCTCCGACTCAGTGGCCTCAAGGTTATAGTTAGTTATCTTTGAAATACTCAAAATGATTGCTTCATTGCACTTTTTAGTTCATACATTGCCGAGTTTAATGCCTCATGCAATTGTTTACCACAAGAATTATGGAGAAATAAAAACTATTATTTGTGTTGATAAGAAAAAAATATTTGTATGCAGTACAAAGATATGGAAGTCAATAAGTTAACACGAAACCATAACTAAAGTATAAATACATGAGTAATGTATTAAATAAATAAAAGTACGCCTACTTTGTAATTTATATATGATCACATACAAACATTCCTTAACTGTTCATGTAAACACCGTTTGTTTTTATATTATTTTATGTAATGAACGCGTGGGAAGTTGTTTTGAGTATATAATATTTAATTATAATTTATATTAATGAAATGAGGCAGGTAAGAATTTAAAACAAATTAGTCTTTATAGTGATATGAATAATTTTAAAAATTGGGAAAAATTATTTCAATTTGTGCCATCTTTGTGTAAATACTAGAACTAATAAAGCAGTTCGAAGACAATATGGAGATAATTATATTGAATTTACTTTCGTCACACAGATGGCACTATATTACATTTTTTATACGAGCAGCCTAAGAGCACTATGAACGCATTGCGTGTCCAATATAATAATATTTTCAGAATGTTATTCGGGTTACCACGATTTTGTTGCGCTTCTGGGATGTTTGCAAATGCTAGGGTTGATGATTTCTGTTATAATCCGTAAGAAAATAGCATCCATGCTGGGTAGACTTCGCGACAGCCCTAATAATATGATGAGAACAATGATAGACACGACAGTCCTTTCATGAAGCATTCGATATCTGTTGTAATATAGTGTGATGTTCACCTTTTCATCCTATTTTATATTAATTTGTATAAAAACACATATTAATATAGTTACATAATTTTAATTTATTTTTGTTTTTACTACCAATTTATGTAGTAGTATATAGTTTGTTCTTGTGGACCCTTGTTGTCTTATAAATAAATAATAATAATAATAATTTCCTTGTTTTTTAAATTAGGTGTTATAAAGAGGTAAGCGTTTAGATAATTAGTGTGGGCGCGTTCTACTAGATGGCGACGGTGTAATCTAATCAACTAGTGAAATATGAAATTAATGATAATATCGTAGATAAAATCATCGTTACTGGTGTCTGTTTCAAAAGTTTTTACTTTCTAGGTTACCTGTGAGACTAGGTTTCATAATATTAAATTCTTGTGTTAGTATGTATTAAACGGGAAGAGATTTTAATTATAAAGATTACCTACGTAAATGCTCTCAATACACTTTAATAATATTATTAGTCAATTTTAGTTATTAAGTCATCTAGTTGTTATGCAAATTAAATTTTAAATATTAAATACAATTTTCATCGGGCTAGCTTTCCGACTCTCGTAATAATTACACAATCAAAGCTGTGCGATTGGATGTCGTTTGTCAATCAGACTCTACAGAATTTCATTTAGAGGGTGAGAGCAATTTTTAACGAGATTCTATTTACCAGGAAATTCTATCCGGACGAGGTTTAAAACTGTTATTCATATGTACGATCAATATAATATTTTACGAATGTTGAAATTAGTCAACGTTGATAACTTTAGTCGTAAGTGAGAAAAGGGGGAATGGGTAAAATTGTTCCTGTATCCGAACTTACTCGTGTTTTTCTGTCGCCTACAGTTATATGAAGTAATTTTCTAGGTCTGATATAAAGACCTGTAGGAAATCTATTACATATTAGCGGTCTTCCGCGATTTCGTCCGTGCTTATCTACGTTTAAGACGTTTATACGTTGTACGTATGTACGTTTTTGATGTTCATAAGTGTCTTATTAGGGCCTAAAGTATTTTTGATTGATTGATTGATACTTACGTATACTTATAATAAAAGAGTAAAAGACGAAATTTTTGAATTAAATTTATCTATTCTATGTAGATTAATGTAATCTCAAAAAATATTCTGAGGAGATTAAAAATCGAAGACAGAATACATTCCCATAGTTTTAGATTTTTTTTTGTTTCTCGTTTGTACGCGCATCATGTAAAATTATTGGACGCATTTTGACTAAATTTGACATGGTAATAGTTAATACACCGGAGTAACATATAATATATATTTTACGTACATACATATATTGTATATCTACTTATTGGTATAAAACACTAAACAGACGAAATTAGCACATTAAAAATGTTAGAAAAAAATAGACTCAAGCGGATCATTTCCATGGTTTTGGGAATTTTGTCTGTCTGTCGTTTGTACGGAATTCACGCAAAAACTACTGGACGGATGAAAATCCGTAATGTAGTACGATAGTTCGTTTGTACGGGTACCACACAGAACTATTTCACCAATTTTGATGAAATTCGGTATGGCAATAGTTTATACACTGTTGTAACATATAGGATAACACAGAATGTATTATTATGACATTTGTACATATATCTAAAACAAAGGTCTTTGTATAAAAAATGATGTATGTAGTGAATTGAATAAAAAGGAATGTGATTGATTTGAATTATTTATTTTCATGTGATTTTAGTAAAAAGTAATAATAAAAATATGAACTTTTGACAACAACTCATAGATGGCGCTGGAGGTATAGCTTTAGTAGTTTTAAATGTTCTGGAGCATTAAAAGACGACTAGATAATATTCTAATGTTATTTCTTTTATCTAATGTTATGTCATATGCTAAGTTGTTTTTATGTAGGTTTGTTTTATTACGATTTATAAAAAAATATTTGTCTTTTTCGGACTGACTAACGCTATTGGCCTCAAGGGGCCTTCACAGCCTCACCGGACTACTATGCCGAGCGCTTAAAGTGTTTAGCCGCTTGGCAACTATTTCCAGGGTGCCAAAGTAACCGAATTTCGGCTGGGGCTGTAGCCTTGGATACAACATTGCGAATTTTACTAAGCTAAACTATTTCATACATATAAGAATTAGTGAGACATACATATGTACCAGTATGTGAACCTCGTGAACTCGAACGTGTATTTTGTATCTGACAACTCGGCTAAACTAAACTAAGTTAAAAAAATAAAGGGATAATTAAAACCTTTCCACCATATGTGTATCTACCGGTGTGTGCGCACGTATGGTCAGTATTGTGTGTGTTAAACTACTCAATGGAAATTTTCAGTTCGCGCTAGCAGAGTGCTCGAGAGCTTCTTAGCGGGGGATCGAACCTAAGCTTGAACCGCTGCAGAGGTGGTCGCGACAAGTGTGCGGGAACGAATGTCACAGCCAGACCACGAAGCGATGGCGTGATCTGTGGCTACGCAGCCGTGGGCGTGCACACGCTCTGCTTGAAGAGTCGGAGGGGCACTAATCGTTAGGTACCGTTATTTTATCGTGATGATCAGAGAAGATATTTCGCGGCCGTTTTTATTTCGGGGCGGATATCACCAAGGGTTGGGATGGTTCGCGACTTTTTCGAAATAACAGGTCGTGAGGGATGTTTCGTACGCTCAGATCGACGGAAACTCCAAGTTCTTTTGGAGATTGAACTTCCGGACGTTCCATGGGCCACGGACCATCTTCCGTAGGAAGCGATTTTGTAAAATCTGCATCTTACGAAAGCGGAGTTCTGACATATGAGCAAAGACCATACAAGTGTATGTTCAAATGGGGTGGGCACACGTCTTATAAAGCGTGAGCGTTATTCCTGAAAGATAAAAATACCAATTCTATACGTAACGTTTTCTGTTAGATCTACATGTAAAAATAAATTCAGGCAATGGGTATATTCATTGTATGATTGTTGGTATCATTTTATATATTCAATGAACATAACTTCTCAATGGGTTTTCGAATAGCTATGTTACGGATTGGATGAAATACGGTATTAAACTACTAGGCTTCAGTTTTTTTTAAGTTTTCTGAAAAATATTGGCTAATGTCCAAACTTTACTTTGTTATTCATTCAATTGATTGTTTTGAGCGTAGGTTTTTCTTAAAATTTGCTATTAGAATATGACCGTCGGGACTGTTTTGCATTGGCGATTATTTAATTTAATTTGAGATTAATCAACTTATCGAAAATTAAAGAAGACCATTGGGCGAGACTCGCTACCGTATGAGACTTTTGTAACAATTTACCTGCCTTTAAAATTCGATACCACACAACTAATTTATGAGATTAAATTCATAATATCAAATAGGTATATCCCGATCAAATAAAAATAATGTGTCTTAGGTACAGGTAACTGTTTTTTCGAGCACTTTTTTTTTTCTTTGTTTCTTTCTAACTTTTTGGTTTATGTGATGTCAATTAATAATATAATAATTAATTAATATTATAGATGCAAATGTGAGTTTGTTTGTTACTCTTACCTATTCAAATGATATCACGAAATTTTGCCTGGTAGACGTACGGAAGAGGTTTAATACAGAAAACAAGTATTGTTCTCGAGGGATAGATTAAATTTACATTGATGCGAGCAAAGCCGAGCGCAAAAGCTAGTATGACATAATTTTAATAAGTCATATTTCATATCACAAATATTGAAATTGATAATTTTACGTGTTAAGTAAATATATATATCTAACACATACGTTATCAATAATATCTCGACCCCGAGCGCCAAGAGAGTCGGATGCTCATAAATAATTTATGCAAATAGTAGACAACAATGGCCCAAAATGTAGGGTGTACTGTGAAACATCTCCGGAAGTACTAGCGACTTCCCGCCGGCTTCTGACGGTTTTGCCTCTTGTTTCCGTTTTGCCGTGTAGGAACCCTCATAGGGATGAGCAATTTTCAAATAATATGTAATACCGATAACATTTATCGATATGCTATTTCGATATGTGTCGTTACTATTGTTACGATATTCAATACCGACAACACGGATTTGCGTATTTTGGTCTATTAAGTTTTATACGGTCACTACGACACTATCTCCTCCTCCAGGGTATAATATAGTCGCAGTCACACGGGTAATTTATCAATCTTAAAAAAGCAGTAAAAACTTTTTCGTTTACGTGTTTGATATTTTTATGGACCATCAAATAGAATACATATCTTATAGTTAAAATAAATACAAATACCGAACCTTATATATTACAATAATCTATACATATAATAAAAGGCTAACGGGACGAAATCTGTACATTAAATATTTTAAAGAAAAAATACACTGAGAGGGCTTAGAATCAATGACAAAACACATTTCTATAGTTTTTAAAATTTTTGTCTGTCTGTCGTTTGTACAGGATTCACGCAAAAACTACTGAACGGATTTTGACGAAATTTGGTATGGTAGTAGTTTATACATCGGTATAACATTTAGACCATGTTTTACATATATATCACATTCGTATGTCTGTTTATGTTACTTTTAAGGAAACACAAAACAAGACATTTACGCGAGAAATACTGGACGAATTTTTACGAAATTTGGTATGATAGTAGTTTTCACACCGATATAATATACTAGCCCCTGCGCGCGACTTCGATCGCGTATAATGGTTAATTTAGGCTAATGTTAAAAAAAAAACCGAATTTGAAACATTCTTCATTGGTGCTCCACTTTCGTTGGTCTTAGCATGATGATATATATACCCTTCTTCGATAAATGAACTATCTAATACTGGAAGAATTTTTCAAATCGGAGCAGTACTTCCTGAGATTAGCGCGTTCAAACAAACAAACTCTTCTGGTTTATAATATGGACATGTTTTACATATACGAGTATGTCACATTGGTATATATGTAAATCTTACGTATAAGAAAACACAAAAGAGAGGGCTTTTACGCAAGAACTACTGGACGGATTTTAACGAATGTTCGTAAGATTCGCCAACTTACAGATATTTCTACTACTAGGTTGGTCTAATTCACTTACTTCCACAGTTAACAAACATTTTCATATTTTGTTTTGGGTGACAGCACCTGAATTAGATACTATATTCCCACTAGAAAAACAGGTGATACGCGCAATTTATAACATTGCATCTAATCCATAATTCATTAAATTTTAAAAATTAGGTATCTTAACTTTGGCCTCTCGATAAAAATTAGTGATGACCTAATATGTGCGCAAAAACTTAAAAAAGCTGAATTTAATAAAGAACCGTCATAATTTTAATACTAGAAAGAGATTTTTGCGACAAATTAGTCATCTTATGTTGTAGGCTCAGTATGACCAGTATAAGTTTTTTAGGAAAATAGTGTTACAACAAAGCCGCAAAGAATATTATTGATTTGCCGGATAGTAAGTTGAAGCAGCATGTCAAGCTGGTTTTGATGTCTAAAGGCTTATGATAGGGTGGATAAATATGTGAACGATTTTGATGTATGTAACTAACACCTACCTCTCTTTGTGCACCCGTCAAGAATCAACATAGCTATAATTTTTTTTTTTAAGAAAGAAAGATTTTCCGGATATATAGGATGTACAGAGGTACAAATAGATATTGTATTGCATCTCGACGAACAAAATCATTCGCGAAGGGTGAGGCCAACTAAATCGTCGATGTCGAGTTTTAATCTATATACATACATATAATAAAACTGTAACTAGGCCAAATCTGTACATTACATTTTTTTTAAATTACAATCGAGGTGGTCTTTGTTATCGATATGGACGAAAAAATAATGTATTTACAATCTTTCTACAAGTATGCCATTACCAAGCTATGTTATATATACATCTATACTAATGTTTTATAGAAAGGTAGAGTTTTGTGTTCAGGGAATCCGTGGTACTACTTATACGATTTTGAAAATTCTTTCACTGTTAGAAAGGTATATTGTCCCTCAGTGCTATAGATATTTTTTATGCGAATAGCGAACGGGCGTGGAGGAGAGTGGCGCAGGAGCAATTCAAGTGGTACTGGAAAGACAATTATCGCCTTTTTTTATTGTAGTACGGCAAAGTGACTGCAATTTGCCTGATGGTAAGCACTATCCAAAAAAAAACATCGAACATAAACAGCATCGAAAGATACGCCATCCTTCGCCGGTCGTCACTGTCATGCCGTCCTGAGTAAATACCCCTTTTATATATAGGTTAGTTTTTATTTTAATTGGATCCGGTAGGTGATGCTGCTAACGGGTTCTAGGCTTATTTTAAAATATTCCTCAAATACCAACTGAGTATATGTTTGAGTGAGTCCCTGGATAGTTTGGATTCACAAAAGGAAACGTTGCAATCGGGTTTTAGGTTTATTCAGATTTTTCGTGTTTAAATATACAATTGAAACAGGCAGTAACCGATTTGGTGCAGATGAAGTTGCACGGGTCAGCTAGTATATTATATGACGGCGCAATAAGTAACATCTTTTTACTTATAATATCATTGGTTCGACCCGTAAAAAGCGTTTTTTATTACGCGCTACCCATTTATTTACCTCTACAAAAAAACCATAGGTAGTATATATAAACGTTGAAAAACTTGAAAAGTCATTCAAGCATTGCTCTGTAAAAAGAGCACCACACAGTGTGAACAATTGCTTGACATGTTTACATCTTTTACGGGTTATATATTCAATTCATAAGTACCTACTGCCGAAAGAAGTGACAACTCAAAGCAATGGAATTTAAACTATGTTCTCTTTTAATTTTTTCAATTAATTATACTGTGAATTATTTAAATCAATATTAGATGTACATACATAGCCCGCTATACTTCGTCGCTAGTCTGACGCAAGTCACGCAAGCGAAATCGGTCACGTTTACTAGCGTGTCACACGAATTTATAGTTTTATCTCCTACTAAAAAATACCGCTTAACGCGCCTAATGAAGTATTCACTTCAAGAATGATCTAAATTTATTCAGTAGTTTTTGAGTGATGCACGCACGGCGACAAACCTCTATCATCATTACATAGTAGGTATAAAACAAACTGCCACATCTGTCTGTCTGTTGGCGATAAACTCAAAAACTACTGAACTTTTTGGGGTGTAAGAGGTGTCCAATAACATCATAAGACTTGAGGCACCCTAGCCAACCGCACCTGCACGTGGTGCACCCTGCTGAATAACGAACGAGGCAATGGCGAAAGCGGGGTGGTAGGGTTTTACAGCCTGACTGGGTCGCAACCACCATGTATATGGCGAAAAAGCCCGTCATAGTGATTCGCTTCTGCGGGTCGCGTTTCGAGATCAGCCTGTACATATCCAGCTTTTACAGGCCGATATGGCAGCGGCGACCGGCGATAGATAGTGTGTCACTCGGTGGTCGCCATTGTTTTTTGGATTGTACTGTGCTTAACATCAGGCGTGGTGCAGTCATTTTGCCGTGCTACAATTTTTTTTTAAAAAGAACGGATTTTCATGCGGTTTTCGCAAGTAGATAAAGTGATGCATGAGGAAGATTTAAGCATATAATTTGTCAAGGTTTTTTTTAATATCAGGGCGGGAAAACGTCCGTCAGGCCCGCTAGTTTTACTCATATAATTGGTTAAATAATGTACGGAAATTGTCATATCAAAATTCGGTTAATGCGAGCCATCTATGTCTTGAGTTTTGTCTGAATTAGTTATTCCATATATTATTATATTATACTTGAATACCGGTAATGCGATTTTTAGTGTGACTGGTTTATTTATGCATCATTTATCATGTCGAAAGTTCGGATCGAAGATTTGACATTCTTGACAGGCCACATTTAATCTTCTTAAATGTCTGCTACACGCTCTACTGAACTTTAAGAGACGATTCAGCAATCAGCCGAATGTAAGTACCTATATGTATATATTATAGTTCACTGAATAATTTTTTTTTTCATATACACAAATAAGATATACAAAGATCAGCTTTTATATAGCGTGCTTCAGTACCTACTGAGAATATTTTTTTGAGAATTTTTAATTTTTTTGCTTTTGTTCTATTAAACTTTTATTACAATTCGCCACTGGTTGTCACTACTGTAGACTAACTTATATATAATTAGAATGATCCTCATGAAGAAGGATATAACACAACAAATTCAATAAACAGAATCTTTATAAAACTTTAGCTTATGTCTCGATTATTTATTGCAAATTATATTATAAATACGAGTGCAGTCAGTGGACCCTCGTTAGGTACGAAACTCCTTACGCTTTTACTTAAACTTCGAATGTCATTCGATATCGAGAT
This sequence comes from Antheraea pernyi, assembly GCA_015888305.1. Taxonomy (NCBI): domain Eukaryota; kingdom Metazoa; phylum Arthropoda; class Insecta; order Lepidoptera; family Saturniidae; genus Antheraea; species Antheraea pernyi. The sequence continues at coordinate 33,257 of MU158876.1, read as the reverse complement.
TTCTATATTTTCATCACGTAAAGAAAAAGCGTTATACTGACTTTATGCGACTCACTCTGTTTGCGAACTCTGTATATTTTTTTTGTGATTTTTTTGTTGTGGAAAATGTAAAGTAAGTTACCAAACTTTCATTTGTATTTCAGGAAAAATATTCATTTATTTATTTGAAATAGAATAGTAAATAATAAATTCGTAAAAATACTGCAGTTTTCATTACTCCAATTTTCATTCTAAAATTGCAATAGTACGACAAACGTCACGTATTATACACTTGTACACGATAGAAAGAGACAAAGAAAGAAAGTCACATAAAGGGAAGAAGACAGAAAAACATAACACTTTTCTTTATGTCATGATTTCTACGATTTCTACTAACCAACACCTTTTTTAACGTGGGGATATCCTACATAGGAAACTCACTCCCTCGGGAGAGAGGTAAATAAATAAAACCCCACGCTGGACCGTTAATCGCTTTAATGGGGCCCACGTGAGCCCACGGGATCACGTGATCATGCACCGCGAAGCTTCAGCAGCAAGCCCCAATGCGAATGCCAACCCGGTCTCCCCTTGGTTCGCCCTGGTAGTGAAAGAGACGCCCCCTCCAGCCCCGACCTGTTAGTATTTATCACCTAGTTATTTCCTCAACCTGTGTAACTTTTTACGCGATTTATTCGCACAGTATCTTTTTAAACTTTTTAAGGTTTTCTGTCTTAACTCGCTGACGAGCGTGCTGAAGCAGGCTCGTTTCTACCCTCTCCCCTTTAATCAGCATATGGATATCTTGAGGGGCGCTGTCTGCTAGGCCATACACCTTAGCCCGGTACTGGTGTTACCCCAGAAGTGCTTATCGGCTCTCCAGCCTAGATCCGCAGTGTTCCGCGAGACAAGGATATCTTTTTTTTATTGTAGCACGGCAAAATGACTGCACTGTGCCTGATGGTAAGCACAGTACACTCCAAAAACAATGGCGACCACCGAGTGACACACTATCCGCCATCATCGGTCGCCGCTGCCATGCCGGCCAGCGAAAAGCTGGATTTGCACAGGCTGATCCCGAAACGCGACCTGCAGAAGCGAATCACTATGACGGGTTTTTTCGCCATATACATGATGGTTGCGAACCAGTCGGGCTGTAAAACCCTACGACTCCGCTTTCGCCATTGCCTCGTTCGTTATTCAGCAGGTTCACCACGTGCAGGTGAGGTTGGCTTGGATGTCTCAAGTCTTAGATGTTATTCGACACCCATTACACCCCATTACCCCTCGAGTAGTATAAGGCTTTTCACCACGCACTAATGATTCTAAGGCCTCTAACGGGAGCTATTCACGCTTGTGATTTCACCCGCCAGAGATCAGATACAAATACCACATCACTACTTGACTCCCACCAACCAACTCCTACCGCAAATCGTGTACGTCAAACTAAAAACTTCAGCGGAGCAGCGGGCATAACTATTCACAGTATAATTTTCCACAATATAAAATAAAACAATGTTAAGTTTCATAAGGCAAGTTATAAAGAAAGTTGTTTCAAATTTAAAGTTTAATGAACTCACGGACACAATGTTCTTTACCATAAAAATATTAATTCGCAGACTATGTCAAAAAGAAAATATGATAAAAGCTATTAAACTTATAAACTTGAGACTGAAAGACACTTTTCAAAGTTAAGATATTAACACCAGTTCAAAAAAAATCCCATACATCGGAAAGAGTCTGCCAACTCAATCAAATTTATCAATATTACTAACCTTTCTTACATTTCTTTGTCTTAAGTAGTAAAAAAGTCGTAATTTACGTTTTTAATTGCATGTATGATTTTAATAGATTGTCAAAGAGGTGTCTGTCTCTAGAAGCCACTAAAATTCATATGCTAACTAACTATGTAATCAATTTTCAACGATCAATCCTATCTTAGGTCATTCTTAAACGATCCAATTGATCTTTTATGTGCTTTAGAACCTTATTGTTACACTCTGTATACGAACTCAATACAAGTAAACAAAGAATGACTCTTTGACCTTGGGAAAGAAATACAATGGGGATCTAAAGTTCCCCGTATCGAACGTTGCCAAATCGTTCGAATAGTGAGATCACTGTTCCAGAATTTTCCATTTTTCTTTATTTAAAGATATAAAAATCGCGTCGCGGTGCATTCGAGGAGAGTTATCCGAATTTGAAGCTCAAGTAAGCGATCTTCAAGAGGACTACAACTATATCGTCAAAGATGTGACAGTAGTAGTTGTGTGATAGCGATTTTTTTGATTTTTGTTTATACGGTAGAAACGAAATTCGAATTATTACGGCTTAACGTTATTGTAAAAATAATATCACTTACCCTGTCTGATAAGTTTTATTTTTGTGTTAGTTTCTAGAATTGTTGTAGGTGGTAGAGCCACGCTGAAGCTACTACTGGTTCCAGCATGAGTAAGTAGGCTTGTCCGGGGTAGTACTACCCTCTCATAGAAACCGATGTGAAGTAACAGTGCTCGCATTGTTGCGTTTCGTTCGGCCAGGGAGAGCGCCTTCCCTCCCACTCATCCTAAAACAGGCTGGCAACGCACTTGCACACCCTTGGTGTTGCAAGTGTCTATGGACGGTGGCGATCACTTAACATTAGGTGACCCATCTGTTCGTTTGCTATGATGAGTCCTATGATGACATATAAAAAAATAATACCATATACAAATTGTAACTTATAAGATGTATTATATTAAATTTGACAATCTTGTTATCGTAAACTAAGGCCTTACCTTTTGCAATATGTATAAAGATAGTACCTTTCCCAACTGCGGACATTAATCGTATAATTATCATAGAAAATTAAAAGATAGAAGTGGTGACAAAACAATTTTTAAATTAGTGAATTTCCAATTCAAATTCAAGTGTAAGAAATCATATACATACAGTAAACATAATCCTCAAATCACCCTCACCCTATTACAATTATGTATCAAGATTAATACGTGACAACACAATATTATCAGCTAAAACTATTAGATTATGCATCTTGTTACTATCTAGTCGACACATTGAACTTTGGAAAGCCAACGATTGAAAACTTCTTTAGGCGCGTTGTGCGATATTTTTGGCAGGAGATAAATTTATAATTTCGCGTCATGGCATGCTACGTCAGGATGACCGGCCGTATTGCTTTAGACTTGCTTCAGACTAGCGACACGTAGTATAGGGGCTTGTGTACGTGTGATATCGGTATTTTTATATCGATTTTTTTGCAGCAACATACGTCATTTATTTCATTCATTGTTTTGAGTTTTCACTTCTTTCGGCAATTCTTATGACTGTCTTAACTTTTTTTTAATCTGTGTACAACAATAGACGATGTGTAGTAAACTGTTGAGTTTATCTTTACTAAACTAATATTTAATTGTTTCATTTTTGCATATTATCTTTTAACTTTGAATATAAGTGAAAAATCTTCACAGTAATCACTTTTTCCAACTGAATACGGCAGCTTTGAAATGGATTTCGTGACAATTAAAATGAATGAGTGGTCGCGAACCGTTCCCGCGTTCGGTCCCTGTAATTATCAGGAGTTAAGCAATTCTGGGGAATTCTCGATTTGCGTCAAGTATTCATAGGATGTCCGAGATGTCATTTTCTGTTTTTAATATTATTTATCTGCCATTTATACATCCATCCCTTCGATACATATTACAAAACGCAATACCTTTCGGTTTGTGTGCTTATATTTCAACAATCATATCTCTGATAAGTGATTTCATTGTTAATCTTGTTTGATATTGTATTTTGTTACGGGATATTGGTAAATCCAGAAAGTTCAAAAGATTGCCGATAACACACTCTTACAATGTAAGCTAACCTGTAGTTAGGTTACCGTTAGTTAACCTAAAGTGTATAGGTACTGCTGAAAATTTTAAAATATGAAATCATATAACGGAGATGTGAAACATCAAAGTTGCTATTAGAATTTATAATGAAATTTATATTCCATATTACTAGAAGAGTTTTAAGTATGATGGTAGACGTATATACGAGTAGAGGAAGACCGAAAAAGTTATGGATGGATTGTGTGAAAAATAATATCTGTGTAAAAGGTCTGAATACTGAGCTGACATCAGACAGGGAAGAGTGGAAAAGAAAACATATTGTGCCCACCCTACTTAGGTGGGATAAGAGTAAGATGATGATGAATTAAAGATATATCAAGTATATTATAGGTGGATAGAAATAATAAGCAATTTATCCAGAGAAACCACGAAGTGTATAATATAGGCGCATACATACAAAAGGGACTCGAGAGCGATGGCGTAGATGGGTCGTGAAGGCATAAGGGAACGTCGATATACAGGTCGCATTTACTGGCAAAGCCCGCCATTTCAAAATGAGAATTATTGCGCTTCCTACTTAGCGCACTAAGTGAAAAATGCTAATTTTATTTCGCGAACGATACCTTCTAATCTTTACATACACTCATCAAAAAAGTCTAAGCAACATGTACTAATTTAAATTTTAGGATGGTTCTTCACATTATAACGTTGTATTTTATTTTTAAAATAATATCTTTAGGGTTCTATGATGTAAAAATAACAGCTGTTGTCTTTATAAGTTCTTTTAATAACAGAAATGAACAATATTAGAATATACTGTAGAAACTAAGATACATAAGAAACTAAACTTTTTTCTTACAAAATGAAATTTCTAAAGAAAATGTATTTATTGTGAAAGAATAGAACAATTTAATACAAAGTATGGTCTCCTCTGCTATTCAGAACTTGTCGGCAACGATTATTCATTGAATTAATGAGACTGTTTATGTCATCTTGCGGTATTCGCTCCCAATGGAATTGTAGCAAATCCTTCAGCTGTTGGGTTGTTGTCGCTCCGTCCAAGTCCTTCAAAACACGTCTCTGGAGCATGTCCCATGCGTGCTCGATGGGGTTGAGATCTGGCGATTGTGCAGGCCAGGGCAATACCCGGATGTTCTCCGTTGCAAAGTATTCACTGGTTCGCCGAGCTGTATGTGAACGTGCATTGTCATGCATTAACCTAAAATCGGAGCCAAAGGTTTGTGCAAATGGGTAGACATAAGGTCTGAGAATATCCTCAATGTAATTTTCAGCACTCATGTTTCCATTTACAAAAACGAGCTCAGTTCGCCTGTTCTTCATAATACCCGCCCATAACATAACTGTTGAGCCGCTGTATGGATGAACTTCCTGAACGCACCTGAGCCTTTCAGTATTTCCGGGCCGACGATACACTCGCACCCTTCTTGTATCAGGCTTAAACCCGAATCGCGACTCATCGGAAAACATAATTTTATCCCATTGTTCCTGGGTCCATGTTATGCGTTCTCTACACCATTCATATCGACGAGCGCGATTCCCGTGACGTATCGGTGGGCACCTGATTGGGCGTCGAGCTCGTAGGCCGTACTCATGCAGTCGATTTCGCACAGTTTGAGGACTTACATCAACACCACTTGAAATTTGTAGCCTCAAACTTATCTCTCGAGCGGTTAACATCGGCTGGCGTCTTGCAGTCAGTTGTATGTACCGGTCTTGCCGAGTGGTTGTACTCCTTTTACGGCCTGGATGCTGTTCAGCGGGTTCTCCTGTATTATTGTAGCGCTGCCAAAGACGACAAATAACACTTCTATGAATGCCAAAATGTCGAGATACCTGAGATTGATTACTTCCCGCTTGCAACATCCCTACAGCTCTTTGCATTTCATCTGCCATCAAATGACGTCGCTTCATGACGTAAAGAATATCTAACAATTCAATTTTGTCGCTAACTTTATTTAAATGGTTGGTAAAATGATAAAATCAAGACTAAACGTAACAATTAAAAGGCACTTCAAACAAATTCGCAGTCATTTGAATTTTATGAAAAAACAAAACATAATCAATTTTTTTTTACAACCAGCCAGTATGTCATCAATAACAAATAAGTTTACTTACCTACGCACTTTGTTTGAGTAAATACTTAGAAATTAATTAATATAAATGGTAAAATTTGTAATATCACGCATGTTGCTTAGACTTTTTTGATGTGTGTAGTATAAAATTAAGTCGTTTCCGCTGTCTGTTCGCTTAGATGTTTTAAACTATGCAACTGATTTTAATACAGTTTTAATTTAGCAATAGATAGAGTGATTCAAAAGGAAGGCATATATAATACATACATATTACAGTACAGAAATCCGAAAAATTTGTAATGTGATATCGTAACAAACATATTTTTATGGGCTTAAATCGCAAACGCTGGGGCTAAACCTTACGAGATAGATCTAATTAATGTACTCCGGAATGGTATATCTTAAAAAAATTGACAAAAAAGTCCGCGATGGTACATATTTTTACTCTAAAGGATAACCCACAGTAACCATTGTTATCTTTTTACAAACATAATTATGTGTTATTTACTAAGCTATTTTATACAGATACAGTATTATTTTTTATCCAATTACATACATTACATATGTTGTACACATTATGTAGATCAAAACTAATTCATTAAAATGGATATCTACATTGCACCGGTATGAAGCTGGGGCGGGTTGCTAGTTAATATAATAAATACGAACTTGAATTTTTTTTGTTACGTTTTCTCGCCCTTACTACTCAACTGAATAACAGAACAAATTCGTAGGCGTTGTACAGAAAAATATGTAAATTACCTATCTTTCATTTATAATAATGTACTGTTACCGTAGGATAGATTAAATCTACACTAACGTGAGCAAAGCCGCGAACAAAAACTAGTGTTACTATAATTATAACATCCTAAAAAACACACTCTACTGAAAATAGGTGCGATTCATAATATTTTGCCATTAAACGTAATAGCTACGGAATATAACCAATCATTGCTATAACCAAAACAGCGTTACGCAATATTCGCATTTCGCAATAATCGCTGAAATCTACGAATCGGGTTATAAAACCCAAGTGCTTAACCGATGACATCTACATATACATTTCAATATACGTTTGCGTTTACGAAATCGATTCGTGATTGTAGTTGGAATACAATACCTCATTAGTTGTAATTTTTATCTAAAAGCGATATTCTTGGTATTTCGTATTTAATACGTTATAATAATTGTCATATGATATATTAACTAATAGATGTTTCAAATCGAAAAGATCTAAAGATAAATTAGATATATGTGTTCATATTTAAGTCGCAATTATTACATTTATATTTTAGATTGTTCGGTTTACGTTGAGTTGCGTGAATTTATATATTTATTCTGCTTCACCTATCTACCTTTATTCCTTCCAAGTTGTTTCGTTACAACATGTTTTCCTTTTCCACTTTCCCCTGTCACATGTCATTACAGTATTCACACCTTTTATACACATAATTTCTCACACAATACATCCATACCTTGTCGGTCTTCCTTTACTCTTATATCCGCCCACATTCATACACTAACTCATGTAACTTTTCTAGTTACATGTCTTTCATCTCTCTTATAATATGCTCGTATCACGTTAACCTATTGTTCCTCTACTTCTCTGACACTGGTGTTATTTTAAAACATCCTCTTATATACTCATTCTTATCTTATCCATTCTAGTTACATCACACATTCATCTTAATATTCGCACCTTTGTCACATGTCATCTTCTCTCATTCGTCTCTTTCGTAGCCCAGTACTCGGATCCATTTAAGACGACTGATTTTATTATAGTATTATCCTTCCCTTTCGGCTTCAACGGCATTCATGGGTCACATGCTACCTCAGACCTTTCGCCATGTCCATATTTATTAAATACCAAAATGCATTCTTAGTGTTATGATAGTGTCCCTGATTATTGGTATAATAAAATGTGACAATGTAAATAAGATTAGATGTTATTTATTTCTTCCAGGAATTCTAGTAAACATTCTTCAAAAATAAAATATAGGTATGTGAATGATACCTTAACATGTCTTTGTTGTTCTCGAAAATTGACAGCTAAAATTGGGTACTTTAGTCATATACGAGCTAAATACCACATCCCCTGAGTTTGGTCGCTGTAGTCGAAATCGGCTAGGACGATAATAATATCAGGGCTCTAGTATGCTGACTGGATCTCGACATGTTGAAAATCCCATCACAGTGACTTGTTAAGTGATTCTAATTACAGTATACCTTTATTGTGATGGATTATCGTCTCTACACCACCCAGTGAATAGTAATTTAACCGCACTCGCGCTAAAACATAAACGATATTGAATTTAATTGAACATCATTAATAAATGCACGTAATATCGAATTTACGTACGTAAATTTGTAAGTAAATATTAATGTACATTCAGAATAGAGTTGATCAGGTTTCCAATTTAATGAGTACAGCTTTAATAAATAGAACAATAAATAATATATTAAGCCTAGAATCATGTTACATAATTGTACAAAGGTTTACAGTATTGTGTATAATATTAATACTAAGCTCGTCTTGAGATTTCGTTCGAATGAAAATGTTTTTTTTTTAATATCCCTGCGATTAAATAGAACTCCACGTTTAAACCGAGTGTATGAATAGTATTTGCCGTGAAATTGAATTTTTTAAGGCAAGAAAACTATTTTTATTAAGAGTATATTTTCAGAACAAGTGTTCATAGACTGTTATTCGATATGGGTCCGAGTCTTACAAAGAGCCTTGAAGCCTTGAAGTAACTATCAATATGTGATGTAACCATAACACGATGGTAATCAACGCATAGATACCTCCTACTAAGGTAAACATTTGTCAGAGATATGTTCGTTTAAGTTTATCGTATTATAATGCTACTCTCATATCTATTTGTACCCCTTTTTAAGCGAATTGTGCAAATGGATGAACGTGAAATTTGGCATAGTTGTAGAAATATCAAAGCAATTTTTTTAATTAAATGCACTAAAAACACATTAAATTAATTAAAATATACATTACTCATACTACTGCTTGAATGACATACAACATATATACACATATAAATGAAAATGACGTTTCGCCATCCATCATTTTACTCTTTTTACTTTCGTTCCAATTACCTATTTTCATCCTGCATTCAATATTTTTAACATGACGGAACGTATCCATACTTTACATGCCGTTTGTATTTAACTGGTCAAATTGTAGGTTAATTTTATAATAATATAATATATAAATTCATAGTATACATTAATAATTAATTGATAAATAATATACCTTTTATAAATTTATGAAATCACTGAAATATTTACTATTCTTTTTGGTCATATTGAACGTCAAAATGAAGTATGCTAGTATTTCCACGACCTCCACATTTGTCAATCGATTTTCTTTCTTTAGTGTTGTTACCAATGAAGTAAAAGAAGGAAATAGATTTTTTCAATAGCGCCAGCTCTTTATACGTCTCTATTCATCATACTTCACGGTCCTCAATATCTAGTATATCTAGTAATCTGCAATATTTGTGAAATACTCAAAACACTTTTTATCATTTAGAGAAAACAATATAACATTTATACATATAATACGTGAAAAAAATGTACCCACCAACTTGTAACTCAGTAGCAGTTTATGCATGATCTCGATCAGAACTATTATGATCACATCAAATAAAAAAAAAAAACTGTCTATGTAAACGTAAAAATATCTTGCCAGCAAATATACTCAAAATAGTAACTCATTATATAAATGTTCTATGCTTAAATATTAAAATATTCAGAATTGTTTATTATGTCGCTTTGTACGACAATAATAATATAAAATACTGTTTGATGTTTTAGGACCAGATCCATTAAAGTCGGTAAACGAAAAGATAAATCGAAAGGGTCTCGGACTCGTACAAGACGTTGTTAACATACAGAGAGTAAAACATTACATATTTTAGCTTTATATTTATTTAAAACCAAATTTAATACATCTGTGTCTATAATATTACTGACTTGCCATATTAATCAAGAGGAATGAGATCTGTTAAGGAAGGCGGTACGAAAACTTATTTACTTCTTAATTTTTTCAAACGAAACGTGATTTGCGCTCTGCCTCTGAATATTAGATCTGCAGAAAAATATATATCTCAAGGCAATATAAACGGGGCAGTTTAAAAAGCACAACGTCTCTATAAAGATGTCATCTTTTAATGGTTCATTCCATTAATTAAGTGTAAATTTATGAAGGACACATATACAGTAATACAACTCTAAATATTTATAGTTATGGAATATATGTAGAAAAGTGAACAGTTCGACGACCTGAGTGAGCTCTTTTAAAAACGTCCGGTCAATAGTACGGATTAATACTAGCTAGTCTACTGACCATATAGTACCATCACTATCGATAGTATGACTTCTAAAACATCAAAACAAATCATTGCTACAATAATTATTTTGAAGCAGTTTTTATTTTATTATTATTTGAACTTTTGTTAAATTGTACGTTAATACGTTAATGTACGTAAGTGTGTAAGAATGTAGTACGTGACGTATTAAATTAAAAGACGGCTATTACTTGTTAGGGAATTTTTAAAACTACAAGAATACAATATCTACCAAAAAGATTTTTTCATACAAACAAAGTAATTTCAAGTAAACTATTACTGCCAATATTCTCATAAAGATTCTTTGTCACGTGCATAAGTTAGTTCCTTTGTTTTTCATATAATATTGTATCGAATATTTTTTTCTCTAATACCGTTTTTAACCTTACATATTGTGAATACAAGGTAGTTAACTTCGGGAGCACTTGGGTTGGCTTTTTAAAAACTACAGTCGATATTAGACAATTTATTTAATAGTTATGTCGATTTTAGACATTGATTATAATATAACTTAAAAACTATTATAGTCGATTTGAGACTTCCTAACCTACGTGTACATTCTGCGAGAGTCGATTCTAGACTTCCTATCCTAATTTCTTATTCTAATCGTTCCTTATTCTAACAATGTTATAAATGCTGACCTAGCGTCTACCTCACATCCCGTACGGGGAACGCTAGGCAAGCTTAAAGTAATTTAGGCACGTGTAGAGGATCTATGGGAATATAAGTCCTCCCGCCTTAGATCGAAGTTATCGGAAAAACTTCTGAGAACTTCGATTTTACATTAACAATGGACGCGGATTACATTGTTCTGTAGAAACGGGTTGCTGTTCCATGGTTGGAAGAGGAAGCCGTTTCTTACGGTATTTCTTTACAATTGGTATTAGCTTATAGGTAATCATAAGTATAATTAACATAATTACAATTACATAGAGCACTATGGTAGAGGCACTGACACTATTTCTTTGCACTGTATTACTTTCACTTTGAACACTTTTCTTCAAAATATAGTTCAAACGGTGTATGTCGTCGAGTGGAACCCCTTTTAGATTTATGGGTTCATCTCCTGCAGCGATGAAGCGTCGTTCTTTTTCTTTGAGACTGGGTAGATTGATCACAGGTATATGCTTATATGCTGTTCTCAGTGAATGGTGGCGTTGCGCATGGATTTGCATCCCGCCTATGGACGCATTACATTCTTCATGAATAGTTATTATATATGTGCCACGTAACTGTTCGCGTGTGACGTCATTACCACAAACGCAAGATAGTATGCTAGTGTATTCGGAAAAGATGATCCAACTGTTTTCAGTAATCTTTTGTAGTTTTATGCTTTCTGGGTATACTTGTCGTGGGTGACATAGTGACAGATTTTGTCGGTACCTCAATAGTTGTTCAATGCAAGATTCCTCGGTGTATTGTATAACATCATTCTCTGAGCACAAATATTCTTCGTTTGTCACTTCTTTACATGGTGACGAAATCGGATAATACTTTTCACCTTCTACAAGGAGGTAAGGAAAATCAGGAACTATTACGAATGTTTGGTTATCTAGATCATGGAATATAGGTAAGGAATACAATTTAAAATATGTGTACATGAGCTTATCAACTAATGGTATATCTATAATAAATCTTACTTCACTATCCTTAAGGTAAGCCTTGACTACGAATGTCTCTTCTATTGTAATTAAATTCTGTTCATTAACGGTGTACATTAAATTGCCATATTTACTTATTTCTATTAGCGCAGACAACAGTTCTTGCGAGTTAATAACACATTTATGTAATACTGATACTTTACTGAGTGCAAGAGCTGTTTCTATCTCACTAAGCTTACTGTGAATGGTTCTAAAATTATTAATAAAAATGTTAAATTCACCAATTAGGTATGTATAGAAAATATAGTTCGTCGAAAAACTTTGAATAACGACTTCAAGTCGTTTTAGACGCTCGTTCATTATCTCAATATTAGTATTCATAATATCGGTTGCGTTTACGACATTATCCAACATTTCAGATATTATAGTTATCTTATTAGCGGTAGCCTGCTCCTTGGTTTGGAGCCCGGTAATTAATTCGTCATAACGAACTGCATCTTCATGGTCAAGGTTGCCAGTTATTACTTTAATTAAAGATCCTATGGGATTAATAATACCTCGTTTATATCTTTGTAATTGGAATGGGATTAATTGTTGTAATTTTTCTACAGTTTCATCGCGTAAGTATTCTATTTGGGTTTTTAGTTCACCTACTTCCTTTTCAAAGGTTTCGTTCCGATGTATAATTCTACAAAACTCCGAATATTTTTGTATATTGAATGACAAGTCTGATTCAATATCCTTTAGATTAATGATTTTTATTATAGCCCATTTGTCGTGTTGTAGGAATGATAAACCTTGTTTCACCGGTAATATTCCCGGGTTATTGCTAATTTGCTGAACTTGAAGGCCCTGGCTGAGGGGAACCTGGTTTAGATGAGCTTGGGTGATGGACGTCCATATCAACAGGAGTATGCACCACCTGTGAAGGGCGTTTAATATTTTTAATCGGTACTTTGGTATCTCTGCCTTTTACCCTAATGGGGACAACGTTATGCGAGACGGGGCCAGTAATCGTAGCCTTTTGATATTTTGACTTGTCTTTAGACTGTCTTTTATTTACTGCTTTAATAAAAACTGTGTCGCCTATCTCTATTTTCTGTCCATTCTCACCTCCTCTCTTTTCCCTAACCTTTTCCTTGATATTTCCCATCTTTTCCGATAGGAATTTATATAACACTTGAGTTCTTTTTCTATGATCTTTAACTAACTGTTGTTTGTATACCTTCTCGAATTCTATGTCAAATGTTGAGTTCAACTCGGTATGACCAAACGCAACTTCGAATGGAGAGAGATCGGTAGTACTGTGGAGGGTGTTATTGTATGCCATTACCGCATATGTCATTAACGTTGCGGCATCCGTGTACTTTCGTTCGTATTTAGCAAGCCGATAAATTTCTATAATTGTTGAATGAAAACGCTCGATTAACCCCATAGAGTTAGGATTATTCGGCGTACCTATGTGTAATTTAATTTTATACAAATCCGTTAATTCTTTTAATAGTTTTTAGTTTAGTTACTTTTAGTAGTAAAATGAGAAATATTTAATCAGTACTCGAACTACCTCGGATGTTGTTCGTGATGGTACTTCGATAGCTTGTCCTATTCTACTAAATGCATCAATTAATGTTAAGTAATATTTTGATTCTATGGAAAAGATATCTATAAATATTTCTTGGAATGGCGCGCTTTGAGTTTGCGTTAATTGTAAGTCTATCAAAAACTGCACGTAGCTTCTGGAGGTGTTCCTGAAGCCCATTTGAATAAATAAGTATGTCATCTAAGTAAACAAGGCAATGCAAACCTTGTAAGCCTCTTAATACGTTATCCATAGTACGTTGAAATGTCGCCGGGGCTGTTTTTAAGCCGAACGGCATCCGAAGGAATTCGTAGTGTCCATTCTGCGTAGAGAACGCAGTTTTCTCTCTGTCAGACTCCGAAATTTCAATTTGGTGGTAGCCTGAGGCTAGATCTAGTGTTGTGAAATAATTACTTTTACCTAATTTGTCAAATAAATCGCAAATGTTTGGAATAGGGTATCTATCGTCTATTGTAATTTCGTTGAGTCGTCTGTAATCTACTACCATTCTAAATTTAGCCTGACGCGAAGCGTCTGCCTTTTTAGAAACTAAATGGACAGGGGCGCTCCAAGGTGAATGTGATTCCTGAATGACATTGTCTTTAAGTAGTTTTTGTACTTGTTGTTTGATTTCTTCAGCTTGTGCTGGTGCCTGTCTGTATGGTTTAATGTAAATCGGATCTTCGTTAGTTGTGCGTATGTTATGTTTAACTTGATTTGTAAAGCTAAGGGGTATTTCTTCACAATAAAATATGTCTTTATAGTCTGTACATAGTCTGCGTATAGAGTCACGTTCCTCCTCGTTAAGGTGGTCCAGTCGTAGTTTTGTTAAATTATCGGTTAACCAAGAGTCAACTTCCATATTTGTCAAGTCAGTTGTGTGATTAACTTCACATATGTCTGAAGTAAATTCGGTGGTTTTAAATGGTGCTGTTACGTATAGTGTAAGATCGTAGTCATTGGTATTCTGTATGACTGTTGTCGCAAAGTAATTATGACAACTAACTATTGCTGCGGGCATGCGAACCCCATCCTGAAATTTTTTAAAGTTAAGAATAGCTTCTCCGTCTTTCTTATCTACCGGTAAGTTAACGCGATGCTCTGAGCGAGCCTCGAGTTTATACACATATTCGTTTTGGTACATTATTGGAATTTCCGTTCCATTAGTTCTTAAAACTTTATCCTTTAAACATATATTTGCATTTAATCGCGACATTAGATCCCAACCTATTACACCGTCATATTTTTTATCAACATCGTATATATAATATTTATGAAAAGCGGGTTTGTTAAAAATTGCAAATAGCGGAATATTTATCACTTGATCGTGGTTACTTGATGCGTGTGTACTAGTCACTATAAACGGTTCATATGATTTATGTTGGGGATAAAATTGGTCTGCCTTATGTGTACTTATGAAAGAACGTGTACTGCCCGAGTTTAACATGAATTTACCGTATATATCGGGGAAATATATGTAAGGGAGTTTAAGAGAGCTATCGTAATTTACCTGTATTATCTCGGTACCTTGTGTGTTATGTCCATGCGAAAATGTTGAGTCTCATTCTCTTCATTACCATCAGTAATAGGAATAGGTGTTGTGTCCTGTGATGGATCTTAATAGTAACTGTCGTAAGGGTCGGCTGGATATTGGTAATCCTCGTAATCGTATGCATTGTTATATACATTGTCATAGTGAGGGTCGAACTCACTTTCATCGTTAGTGTAAATTTCGTTAACGGGTAGTTTAACCGGTGTGGTACGCATGGTGACGTCATTTGAATAGTGAGGATTAGGTCTTTGAGGTTGCGGTGGTTTATAACCAAACTGACCAGCTTGCGGACGAAAACCAAACTGGGTGTTATTATTAGCAGGTACCTGGGGTGGTTTGTACCCAAACTGTCCTGCTTGTGGCCTGAACCCAAATTGTTGAGGTGGTCGATAACCAAATTGTTGTGGTTGTGGTGGTCGGTAACCGAATTGTTGTGGTTGTGGTGGTCAGTAACCAAATTGTTGTGGTTGTGGTGGTCGGTAACCGAATTGACCTATTTGAGGGCGAAATCCGAATTGCTGATGTGATTTGTTAACAAATGGAGGCTGAGCTAAATTACTACTCACCTGTTTAATGTGGTCTGCCATTGGATTCCTGAAGGATTGTGGTGGAGTAGACCTAAACAATAATTGTTGCGGTGGGGGTTGTGCGCGATGCTGAAGCATTTTCGATCGTAAATTATATTGCTCTTGGAAATTTATTTTCTCGAGAACATAGCGTCTTCTAACGTTTAAGGTTTTTTTAGTCTAATTAATCTCACAATGTGTTCCGGTAAGTTGTAAAGAAATATGTTTAACGAGGTATTATTGTAAATTATTTTTTTCGCTTCAATTATTTGTTTGGAACTGCCTTGGTTCACTTTGGATAATAGGATGGCTCGGATATCCTGTATGCGGCTACAGAAATCTAAATACGTTTCATTATTTTTAATTTTTAAGGTTTCCAATTCGATTGCAACACATTCCTCACTGCGCGGATCTCCAAAATGTTGGATTAATAATTCTTTTAGTTGTAGCCATGTCTCATCTATATCACCCCTTTCACTGATTAACTCAGCTGCCTTGCCCGTTAATTTACTGGTAATATACTGCATGAGAAATTCATTACGATCTGAGGCTCCTTGAAACTTTTGTATAACAAATTCACATTTTCTAATAAATAAACTAAGTAATTTTGTATCTCCGTTAAATTCCGGAATTAAACTTAAAACATCTTTCGGTGGTAACAGCGAACTACGCGTTTGAACAGGTGACGGGGCAGGTCTAGGCACGGGTGCGGCTTGTATCGCTGCGCCAGGAATTTGCGCGTAAGCGTTATCGAGAGCCATGGTAGACGAGATATGGCACGGACACGATATAAAATTACAATTGATAAAACTTAAATGTAACTTAACAAATTAATTAATATATCACTAAATTTATTGTGGATTTTACACAGTTTACAATAAAATATAATAATTCGATAATGATTTTAATTATCGATTGTATTTATATAATTTATAAGTAAAAATAAAGGAAATTGATAATGATTTTAATTATATATCCTTTATAAAAAATTAAAATAGTTCAATAATGATTTTAATTATTGAAAGTATTTATAATAAGTAAAATTAAATGTAATTCAATAATGATTTTAATTATTGACATTACTTATACTATATAATTGAGCCAATAATGATTTTAATTATTGACACTATACAATATACAACTAATTAAATTTCTAAACGTGATTTTAACAATTAGAAATTTTATGAAGAGGGATTTAGGATAGGAAGTAGAAGGCTACTACTCACTTTCCGATTTTCTTCATAGTTTTCTCCTCGAACAGTCAACTTATTTCTTTGGTTCGCGGGATTGTCCGGCACTCGCGACGTGTATTATTTTGAAAAACACTTATTTCGCGGTAGCACAAACAATCCTACCGGCTGCGCCAGTTAACTTCGGGAGCGCTTGAGTTGGCTTTTTAAAAACTACAGTCGATATTAGACAATTTATTTAATAGTTATGTCGATTTTAGACATTGATTATAATATAACTTAAAAACTATTATAGTCGATTTGAGACTTCCTAACCTACGTGTACATTCTATGAGAGTCGATTCTAGACTGCCTATCCTAATTTCTTATTTTAATAATTCCTTATTCTAACAATGTTGTACATGCTGACCTAGCGTCTACCTCACATCCCGTACGGGGAACGCTAGGCAAGCTTAAAGTAATTTAGGCACGTGTAGAGGATCTATGGGAATATAAGTAGGT
>MU158876.1:0-14069 GCA_015888305.1 Antheraea pernyi | reverse complement strand
TCGCAGAAGGAGGTGGCGGAGAGGGCCCGCGAGGCAGACCCTCTAAGTGGCCGTCTCCGCCAAAGGAGGACAGGCAGGAGGAGAAGGCGCTTCGCCCGGCTCCTCCTGCCACCGTAGCCGGACCTGAGGGGATGGGTCGGGGGGCCCATCTCCTCATTGCACGGGTTCGGCGGACGAGGGGGGGCAGCTGGTGTGTACCCGGTCTGTCCCTCTATAGGTAGGAGCCCGGCGGTCACCTTCCGCCGGGCGGACCGTGGGGGCGGCTCTACAAGGTTGATTAGCTTGTTCGATCCCTTGCCGCCCCCACAAAACGGTCTGTCGGTACACCGTGGGGTTTTAGTCTGTGCAAGTCGGACATAACCCACCCTCTCCCCCCCGGGGGGGTGGCGTATCCATAAAGGATTTCCCCACGTTAAAAAAAAAAGGTCTAGGTACAGGCGCGGCTTGTATCGCTGCGCCAGGAATTTGCGCGTAAGCGTTATCGAGAGCCATGGTAGACGAGATATGACACGGACACGATATAAAATTACAATTTATAAAACTTAAATGTAACTTAACAACTTAATTAATATATCACTAAATTTATTGTGGATTTTACACAGTTTACAATAAAATATAATAATTCGATAATGATTTTAATTATCGATTGTATTTATATAATTTATAAGTAAAAATAAAGGAAATTGATAATGATTTTAATTATATATCCTTTATAAAAAATTAAAATAATTCAATAATGATTTTAATTATAGGAGAGGGGAGGGGAGGTGGGCCTCCGGCGCTCTCACTGACCGATCGAAACGCAACAATGCAAGTACTGTTACTTCACGTCGGTTTTCTATGAGAGGGTGGTACTACCCCGGGCGAGCCGACCCATTCATGCTGAAATCAGTAACAGTTTCAGCGTGGCTCTACCACCATATGAGAACTCGCGAATCATTACAGAATAAGTTTCAGGAATTCGGTATCTTAACTTTGACCTTCCAAAACATTCTTGATAATCTAATGTCAGTCCACAATCATCCCAACTCAAGACCTCACATTAATTGATGCTTTACCTGTTCCGTTGTATAAAATTTATACTTTTTTGTCCACGACAATATTGTATAGAATTAAGAGTATAAATGTGTGGTAAAATAAATTTATTATTATTATTTCTTCTCTTTCAGGCAGTAGCTGCGTCGTAGACGGCTACAACGGGACCTGCCTAAATATAAACAAATGCTACCAAATGATCAAAGCGATCGCTGGAAATAGAGAGCCAAAGGTAAGCTTAATTTGTACTATTAATTACTTACAAATAATTCAATAGTTGTACAAGGTTTTACTGTAGTAAGATCAATGTCAAGCAATACTGCCGCCTAAAGAAAGAGGGGCACATTTGCCCGTTTTTGTAATACAGAGTTTTATAAATATTCGGAATCAGGAAAAAAGTCGAAGAGATTTCCTGAGGGGATCATAGGGGGGGGGGACAAGCCAAATCTCATATGGGGGCTGCCGGTAAACGTTGCGTTTATTGGTGCATATCGAACCTTAACAGGCAAAGATATTGATTTTTAAATAATTTTCGAATGTTTTGTTTTTCCCTAGCTTTAAAACGCCACTAAAACATCAAATTAAATAGTATTGCCAAACATTTTTATTATTAACAATAATGTGTCAGATGTAATTTTTTGTAAATAAAAAAAAGTAAGTTAGCGATAATTGTGGCAGCACCTGTTATAGACGCATGTATTCAAAATAGCGTCACTCCTAAGTCATATGTTTACGTTTAATGCTTTTTTTTCATTGTTTTCGGTGAAATCATAATATCATAATGGTTAATAAAATGAAATATGTTATTTGCAAAGGAAAAAATAAAATGGTTTGAAATTAATTAGTTTTATTTATAAAGAATATCATCGGGCACATTATTGTCAATAACAAAATTATCTGGCAGTGATAAATTCATGTTTTTAATAACTTTTAAAAAGAAAGTTTTACTGAAAAAAAGTTTCCTGATCAATATTTTTACCTGTAAAGGTGTGATGCGTATTAATAAAGATAACGTTTCGTGGCAACCAGGTATCCTGCACCTTGTTTGGAAGAGCATAACGAAAGATATATTAAAGAACCAGCTTTTCTAAAATTTTTATTCTTCCGACGTTACTGGTTCTTGTACTAACTTTTTTCTGTATAGCTCCCATCCGCTCAAAGCGTGTAATGCGCAATAAGGAAATTCGTTCCAATATAGCTTAAATTTATAGCTAATCTGTCTGCTATGTATAGTACAAAGAAAATTTACCAAAATCCGTCAAGAATTTCACTAACTACAATTTTTTTAGTTTTGTGCGTTATGGTCGAGAACCCCTTGCGGTTTATGGGACAAAATCTTAAATGTAACCTTGTAATATTAGTTATCCCTGGGTCATGTTTCGTCAAAATCGGTTCAGAACTTTCAGAGTGATGCTTGTTCACATATACATACCGACAGGCAAACAAAAAATGTAAAAAGGATAATTTTTGACTTCTATATCGATAACAAAGTCTACCCCGATTATAGTTTTCAAAAAATATTTAATGTACATATTTGGCCTTGTTACAGTAAGCTGAAGAGTTTGTTTGCTTGAACGCGCTTATCTCAGGAATTACTGCTCCGATTTGAAAAGTGTTAGATTTTCTCATTTATCGAGGTAGGCTATATATATATATATATATACTATATATCATCAAGCTAAGACCAATGGGGGTGGAGCATTAATGAAGAATGTTCCAAAACAGAGGTTTTTTTCGGGTTTGGAA
The DNA here is from genome assembly GCA_015888305.1 of Antheraea pernyi. Lineage (NCBI taxonomy): Eukaryota > Metazoa > Arthropoda > Insecta > Lepidoptera > Saturniidae > Antheraea > Antheraea pernyi. The sequence goes on along the minus strand of MU158876.1, from coordinate 11,288 downwards.
GCCAAAAGTAACTATTACACGCGGACGAAGTCAAGGGTAGAAGCTAGTATGTTATATCGGTGTGTAAACAACCACTTTACAGAATTTCGTGAAAATCGGTCTAGTAGTTTTTGCGTAAATTTCTTCTCTCTTATGTTTTCTTAAAAGTAAAATAAACAGACACACGAATGTGATATATATGTAAAACATAAATGCCTAAGTATAAATAAGGCCTAAATGTTATACCGGTGTATAAACTACTACCATACCAAATTTCGTCAAAATCCATTCGCTAGTTTTTGCGTGAATCCTGTACAAACGACCGACAGACAGACAGACCGACAGACAGATAGGCAAAAATTTAAAAACTATAGAAATGTGTTCTGTCATTGATTCTAAGCCCTCTCAGTGTATTTCTTCTTTAAAATATTTAATGTACAGATTTCGTCCCGTTAGCCTTTTATTATATGCATAGATATAGATTAAAACTCGACATCGACGATTTAGTTGGCCTCACCCTTTGCGAAAGATTTTGTTCGTCGAGATGCAGCATGGCTCTACAACATCTATTTGTACCTCTGTACATACATTACTCTCTGTACATACATTATAGCTATGTGGATTCTTGACGGGTGCACAAAAAGAGATAGGTGTTAGTTACATACATTAAAATCGTTCACATATCTATCCACCCTATCATAAGCCTTTAGACATCAAAACCAGCTTGACATGCTGCTTCAACTTACTATCCGGCAAATCAATAATATTCTTTGCGGCTTTGTTGTAAACTGTAACACTATTTTCCTAAAAAACTTATACTGGTCTTACTGAGCCTACAACATGAGATGACTAATTTGTCGCAAAAATCTCTTTCTAGTATTTAAATTATGACGGTTCTTTATTAAATTCAGCTTTTTTAAGTTTTTGCGTACATACATTAGGTCATCACTAATTTTTATCGAGAGATCAAAGTTAAGATACCCAATTTTTTAAATTTAATGAATTATAGATTAGGTCCAATGTTATAAATTGCGCGTATCGCCTGTTTTTCTAGTAGGAATATAGTATCTAATTCAGCTGCTGTCGCCCAAAACAAAATATGAAAATGTTTGTTAACTATGGAAGTAAGTAAATTAGACCAACCTAGTAGTAGAAATAATATCTGTAAGTTGGCGAATCTTACGAACATTCGTTAAAATCCGTTAAAATCCGTTCTTGCATAAAAGTCTTCTCTTTTGTGTTTTCTTATACGTAAGATTTACATATATACCAATGTTACATACTCGTATATGTAAAACATGTTCATATTATAAAGCAGTAGAGTTTGTTTGCTTGAACGCGCTAATCTCAGCAAGTACTGGTCCGATTTGAAAAATTCTTCCAGTGTTAGATAGTTCATTTATCGAAGAAGGGTATAGGCATAGGCTATATATCATCATGCTAAGACCAACGGAAGTGGAGCACCAATGAAGAATGTTTCAAAATCGGGGTTTTTTTAGCATTAGCCTAAATTAACCACTATACGCGATCGAAGTCGCGCGCAGGGGCTAGTATATTATATCGGTGTGTAAACTACTATCATACCAAATTTCGTAAAAATTCGTCCAGTATTTCTCGCGTAAATGTCTTTTTTTTGTGTTTCCTTAAAAGTAACATAAACAGACATACAAATGTGATATATATGTAAAACATGGCCTAAATGTTATACCGGTGTATAAACTACTACCATACCAAATTTCGTCAAAATCCGTTCAGTAGTTTTTGCGTGAATCCTGTACAAACGACAGACAGACAGACAGACAGACCGACAGACAGACAAACAAAAATTATAAAACTATAGAAATGTGTTCTGTCATTAATTCTAAGCCCGCTCAGTGTATTTTTTCTTTAAAATATTGAATGTACAGATTTCGTCCCGTTAGCCTTTTATTATATGTATAGGATAAGTAAAAATAAAGGAAATAGATAATGATTTTAATTATATATCCTTTATATAAATTAAAATAATTCAATAATGATTTTAATTATTGAAAGTATTTATAATAAGTAAAATAAAATCTAATTCAATAATGATTTTAATTATTGAAATTAATTATAATGAGTAAAATTAAATGTAATTCAATAATAATTTTAATTATTGACAGTACTTATACAACTAATTAAATTTCTAAACGTGATTTTAACAATTATAAACTTTATGAAGAGGTATTTAGGATAGGAAGTAGAAGGCTACTACTCACTTTCCGATTTTCTTCATAGTTTTCTCCTCGAACAGTCAACTTATTTCTTTGGTTCGCGGGATTGTCCGGCACTCGCGACGTGTATTATTTCGAAAAACACTTATTTCGCGGTAGCACTAACAATCCTACCGGCTGCGCAAGTTAACTTCGGGAGCACTTGGGTTGACTTTTTAAAAACTACAGTCGATATTAGACAATTTATTTAATAGTTATGTCGATTTTAGACATTGATTATAATATAACTTAAAAACTATTATAGTCGATTTGAGACTTCCTAACCTACGTGTACATTCTACGAGAGTCGATTCTAGACTTCCTATCCTAATTTCTTATTCTAATCGTTCCTTATTCTAACAATGTTATAAATGCTGACCTAGCGTCTACCTCACATCCCGTACGGGGAACGCTAGGCCAGCTTAAAGTAATTTAGGCACGTGTAGAGGATCTATGGGAATATAAGTAGGTTTTATACAAATGCTTCGTTTTCTTAACAAATATTTACGCCATATTTGTAAAATTTGTAATGTGATACCAAACTTTGATCTTTATTACTATGTTATAATATCGATCACGCTCTACAATGAAACTAGGTAAAATTAAATAATCCCAGTAAATTTTATTTATAGATGTTAACGGTATCGTCCAAAACAACTGCTTCTGTTGAGGAAGATTCCACTGGTCACATGGCATACCTAATACATTTCCCACGTGACGAATCCTACGTCAAAAGATAGGCGAAAAACCTTATGGACGTTTCTAAATGGTTTGTGAACTATCATCCGAAAAGGGTTTCAGACGTAGGGGTGTCAAATAAAATCTTAAAATAGCGTTTCTACTTTAATAAGTATGGTGAAGCTTAAGTCATGTTGGATTGCTTAAATTTCCTAAAGTAAGCAACATGCTGGAACCAATCATCGAGCATTTACCAACCATCATTTTGGGCAAATTGGCTTAGAGTGCCGCTGCTTATTAAAAAATAAATAATTAGTAAACTAAATATGTGTTAAGTAAAACGAAATTTTAAATATTATGTGTTACTCGTCGCGTGAAAATTTGCAAGGAATTTCAGTGTAAAGGTACGAATGTGGAGCGCTCGTTTCTGGACACTGATTTTTTAGTTTATTACATTTGCAGGAAATCCAATTTGTTTTTCTAAAATTAAAGTAGCATACGTTACTCCATACAATATCAGCTATAAACCAATGATAGTCCCGTCAAAATCGGTCGAACATTTTCGGTCATTAGCCAGAACAAACGAATAGTCAAATAGTATAGACAACATTTTATAATAAACTAGCGGGCCCGGAGGACGTTGTCCTGTCAAGGTAATAAAAAAAAAAACTATGACAAATTATATACTGAAAGCTTTCTCATGAATCACTTTATCTAATGGTGAGAAGTCCGTTCAGTAGTTTTTAAGTTTATCGCGAACACACAGACACACTGGCAGAGGACTGTGTTTTATAATATATAGTGATATAACTTACGTGCTGATATATACCGAACGATATAATATATCGGTGCGTCAAAACATGTTGTTTAGATAAATGTCTTCGTCAATTCGAAATTTCTATGGAACATTGCCAAAACTAGACCTAGATGGGGATGGTTACCAACATGAGTATAAAGTCGAGCTATACTTACGCAATACTTTTATTGCTGAATAATTGCCTTTTATTAGCTAATACAGAAATGTACATGAAGCCAAATAGATCCTTACTCGAGATCTATTTACAGTATTTAGTGTAAAATATTTCTGTTTGTAAGAAAATTTCATACACAACTATTGCGATTTCGAGACAGATTTAGTTGTTTTCAATGCGATATAAACGAATTTTAAATACATACGTATCTATATATAATTAGGCAGTGAGGAAACGATTAAGAATATCTCACTCCTCTGTTTCTCTGCCAAATTTCTTCACTCTTCTTTTATTTTGTAGCTATTGACGAGCTTTAGTGTTATCGATAAAAAATGGCAAAGCTTTTTTTCTCTATGGTCGAAGTTCGACCACCGGACGAGCGTTCGTATTAATAATTTTAAATCAAGTATATTAAAATGTAGTGTCTGTATGTTAAAATAACAATTTACTACTGATTAGATATGAAATTATACACGCAACTGATTACGAAAATGCACTTTTTTTTATTTCGTCAGTCTGTCTGTCTTTTTGTTCCGGGTAATCCCTGAAACGGCTGAACCAATATTGACGGAGATTTCATTGGCTTCAGATAGCTGAAATCACAGCAAGTGACATAGGCTACTTTAATTTAGACTAGCTGTTACCCACGGCTTCGTCCGCAACTGCTATGTTACTAATTGTAAATGCCGTTCGACATACTATTAATATTTACATATCTAATGTACACGTTACATATTACATTAGTTAGCGTGCGTGTTGTAATTATAGTTGTTTTTGAAAGAGCTTTTCCGTAATTGTACATCTTCTCATAATTTTACATTTTGTTAAAGCAAATTTAAGAAAACGCATGCGGACCCGCGTGTACCGTTATTATATAATAATATTAATACTTTATCAATGCGAATGTGAATTTGTTTGTTGGTGACGCTTTCAATTTGACTTCCATGTTATCAGGGGTAAAGAAAATGGCACAGAGTATATTCCATCCAGAAAATAAAATAAAAATAAGAAAAGAAGACTGTAGGGATGAGACAAATCTACATTGATCATATTTTATTGAAAATTAGGTAAACATTAACATTAACGCGAGAAAAGCTAGTCTATTATAAAGGCCACTGATCACGAATCTAGCATCTGATAAATATTTATACGTGTGGATGTCATTAATTATATTGGAATTCCGAAAATGATTAGCTTTAAAATATAATCTATATATATACATACAAATAAAACTGAAGTGTATTTTTGTAATGTCAAATCAGCTTTTTACTAAATGAATATGAAAGTATAGACGGTACTTATAGCAAAAAACCACATTTCTATTTATGTCTCTCTGTTTGTTTGTTCCGGCTAATCTCTGAAACGGTCAGACTAATTTTAACGGAACTCTCACTGGAAGATTGCTGATGATATAAAAAGTAACTTAGGCTACTTTAATTTTAGAAAAAAATTAGGGTTCCTTACAAATATTATTCAATATTATTTTTAGAGATCTTTAAATACACGTAGATAGAAAATTACATTCTATAGATAATAATATTCTAGGCAATCTAAATAAATCTAAGCAAGATTTAACATATCATTGTCCGACATACCATTGAGATACTGAGCATGCATGAAGTTTTTATAAATCATATTTAGTAATCTCTCTAATTTTAGCTTTTATACGACTAACGTCATTAACTTAAATTGCATTAGTGATACTATCACTGACGGAGAATGAAACATTGTGATATAATTATGAGACTAGTTGCCTGTGACTTCACCTGTATTGTACTTTTATAAAGGAATGTATTTATACGGAATCCTAATATTTTTTTTCTAAATCAAAAGTAGCCTTTAATTCCTTAGCTTATTCGTAGCAATCTGCCAGTGAGAGTCACGTTAAAATCAATGTAACTGTTTCAGTCATTAACCGGAACGTACAGACAGACAACAAATTTTAAGAGTTGTTTCTTTTGTTCTAGTACCGTAACATATACTTTCACGTACATTTAGTAAAAGACTGTTACTTTAACATTGCAGACGTACTTCAATTTTATTTGCTTGTATAGATTATATGTTATGATAGGTCATTTTCGGTATTTCGATAACATTAACGGAGCCGTGTTTCATCTCAGTTTTATTAATTTGTTTTGTTATTTAAGTTCATGGTATCAACTCTAACTGGTCGGCCTCTGTTTAATCCAGATTTATATGGAATCGCATAGCAATAGTTTAATAAATAATAGTAACCAGTTTTTAGGGTCCAATAGAGATAGGGTGGAGGAGGTTGTCTACTAGCTACGGGGAGGGCGTCGGATATTACAAGGGAAGTTCCGAAGCGATCTATCATCGTTACTGTCAGATGAACGAAGCGCCTTTTAACGAGGTCGGTGGTCAGAAGTCCGTCGCTGATATCACAACCACGGTTATCAAACTCAACAACCGAAAGACGTAAAGTTACAGATGATTGGAGATGCGTTTCGTTTGTCATAATTGTGCTTGCCGAATGATCTACAATAAATATAATTTATGATTTAATACTAACTTTGTTTAGATATAATCTTATATATCTTGGTCACTATCTTAACAGATTTTTTACAATACTGAATTTTGTCTTTTGCTTCTATAGTAGCTTCATTCAAAATCATTCATATATATTTTTTTTTTTTATATGTCATAGGTGGCAAACGAACATGTGGGTCACCTGCTGTTAAGTGATCACCACCGTCCATGGACACTAACAACACCAGAGGAGTCGCAAGTGTGTTGCCATCTTTTGTAGGGAAGGGTTAGGGGAGGGAAAGGGAGAGGAGAGAGGAGAAGGGAAGGGAGGTGGGTCTCCGGCGCTCTCACTGACCGAACGAAACGCAACAATGCAAGCACTGTTACTTCACGTCGGTTTTCTATGAGAGGGTGGTACTACCCCGGGCGAGCCGACCCATTCATGCTGAAACCAATAATAGTTTCAGCGTGGCTCTACCACCATTAAAATTCATCATATTTAGTACAGTGCCTTTTATTATATGTCCAAGACATTGTGTAAAATTTGTAAGACGTTACTGAACTCAACCTGATCAAGGCACGCCTTTTTAAACTCTCTAGGAATTATTCGATGAAAATTCATATCATTTGTGCGCAATTATTAAACGGTATCTCATAAAAGTATTTTAATTTTAAATAATTCAGCACTTTTGTCTCGTCGGTAGTTATAAAATCTTGACATTAAGTCTCATGAAAGTGCTAGAAGATGAAGTGTCACCTCGTTAAGGGGAAATGAGGAAAAACAAAGGTAAAATGGCATTTCAGCTTTATGGGGAGATCATTAAAATATTTTACTGTATCAAGAAAACCACGCAAAACGAATTGCATTGTCTTTTGTATATCTGTTTTCGAAACAGTTCTCCATTTGAAATAATACATATATTATATTTGTTTGTATATTTTTTTTCTTTCTTTTTTGCTCATCATTGATCACAAGAATATACTGAACTAGGATAACTAAAAACAAGTGATTTATATGTAAATACATATTTAACATCCAAATATAAAACTGACACGATAAATATCATACAAGACTTAGTTTTGGGATGTTGCTTTGAATGCAACATCGCGAGTCGAACTAAGCTAACCGAGTTACTTAATTTTATTTTAAAAACATAGAATTCTTTTACCAAAAGTAGTCATTTGTTTATTGATTAGTGTTACATTTTCATCGCATTTCAATATTTTTTGTCATCATGGATACGTTAAAAATTCGAGTAATTATGGAATATGAGTACCGTCATGGCAGCAACGCGGCAGAAGTGGCACGCAACATCAACGACGTTTATGGAGCTAACACTACAAGCCAACGCACCACCTGTTATTGGTTTGCTCGCTTCCGGTCTGGAAATTTCGACCTGAAAAATGAACCTCGCGGTCGTCCGAAGACTTCGGTCGACAAAGACGAATTAAAGACGATTGTGGAAGCTGATGATCACAATCTACGGCTGCATTAGTAGCAGCTTTCGACGTTAGCATCAAAACAGTATTGGTCCATTTGCGTCAAATTGGCAAGGTAAAAAAGCTTGATAAATGGGTGGCCCACGAACTTAATGATCGCCAGCGCGTAGTACGCGTCGAGACGTGCCTTGCACTGCTCAACAGACACACAAATGAAGGAATTTTGAACCGCATTGTTACCTGCGATGAAAAATGGATTCTGTTTGATAACCGCAAGCGCTCAGCAAGTTGGTTGGATCCTGATTCAGCACATAAACAATGCCCTAAACGAAAATTTACCCCTAGAAATGTGATGGTCACTGTTTGGTGGTCTAGCACCGGTGTGATTCATCACAGCTTCTTACCAAACGGGGTGAACATTACTGCAGATGTGTACTGTGAAGAACTGAACACAATTATGGAGAAGCTGGCACATCTCCAACTAGCATTGGTCAATCGCTCGTCTCCGCTGCTCCTGCACGACAACGCGCGACCTCATAGTGCACAGCAAACGGTCTCCAAGTTGTAAGAACTGGGGTTGGAAGTTTTCCATCATCCGCCCTACTCACCAGACCTTGCGCCTACAGACTACTACTTTTTCCAGAATTTGGATAACTCCTTAGCGGGAAAAAAAATTAATACCCGAGAGGCAGTACAAAATGCCTTTGAAGAATTTGTTGCCTCCCGTCCAGCTGATTTCTTTAAGAAGAGCATCAATAAACTGCCACTGAGTTGGCAAAGATGCATTGATTGCATGGGTGATTACTTCAATTAATACAAATAAAAATACATGACAAAAAATTCGTTTCAATTTTTTCATACAAAACGGCAATTTCATAGGTAATATACTAATAATAAGACTAAAATTATAGACTAATCCTAATACACTAACAATATATTTATTTTTTTCGTCTAAGCCTTGCATATTTTCCTGACACAACCTTGTCCCCGCAATTATAGTAAATTTAGTTTGAATTTGCACGACTAACATACCATGTATATTTGTTTATGTTATAGAGTGATCAGTGACCTCATCTTTGTAAATTATTGTTCATTATTCCTAATGGTCGTCACTGGTTAAAAAAAAAAACATGTAAAAAAAAAACAAAAGAATGTCATGTAAATTATTTTAATAGCTAACACATAATTCTCCATTTCAAAAAGCCTAATATAATCGTAGTCACCGTAGCTTGCTACATTTACCAGTAGTAAATAATAGGTATTATGTAAAAGTTAGATGGAATGTACAAATACATGGATTGTGCTGCGGCCAGGGAGAGAGACCCGTATGTCTAAATATACGATTGTCGTGCTACTTTATACCGGGGTGAATACGCCGCTATATCGAAGATAGCAAGATCGGATCCCACGTCTTCCGTTTTGCTCAGAACCACGCTATGATATTGTAGACTCCGAGAGAACTGTAGCAAACGAGTTAACCCATTAAAAAGATATATTTGTATTTCACACCGATAGATGTAAAACCTAAAAAAATATTTATATATGTAATGTATGTAACACATCATCTCGTACGTTGAATCCCTATGGGTTGAATGTGAATATATGTTTGTGTCTATTTAATATCTGTTTTTCGTTTCATCCAGAGTCAAATCACAACGGGATCTTAACGGAAAGTTCCAAGATTTCACTTCAAATTATCGTTGAAGAAAATTCAATTTAAAATTACGTACGTCACAGAGTAAATATGTGTCGAGAAGAGGATATATAACCAATCCTGTGTTAGGGTTTATCTGCTTAACCATTCAGTCTCACTTCGATGTTTCATTTAGGCTTACTATATAATTGGTAGTTATAAATCATATCATTAACGAATTACATACCGTGAAGATAGATATGGCATGTTTTAATTACTTAGGTGATGTTTATTCCCATAACGTATTAAAATTATTACACATATTCCCGTATATTGATTTTATTTTAGGAACGGATTTTTTGGTTCGAATCATAGACCCATATTCAATATCACGTGTTTTCTTATAGAATTACTTTAAATGAACGAACTTAAATTTCATTGTAACTTGAAGATTCTACTTTAGGGTATTTAAAAAAAAAAAAAAATTATCCAGACAAACTTGTTAAAGTATTTTATATTGTCATGCTAAATTTCAATTGACTCCCACGTTTTAAAGTAGGTGGAAATCATGTTTAATGATTATGTTACATACATAGATAGATAGATACAGATGAATCTAATGTATTAAAAAGGTTAAGAAGTAATTAAAAAGTTTCAATTATATAAAAGTTACCACATAATTATAAACCCATATTAAACACGGGGTTCCCGTCAAACAATAAAACCATCTTCATGAGCACGCAGTCACTGGTACCTATTAGTTATTATATTTATTAAATTTTATTACACTGTAAATTGAAAGTATTTTAATTTCATTAATAGGGAGAATGTACGCAAAATCGTTTATCACGGTATGCGGTCAACAAAAAACTTTGGCAGACATTGCGGGTCCATAATGAAATAAATTCCTACTACGTAGGTAAGTAATAATCAAATATCTCTATATAATAATTCTATAGCAAGGTCGCTTGATCATATTAACGCGTTGATATTGATATAACTGGCAGTTCAGTATAACACAGAATACTTACGGCTAGATTAGAATGATCTTACTCTGCAGTTTATAAATTATATGTGTAAAATAAAACTTAACTAGCTGGCCCTGCGGACATTATACCGTCCGGATAAGTACCTTCCTCATTAATCATTTTATCAACTGTTGGGAACCCCATGAAAATCCGTTCAGTAGTTTTTGAGTTTATTGCGAACATATAGACAGACGTGGCAGAGGACTTTGTTTTATAATATGTATATAATATGTATAATAATATGACAATACGATCATTTAAATATGAAGTAGTTATAACTATGTAATATCAAATCGAAACAATCATTCTTTTCCATTGGGGTGTTGTTTCAGAACTACATCTCAACAATTGTTCCTTAATGCACATATTTGAGATCAAATCGAGGCAATCGGGTCGAGACGATCACTCTGTTCCGTTGAGATGTTGTTTCGGAACAAAATCTTGATTGTATTTGTAAATGAGTACTGTTTAATTTAAAAACATCAAACTACGTAATCCAAGAATGATTTTTAATCTTATTTTTTGGAAACCAATAACAGATTAAATGTTAAAGTATTATAAAATAATTAAAATATACATTTTACCTCGCTATCTATCTCGGTCTGTCCTTCAACCCGTTCTTTGGACAAAGTTGGTTTTTCATATGTAGCTTTTAGTTTTAATATTTTGGAATACTACTATAATTCGGAAAAGATAAGACCATTTTGTGTATATTTCTTGTGTGTGTGTGACTATTAAACATTATGTTAAAATATAATGTCTGGTTAAGCTGTAAAATGATGAACAAGTACGAATAAAATAATAAAGTAATTTTTATGGTGGTAGAGCCAAGCTGAAA
>MU158875.1:729329-740186 GCA_015888305.1 Antheraea pernyi | reverse complement strand
AAGTCGCACGGGTCAGCTAGTAGAATATACAATTAAGAAAGGTAAAAAATAACAAGAAAATATCTTACAACTGAGTTAACAAATTATTGAAAATAAATCATGAAGTTATTAATATACTAATTAAATTTTTGAAATGAAAAATTGAGTTGCCAAAAAAATGTATGTTGTGATCTTTTTTAACCAGGATTTAATTTCTTCTCTGAAAACTTTTTTTTAATCGTAGCACGGCAAAGTGACTGTACTGTGTCTGATGGTGAGTACAGTATAATCCAAAAACAATGGCGACTACCGAGAGACATGCTATCCCTCACCGGTCGCCGCTGTCATGTCGGCCTGCATAAATATCTCTTCACGTTACGCTTGAAGAACCTCATATTATAGGAAGAAAGGAACACACTGGCCGGGAGATTGTTCCACAGCTTCACGGTACGGCATAGATAAGAAGGTGCGAACTTTTTAGTTCGTGCCCAGATAGTATTTACCGCAAAACTATAGCTCCGTAGCCCAGCGCACGTGGTTCGGGTATGAAAAAGAGAGGAAGAGATTACATTAAATAGGTCTTCAGAACACTCGCCATGATACAGACGGTCGAACTCCGGATCATTCCAGGATTCGATCCTACCAAGACACACAATGTCTACCTACCCTTTCTGGGCGGGTGAGGATACTGTTCGAGGCGGTGCCTCTTTCAGTGGTCATTCCTTCGCAACCTGTGAATACAAGCCTGTCCTTGGGGCGCACATTGTCTGCTTCTTCGATGGTGATTCAGGAAAATTTAGGAGTCCTGATGGGTCTTCGTGCAGTCGCGGAAAAAATCGTAGAGCTCATTTACGTCGATGGTGGCAGCTTCAAAGCCCTCTGCCATTCGGCAAAAGACATCGTGGAGTTCAGGGTTTTCCCTGGTTTGCTCTTCCATTTGTTTCAGGCATATAAGCTGGAGTTCTCTCGCTTCGTCCAGTTCGAGCGCCGGCAGCTGGGCTTCCAGTGTCTTTACTTGGACGATTTTCGTGCTCCTGCACGGGGATGGCCTCTTCGCACTACCTTTCGGAGTGGGATCGTTCACGGGGGCCATCAGGCTCGCCGCTGTTGTTTCCTCAACTGTTTTCGACTGAGTGAAGGCAGGCGTTTTGCGCCCGGAATCACCTGTTCGGGTGACGGCGCCTGCTCGGCGGTTGTGTGCCTCGACTATGTACACGGGGCTAAGTCTGGTGTTATTTGAGGGGTGAGGGCCCCCGAAGTTTACGCAGGAGGCCGGCTTACTGATCGGGCGTTCACATCGGTGGGCAGGGTGCGGACCCCCGCACCTTACGCTGGCAATCGGCCGGTGGCATTGGTGGGAGGAGTGGCTGAACTGCTGGCAGCGGTGGCATTGCGCCGGTTCTCGCTTCCCACGCCATGCTTCTACTCTGATCTTCATCAGTAGCAGCTCGTCTAGGTTGTATATGGCTTCAGTCAAGCCTGGTGTTCTTATTAACAGGCTTATACTTATACTTTATGGGTCGTATCGTTTGACCACAATCTCATCTCATGTTAAATAACAATGTCATCTAAGATAGTAAACACGGCCTCTCAAGTGCCGCTGCCGGAATACACCTATTCATTCATGGCGACAGATTCTGAACTTTTGCTGATACTATCTAGTCTTTTATTAAACTATTTCTTTATTAAAAACAATGGCTCATTGCGGAATTCGATGCTATCATGATACATAGTATTCGAATGTACTACTAATGACCCATCATCGCTTCAATAGTATTAATATTTTCGATTCGGTCCGTTATTATAATGAAATGTAATTTAAACCTTCATTTTCCGTTTCTATTACACTATATTGCTGTTATTCAATCCACGTTAAGAATAAAAACACTGTCAACGTAACTTCCTATTGTTTGTAGTTTAATGGGACATCATAATATATAAATCTAAAGAATAGATCGACCTACGCAACGTTATTATTGATGGGTAACGACATCACCACAAGCAAGATAAAAGATATTTTGCTTTTAAGTAATTTTCTTACACATTCGAATGCTTTTTGTTGTAATGTAATCTATCTATATTATCTATTATATGCTATATTGGTATGATATATCAATAAATTTATAATTAGGGTTACCATCCATCGTAGGATAACTGGGATGTCATATTTCTAGACCGCCGCGCTCGGCTTGATAAGAGTTGTTTACAGAAAGGAGCGTGCGAGAACCTTAATACAAATATTAGCGAATTAAAATGAAATGCCGATATCAAAATAAGTTTCATCAATTATCACAGTAAGTGAAGAAGGATTAGCCTTCTTTTATTTTTTTAATCCTACGGCAGCATTTTAGTTATAATTAGTTGTAAGCTTCATTAAGATCCGATCCTTTTATTGTTTACTTTTAGAGGGTATAATTTTTTAGAAATTCGCTGTTTAATTTGGACAAGAAAAGAAACAGGATTTTTATAACTTTCTTGACAACGAGATTTATTTGTGATCTATAAGAACTAAAAGACAAATTTTAACTCTGTGGTCTGGATTTTAGTGTAGAATTATCGAAATTTCAATATCTTTTTTTCCAGTGCGTCCAGTACTAGTTGTGATAGTTCTCTATTTGACGATTATATTTGAAAAGCTTTGGTTTACGATAGTTTTTTTTAAATAAAAACAGTATACTCTGTTGTAATATGGAAACCTGTTTGTGTATACGATTTATCTGTACATACATGATAGCGTAAATAGGAATCCCTTTTGCTGATCAGATTATGAAATAATAAATATGAAGAGATTATCACGCTATGTTTTTCATTGTTAATTGAAAATTTGTTAAGAAGATTTTCCTTGTTTTATCGCATTTATTACGAAATATTTAGAGGGTATAATTTTTTAGAAATTCGCTGTTTAATTTGGACAAGAAAAGAAACAGGATTTTTATAACTTTCTTGACAACGAGATTTATTTGTGATCTATAAGAACTAAAAGACAAATTTTAACTCTGTGGTCTGGATTTTAGTGTAGAATTATCGAAATTTCAATATCTTTTTTTCCAGTGCGTCCAGTACTAGTTGTGATAGTTCTCTATTTGACAATTATATTTGAAAAGCTTTGGTTTACGATAGTTTTTTAAAAATAAAAACAGTATCCTCTGTTGTAATATGGAAACCTGTTTGCGTATACGATTTATCTGTACATACATGGTAGCGTAAATAGGAATCCATTTCGCTGATCAGATTATGAGATAATAAATATGAAGAGATTAATACGCTATGTTTTTCATTGTTAATTGAAAATTTGTTAAGAAGATTTTCCTTGTTTTATCGCATTTATTACGAAATATACCTATATGAACTGTTTTAGATATTTGCATATGATAACCTAGTTGTCATTCAATGTTCAATGGTTGAAATTCTAACATGAATAATAAAAACTCTTTACCAGTTCTTTTTTCTATAAAAACTGTGTTGAGTATAGCATATTATACACGAAAGGAGAGCGTCAAATATGACGAATAGAGACTTAAAATAAATGCTTCTTCTCGTGGATGGTATGGGAAAAATCCTAGTACCAATTTTATTTTTACATATCTAAAATCTCATGAGTAGTTATTAAACGAATAAAATAAAAAAAAAACAGAGGAGAAAAATGTACTTAACTGTTTTGTCCCTACCTATTTGTAAATAGATTGATTTAATAATAATCATTCCAGAATTCAGCGGTGTTAATATAATTTTATTTCTTCTTTATCCTTTGTAAGTTTTAGTGTTTACCCATAATCTCACCTAATCTTAATGGACGACGTGATCTAAAAAGTATTTACATTTAACAATAGTTGAAGGGGCTGGTGGGACCGTGTAAATAGGCCCCACCAGGATATGCGGTAAAATAAATAGGAAGCGTGGGAGCGGTTGGTAGTGGCCTTGCCTATAAATAAATAAAATAGCAAGAACCCCAAATAACATATTATACACGAAAGGAGAGCGTCAAATATGACGAATAGAGACTTAAAATAAATGCTTCTTCTCGTGGATGGTATGGGAAAAATCCTAGTACCAATTTTATTTTTACATATCTAAAATCTCATGAGTAGTTATTAAACGAAGAAAATAAAAAAAAAAACAGAGGAGAAAAATGTACTTCACTGTTTTGTCCCTACCTATTTGTAAATAGATTGATTTAATAATAATCATTCCAGAATTCAGCCGTGTTAATATAATTTAATTTCTTCTTTATCCTTTTTAAGTTTTAGAGTTTACCCATAATCTCACCTAATCTTAATGGACGACGTGATCTAAAAAGTATTTATATTTAACAATAATCTCGCATGATTTTACTTATATGTTAGTGTTACGTTAATTTTATTATTATATATTTTTTACTCTATTCATTTTCTTGGGTTCTTTTATATTTACACTAGCTACGATAATTTATTTATTTAAGGTTCACAAAACTGAGTTCTATGTACAAAAATGGACGCGAGCCCTTTTATATGTGAACACAGCATGCATAATATAAGAAGACAAAGTCATAGTAATAATACAAACAAAAAATAAATTATATTAAACATTTACATACATTTTTTTTCTAGTTGAGGTCAAAGAAATACAATAAAATATATCGAATTTGAAACGTAAACTATTACAAAAAGAAAGCATGCGATATAAAGGGCAATGTTGGCCTGCATTAGTTCTTGCTAATGGTCGATGAAAAGTTTGCCTGTTAAGTAAACGACTGCCTATACGTGGGACACTCAAGGGTATTTTTTGAAGAAAATCTGAAGATTCTAGGAAACCGTATATCAATTTGTATATAAACATTATATCAGCCACCTTTCTACGAGTCTGTAATGGTTTCATTTTATAAAGTTCTAAACGTTTGGAGTATGAGTTTAAGCTACAGTTATCGTAATAGGAAAGGTAATATAAGAAACGTTTTTGGACTCTTTCTATTCTATCTATATGAATCTGATAGCAAGGGTTCCATACTGGACTACGATATTCCAGAATATCACAAACTATTGAATTAAAAATGATAATGGTTAGCATTGGGCTGTTGAAATATTTTTAATTGTCTGAAGATAAAACCCGAGAGATGGGATGACTTATGAATAATATTATTAATATGTGGACGAAATGATAACGCGGAATCCATGATAACTCCTAAATCACGGATTGTGGAGATTTCCACTAAAATAGTATTATTAATAGTGTAAAATACATTAGTGGGTGTTTTTTTCCTAGTATATTTGATATGAAAACACTTTTCTAAATTTAGTTCCATTTGGTTATTCAAACACCATAGTAACTTTTATTCTTAATAACGATTAATTAATTAAACTCGCGAGTATACAAACTAAAAAGTGCAATAAAGTACTCATTCATTCATTCATGTTAAATGATGGTGTACATGAAACTGATAACATGCTAAGTATAAAAAAATTAGCTCTTACGGAACGCTATTGAATTACATTTATAGTTGCTAAGTGACAATAAGATTCCACCTAAAGAACAGTAGCTAGTCTATATTTTGGATGCATTACAATATATTTGTTCACCAAAAACCCATTCATCTAAGGAATAAAAAAAACGCGTTTTTGAACACTACACCATAGAACAATGATGCTCTGAATATAATATACAAATAAATTGGCTTTACTATATTACGTATATTCATTATAAAAGAAAGCGATGATTCCTATTGAATCTATGACCTAAGCGAAGGAATAAAGGCATTGCGATCCGAAGAGCATATGCATCACAACAATATTCTCTTGAAAGGTTTCGTATATACAAACCTATCCACATCTACTCGCTGCCGCTACGCAGTCGTACAGTAATGGACTTGCATCCATTGTTGCAAGACAATAAGTCTTTGCGCTTTGTTAGAAAGATATACTTTGAATTTATTCCGAGTCTTTGCTAATTCTTCAATAATATTGCCAAAACTAAAATTCACATTTTCATCTGTTCTACATTTCTATGTATGAGTAAAATATGTATTTTTTTAAATACTACGATGGTGGCAAACAAACATGCGGGTCGCCTGATTTTAAGCAGTCGCCGCAGTCTATGGACGCTTGCAACATCAGACGTGTCACAGGCGCGTTGCCGAACCTAAAAACGAACAGGCGGAGTTGCAAGTGCGTTGCCAGTCTGTGTTTAGGAGAAAGGGGGGAAGGGGTAGGGGAAGTGGGAAGGGGAGGGGGGTTATCCGGCGCTCTCACTGAGCGAACGAAACGCAACAATGCAAGCACTGTCATTTCACGTCGGTTTTCTATGAGAGGATGGTACTACCCCGGGCGAGCCGGCCCTTTCATGCTGAAACCAGTAATAGCTTCAGTGTGGCTCTACCACCTATACTCAGAGCGGTCAAAAAGATCGACGAGGATTGTAGGTCATTATTCTTATCACTTTATAGTAATTGTTTTGGTTGTGTTATAGAAGAATATTTTTCATTGTTTTATATTAATAATAGATACAGATAATCGAAACGTATATCTGCATATTAGTTTTATAGATGAAATCTCAAAAGGTTGTCTATAGAATATATCCTTAAGTTGTGCCAGCGCTACAACTACAATATAATACGTATTTATACCTAAATGGTATTTTAATAACGTATTTTAATTTGTTTATTTTTAAAAATTTATGTATTTTAATGGTGGTAGAGCCACGCTGAAGCTATTCCTCTAATCCTTCCCCCCAAAGGGTGGCAACGCACTTGCGACTCTTTTGTTGTTGTTAGTGTCCATGGACGGTGGTGATCACTTAACACCGGGGGCCCACCTGTTTGTTTGCCACCTGTGATATAAAAAAATTGTTTTCTGCGCGCTATTCTGAATATAACTTATTCAGTGCGGTCAGAAAGCTTGGCAGTGACTGTACTCCAAGCCTGTTGTATCTACGTATGCTGAATTAATTAATTAGAAATATTTGATTATCGAGCTTTTAAGAGGGCATTTAAACGCATTCTATATTGATAAGTTCTCTAAATATGTACAGTCGATTATATTTCAACTAGGGGACCCGATGTACTTTGTGCCGCTCTAATAATAAAAAAAACCTTACTCGTGAATCCTCGTGAATCATGTTCACCTACTGGTGAAAAACGCATGAAAATCCGTTCAGTAGTTTTTGAATTTACCGCGAACCGACAGACAGACATGGCATAGAACTTTGTTGTATGAATGTAGCGATATCCAATAATTATGCTTTTGAGTCTTCTGAATTACATTATCATTGTATTTTCTTTCCCAGGCTTTAATTTTTTAAATACTTATCACTTTTTCATTTATTCCTGTTTGATTTTAATTTTACATGTTTATTTTTATATGTAACTAGCGAGCCCGGCAGACGTTGTCCTGCCTTGATTAAAAAAATCCTGAAAGTCAACCACAGCACAACCTACCGTGTCTAATCGCAAATCCAAACCATTCTTGGATCCGTTGGTCCACGCACACAAAATTTCATCAAAATCAGTCCAGCCGTTTAGGAGGAATTCACTGATATTCACACGTACAGAAGAAATCTATATATAAATAGCTAACCCACGCAACTTCGTCTGCTTAAAATCAGTTACTACCGGTTTCTATTGTATTTCCAAATTCAAAAAATCTTAAAAACCTAGAATCCGATTGCTGCGATAGCAACCGTTTTAAATTGTAAAACCAAACAGTTCAGCGACCCACTCAAACATATTATATCTTCCCAGTACCCTCTGGGTAGCTTCTGTGCCACTCACGACCGCGCCCCACTTACTATTCTAATGGGCCCAGTGGCAGCGACAACACAATAATTTTACCAACTTATAGTTTTTATTTCGCATTATCCTCTGACCAACTTCATCAATTAATATGCTGTACAAAGTAAACGTTATCTCCATGAAATCTCCATTTTTATTTATCTATTTGTTTTTATAAGTGGACTTTTTTGTAAAGCTAAAGATAATGAATATTTTACTACAAATTTTATTCCTTTGTTTCAAACCATTTAAGGGGTGTAGGCCATATTATTGCATTGATGCCAATTTTAATTACATTTATTGTGATAAATTATTAAAAAAAAAAAATTGCCATAATAATAAGTAATCTTTAGCACTGAGAGATATTACATCTTACTATGTCTACCTTTCAGATATAATTTTCAAATTCAAATCAGTAGGACTAAGGATTATTATCCCGAACGCCCAAATTTTAGCCGTCTTTATAATATTAGTATAGATGTAGTATTGAATGACAACTGTAAATGCCTAAACTAATTATTCTAATCGTAAATTTACAACCCTGCACCCAACAATTTCAATACCCACCAGTATCTGGAAAACAAATTTTATCAAATATCGAAACGACGCATGTACTGACAAAACTCTATTAGATACTTTTGAGACTTATTTTCTATATCGCAATATAATATTGTGTAGGTTTATGTTTTCTAAAAAAATCTGTTGACCTTGATTCTGGAATCACTTATTGTTTAACAACGCCGTAATAAGTAATTTTATGAAAACAAACATAAGTTAACTTAATTTTTGTCTTTGTGCTCCATATTTTGTTACTATTGGGTGTTAGATTAAATGCTTGCAATATTTTTACAGGACAATCATTAGTCATTTTTGATTCTAAATCAATTTAAAATATAGATGCATAATATTTGACCTAATTATCTCGAGAAAATCATAACTGATTTTCACTCAACATCAGATGATTTACCTCGAGAAAATCATAACTGATTTTCATTCAACATCAGATGATTTACACAAAAAGCGCAATGGATCATCGTTGTTAATGTACGCCGCCGCGCAGTCCAGCTCGCGTCTTGCACCTCGACCCGTGCCCCGCTTCCCATTGTTTGAGCATGTGGCATTCCGACGATAAGCAGTTACGTAATGATTAACCTTGAAAAGATCCCATTTAATTCTGTTCATTGAACCTAGGTGTGATTAAGACATGAATGTGCATGAAATGCTTAATGCAACTAAAGTATTTATGTTGATAATTATTAATACTTTATCCGTCTAATAAGCAATCAAATTGTAAGTCACCTTTTTTAGAAAATATAATGAGTATAGTGGGCTACCCTTAAAAAATGCCTTCACAGACTTCTTTGTAGATCTATAAAAGGGGAATATCCCAACATACATTGTTTTGTTATATCTCAAAAGGATTAGGCAGCGTTTTCGATGAAAACTCTTAGGCTAGGCGGCTTGACTTTTTCCGACATGTCCGACAATTATCGTTATATTTAAACCCAACCCAATACGTCTAAATAGCTTTAAAATTGTATGTCACTTTTTTTAGAACATATAATGAGTATAGTGGGCTATCCTTAAAAGATAGATATATCACAGACATTTTTTGTAGATCTATATTGTCTCTGTTGTTTCATTATTTACACCTGGCTAAAAAGAAAAATGTCATGCCATTGTCATTATAATATTAAGTCGTCAATACATTTTTCAATGGACGTCATTTTCGTTTTTTAACCTATACATACAAAAGTAAACCTTATTACATTTATTTACTTATTACATTACCCAACATACATTGTTATATCTCACAAGGAATATGCAGTGTTTTTGATGAAATTTCCGAAGCCGTTTGAATTTTTCCGACTTGTCTAAGAATTATCGTTATATTTCAATCAATATACACAAAATCTTGACAAATTTTATACCAAAACGTTCCTCATGAATTACTTTATCCACTCGTAAAAACCGTTTGAAGATCCGTTTCGTAGTTTTTGAGTTTATCGCGAACAGACAGACAGACAGACAGACAGACGCGGCAGGGGACTTTATTTTATACTATGTAATAATGATATAAATTAGTTTTTTAATTCCGTTAGTAGTGTAAGCATCGTCAATGCCTTAATGTCTGTTTTTTGTTTTTGTTGTTTGTTTTCCATACCTGTAAATATATAACAGTTTAAAAAAAATGTGTAATACATAATTACGTCTTCCGAATAAGATAGTCTACGTTTTGTATTATCAATATTAAGCTATAGCCTCGAAACTAAAATAGCAAAGAATTTGTATTAAGGCTTTAATAAAACGAGGTTCTGTTGCATGAGTGCAATAGGATCCTGTAGCGACACATTTCAAAGCTTAGATCTTATTACAAAGCTTTTTTACGCACGCCTTCGTATATACGTAAATTAATTTTTTCTTTGTCTTTTATACCAATTTTGCGTCTAATACACTGTCTACATAGAACTAAAAGAGAATTGAGGTAGATTTTTTAAATGACTGATATTGTTAATGAATTCAAACTCAGATACATATAAATTGTTTTATTAATAAAGTAAATAATATTATTTTTTTACGTATGAAGATTAATTTTCAAAATAATATTAGGTCTTTACCTATAAAATTGCCGTTTTGTATGAAAAAATTGAAACAAATTTCTTTCATGTATTTTTTATTTGTTTTAATCGTAGTAATCACCCACGCAATCAATGCATCTTTGCCAATGCAGTGACAGTTTATTGATGCCCTTCTTAAAGAAATCAGCTGGACGGCAAAGGCAATTCTTGCAATAAATGCAAATCTTCAAAGGCATTTTGTACTGCCTCTCGGGTATTGAAATTTTTTCCCGCCAAGGAGTATTCCAAATTCTGGAAAAAGTAGTAGTCTGTAAGCGCAAGGTCTGGTGAGTAGGGCGGATGACGGAGAACTTCCAAATCCAGTTCTTGCAACTTGGAGACCATCTGTTGTGCACTATAAGGTCGCGCGTTGTCGTGCAGGAGCAGCGGAGATGAACGATTGACCAATGCTGGTTGGAGATGTGCCAGCTTCTCCATCATTGTGTTCAGTTCTTCACAGTACACATGTGCAGTAATGCTCACCCCGTTTGGTAAGAGGCTGTGATGAATCACACCGGCGCT
>MU158875.1:587670-728779 GCA_015888305.1 Antheraea pernyi | reverse complement strand
CCATGATGACAAAAAAGATTGAAATGCGATGAAAATGTAACACTAATCAATAAACAAATGACTACTTTTGGAAAAAGAATTCCATGTTTTTAAAATAAAACTAATTTGAAATTAGAATTCTTAGCCATACAAAAATTATTTTGATTTGAAATGGCCAGTACTGCAGAACGGCAATTTCATAGGTAAAGACCTATTATATTAAAGCAATAATAACTTATTCTAAATCTGCAAAGTTCAGAATTACTTTACAGAATTACTTAATATAATTATACTGGAATATGTACACTAAATAATTATAAATCTATATTAATGTTTTTTTCCCGAACTTGTTGTTTTCGAAAAGAGATCATTTAGACTTGGCAATATAAACGTAGAGAGAGATCGCAATTTGATACGACTCAGTACTCACTCCTTTGACGTGTTGCATGAGCATAATATTAAGTCACCAAGACTTGTTAGTCCTGATATAGGCACATAAGAGTTGTTGAGATATGTATGCTTGGTACACATATATGTTTCAACAACTCATATATGTATGAATAGTTTAGCTTAACTTAGGTTAGCTCCGAATTGCATGAAACAGGCAACAGCCATGCCGATGTGTGCCGTGCATCCTTGAACTGGTTGCCCAAACAAAATCGGCTGAGTGCCTTAAACGCTTGCCTTATTAGTCCGGTGAAGCTGTTAAGGCCTTGCTAGGTCAATGGCGTAGTCAGTTCGAGAAAAAAAAAACATGATATAGGTACAAGTCAGAGAGTCGTGATTATTTCAAAATGATTTAGAAGTTATTTCTAAAAATTGTTTTAATGTTTAAAAACGATTAATTATATTATTACAATCACCAGCTAGTTTAAATTAAATTTTCTAAGATAAAATATTTGTTTTATCTTCTCTGGCTTCTTAGAGAATAGCATAATATATTAATTACATTTTTGCAAATACTCACGGCAATCTACAATTATTAATTCTGTTTAGTACTTACATAATCAGCACTTTCTTATACAATTAAATATTAACGGTAAATAATTCGTTTTTGAAATGTAACATAAATGTAATTCGTTTATTTATTTATACGATAATGTATCTTTAGGACAATTTTTAGTTTACTCAGAGAGAAGGTTATCAAAGCTACGCTACTGCATAAAACATTAGTGACACTAAGCATTTTAAACGGTATATAGTTTATCTCTAATGCAACCCTATTTACGAAAAATGCAATAGGGCAATTGTTAAGAATCTATGCAAAGATTCACTGAAAAAATCACATTTTTTTCTCTCATGAAGTAAGAACTATCACGTAGAGTAGATTCCAGTTTGAACGATGAATATATGCGTTGGAGCATGTGGTGATCTAACTTAGTTCTAAAGAATACCAATACAACTGCTACAGCCAGCAGTTAAGGTAGTCAATACCTGATTAAAACTAAAAGAGTTTCTTGCCCATTTACGAAGTATGGGAATATTGTACTGAATGTGAAACTTTCAAAGTGGCGAGTTCAGTATCTAACACTTTACCACAATCAGTAATCTATGGATTATTTGAGATGTTGATCGAAAACTCTTTAGAAAATTCTTATAAAAAAGAGGTATATTGGTACTTCAGGATTCGATTACTCTCATAATTTTTAGTAAATTCGTTAGCGCAGTTCTTGTTATGTTTACTTTTTAAGTCGAAATCATGAATATCGTCGCTTAGCAAACAACATTGCGCAAGTCAATTTGACTCATTTTACAAAGAAGTGAAATGTTGTTTTTTTTTATTGCATTATTTGGCGTTTACCTTCATGCGGTAATTCGTGGTTTGAACTTACAGGTCTCTTATTGGTTGAAACGTTCAAAATGTCATATGTGGTTTGACACATCATGAGAATATTTAACCAATGAAATTATAAAATACTAACCGCCAATTTTCGACTTACGCGACTAACGTTGTTTGCAACAATGATATGCAATTTTCGATTTTTAGTAATTTGAATATTTCGCTAAATATATTTGTCACACACGATACTTTAAAACTAAGTTTTTTTTTATTGTCATACGACGTAGTGACATCATAGCCCATAATGGTAACATCTCAATTACCTTTTAGGTATCTATCTGACTCCTTACTTATGTTAAAAGCTTTCTCTCTTTAACTATTCTACCGATAATAGAATTTGGCATGCACTTTCTCTGGGTTACAAAAAAAAGACACAGAGTACCTTCCATCCAAGATAAAAATACTGTTTCCGAAGGATGGGTAAGCAAACTATAAGGAATGAAGCTACAAGCAAAAGCTAGTATATAATAACTCACTACAGAGGAAACCTATAAATGTACAGAGCGTGTACTTCGACTGGGAAAGTTGGCGAAATGAGTTTTGATTAAAATTTAATGTGGGTTCTATTCGGGTAGATGGACTATCTAAGTTATCTTTATCATCCCAGCTAGAGGAACAGTCTATGTGACAAGAACGCCCACTTAACATGTGCTTTGTCTATTTGGTGAACGTCTTCGACAACGTACCGGAATCTATTTTCTTGATTATAATAATGAAGGTATAATGCCCAAAGTGTAACACAAAAGTATTTCACAAGCCAATTTTCAGTATTTGTGTTTTCAAACAGTACTCTCAAGTTGTTCCATCTGTGTTTGCCCTTTCTTTTGTCTTCGTAATTAAATATGCAATAAAGATAAGTTTTAGCTTTACAACTAAAAATATCATCTTTGTCTCATTCGATTCAGAGTAAAAAGATCAATACAGGAGAGCTCATGTCGTTTTCAGCTTACAGCTTTTCTTGAACCACTTAAATGCAATATCTTGGTAGTTTTAGGTAATGATAACTACTTTGAAATCAAAACTTCTTCACAACTTACCAGGGCTACGACGTCTTTTGCAATGTTACGTAAAAGAGTTTGGGATTCAGAGGTTTTCCGGCAGCATACTAAGTTTACTATGTATAAAGCAATAATTATATCGATTGTTGTATGTACTGATATTTGGTGTCGTTATAATAGGGACATCTGAGATCTTGATACTTCCATTTTGTATAAGGCCATTGGACCGAATTTCGGTTTATATATTATTAATAGAACGCGTGCCATTGCGTTCAAAGCGTCCTCATAAAAGGCCAACAGAGATGGAGCACAAATGGAGACCTGGTGGTCTCTCTTGTGTTACAGTGGTGTCTAATAATGCTATGTGGCTACATGGTATATCTTCGCAATAAATTGTATAAGCACTTAATTAAATAACGTGTAATTTTTTATAAGCTCAGCAAGAAATTCGATCACAGACAAAGGTGTCAATTTCAAAGATCATCATCGTTCAGATATTGATCCACCCCATAATAGTCAAAACCCGCTTGTCATGGCGCTTACACTTACAGTCCGGCAAATCGGTAAGATGCTTTGGGACTTTGTTGTAGAACCTAACAATATTACCTAAAAACTCGTCACTGGATGTAATCCGGTGAAGCTGTTAAGACCTTGCTTGGTCAATACCGTCACTGTATTTACTGAGTTTGAAATGGGGATGACCAGTTTGTCACAGTTTCTAGTATTTATATCATTCCAGTCTTTTACGAGTATCTTTTTACATACACAGACAAAGGTGTCAATTTCAAAGATCATCATCGTTCAGATATTGATCCACCCCATAATAGCCAAAACCCGCTTGTCATGGCGCTTACACTTACAGTCCGGCAAATCGGTAAGATGCTTTGGGACTTTGTTGTAGAACCTAACAATATTACCTAAAAACTCGTCACTGGATGTAATCCGGTGAAGCTGTTAAGACCTTGCTTGGTCAATACCGTCACTGTATTTACTGAGTTTGAAATGGGGATGACCAGTTTGTCACAGCTTCTAGTATTTATATCATTCCAGTCTTTTACGAAATGCAGTTTGTCATTTTTCCGCGGACATACATTAAATTGTCAAGAATACATACTCGTACAATATTAATACAAATTAATCGCGTTGATCATCTAGTAAAAGAACTACGTACGTCGACGCCGTTTCACAAAACGTTACCAATGACAAATTGTTTTCAATTATTTCAGTACCTTGAAAATTACGTGAATACACCGTAAAGGTATTTAATCTTTTAACTGTTATAATACTAAGTTGACAGCTGCTACACCTGCATATATTAATATGGTTAACTAATTAACATTTCAAACAGTTATTCGTTCGTTTGACATTTGTATATTACGGTTACGTGAAGAAAAATTAAAGGCCCTGGTACACTACGTAAGTAATCTAAGGACACATTTTATTGAATTGTTCACATAATACCAATTGTTTAATATTCTTATGCTTAGTCAGTCTCAGGTCGTCAACAATTTTTCCGACTAAACATTGTCATACTTATTTTAACGTTGTTCGCATATTATTACATTTCTGTTAATTTTGAAAATATTATTTCAAATTAAACTGGTACCTTTTGACATCAGTGTGTTTGAAAATACATATGTTTTATTTTCATATGGATAAATGGTGGTTTAGAATTACCTCTACATTGTAAATAACAGTTGAGAAAAATGAAAAGAAACAGAATAGTTTTTGAAAGGAGTTCAAAATCAAATGGCCTTTTTGCATAGATATGTATGTCATTTTTACTTAGATGGCGATTTTTTTAATGAGTCATCATTCCACTATTAACATTTAAAATAAACATATTTATTCGCTATTCAGATAAGTAATTGAATAACAACGATGCCTGTACAATCACATCGACTCCTAAATGCCAATTAGCACAGTAGATTACTCACTCAATAGGTGTAAAGGGACTTAACTCTGACGTCAGAATAAATATATATATTCGTATACACTTTTACTCAGTAATATTAAGGGGCATTGATCAAACGCCAGATGTTAATGACGACTCAATGAGTGATATGATAACTCAGAGTTTAGACGATAATCACTTGGTGTTAAATTAAGAAGAGTTTGTTGATGTGCTTTTATTAATATTTACGCAAGGGGTTTAAAGCTGCATCGAATAATGAGTTGTAATATCTATATCTAAACTAATGTTATAAAACTGAAGACTTTGTTTGCTTGAACCGATAATCTCAGGAACTACTTGTCCGTTTAAAAAAATTCTTTCAGTGTTAGATAGTTAATTTATCGAGGAAGGCTATAGGCTATATATCATCAGGCTAAAACTAATAGAAACGGGGCACCAATGTAGAATGTTTCAAAATCGGGGTTCTTGAGCTTCTTGTTAGCGTTAGCCCAAAGTAACTATTCTACACGGACAAAGGCGCGGGCAGAAACTAGTATATAAAGAAAAATTAGTTGCCAAATATATGTACTGCAAATTATTATAACTATTTCGCTAATACTTTTTCTATTATGCTTGTAATTGTCAGGGCAAGGTTTACATGAAAAATATTTGAAAAATCGCATTAAAAAGTGAAAATTTGGGTAAATAAAATCTCCTTATAAAATGCGAGTGAGTGAATGAGACAAGCCGATAGGGAAATCTTCAAAAATATTGACATAATTAACAGTTTGACTTTCAGTTTGATCAGTTGCTATTCTATTTCACGACATTGTAAAGGAAATATTTGGTCTCATTTTCTAGTTAGTAGGTACATCCGTTCGGAGCCGAGCCGAGCAGCTTGATGACAATAATTTAAATTATATAATAATTAAGTCAAAGTTCCAAGATTATTCTTGACATGTACCAAATCATTCAATCTTAAAAATCTTGAACAGCGAAGATCTGTGACTGATTTATGTACACTTCACAGAATCGTTAACGGTACCAGCGACTTGCTTGGGCAAATTTATATTAGAATACCTACTCATTCGTTATAAGTGCATCAGTTATTTAATTTACCAGCAGTTAACAACAACGTTTAAAAAAATAATCCGTTATTCCGAATGTGCAAGTATTATAATGAATTTTGTGGTCGCAAAGATATATTTAACGACAGCCCAAAAATTTTTAATATACAAATCATATCTGAATCATAGTTTTTAACTTACACATATGTATGATAGTATTCCATTGTATATTATCAGACAATGCTATCTATGGTTATTGTTAAAATTGGTAATGCTGTGTACAATTTATAATTGGTTTGCAGTTTTATAATTTTATAATAGTTTCGCTATCCATTTAAATTTCAGTCTCTTATTTGTAATTCTACCTTTTTGTAATAAAGAAAGTAAAAAAATTAAATAGCATATATCAACGAGTTCTCTATATATTTCATAATTAGCTGAATATTCAATAAAAGTTACAAAAGTATAAAAACATTGCATAAAAGTTTTGCATACATTACAATTATAGTAATTTAACTAATTCTATATCAAACGGTTTTCGATCTAATTAAAAATAAATCCTTACAACAAAAGAGATATTCCATTGTAAACGTTATTAGACGGACAATATTGCGACTCGTGTCGAAGTAGTCCATATATTACGGTCTGTGCTAACAGACTTAAAGGAAGGGGACATATAAGTAGGTACTTTACTTATTTATATAGTACTTTTACTATAAGGAGTTGATTACTGCAGACAAACTTCATTGATTACATTATCATTTTTATCTGGAACAAACGATATAAGCTGTAATAGATTATTCTTGATTCTTTTTCAGTTCCTTCATATCGTCTGACCAGTTGTCATGAAAATTGGCATACGTAAACGTTTTTGCATGGAGAAGGTTCAGTTCTCCTATAAATTGTAATCAGATGAAAATAAACTGTATTTTATTGCCATTAAGTTGCATTTCATAACTTAATACGAATGTCACTGTCAGATGTGATGCTAGAGTATATATTTTTAAAGTAACTCTAAGATTATGTAAAACACATTACAACAAATACGAATCAAAGAATAATAAGATACATGTATGTTTAACTAGCTTCGAAATATGATTCCACTACGTATGAACATCAGGCCATTTCGACGATAGTATGAATATGCATCAATGTGTGACGTCTGTACACCAGACTCGGTAAATTTCACGGTAACGAATTGTAACGCGTAAATAATTGGTTTCAAGATGTGTGCCCGTTAGGATTTCCCATCAGCAAAATATTCTAATTTATTTTTAAGACAGATCCCACACTTGGGATCAAGTCATATCTCGCAGAAAACTTTACAAACATATAATTAATGGATACAAAGTGCACATGAAGGCATGAAGGATCAATAATTGTCACACTAATAAAAGCGGTGAATAATTTTTTATTCGTGATGTACATTCTATCCGAAATTTTACTAAATTCTTTTGTAGTCTTCACCTACGGTACAAACGTCATACATTCCTCGACAATCTTTTAGGTTACTCTGAATATGTCCGTTAGTACGGTTTGGGCGTAATATAGTCAAAAGTAAAATACAAAACAAAGTTAAACACACACATTCGCATTTATATTAGTTTAAGTAAACTTTACTATATAATATTAATATCTGGTGTAAAGTGCCTAAGGTACTTGGTAAAAATTCCCTCCTTAGAAAACACGCTTATTTAGTATACGTAATGTTATAAATGATAAATGAATCACTACTATAAAAGTAAACCATGATCGGTGTTATTACAAAAAAGTTAAATACGTATTGAACCCTGGCTTTAAAAAGGTCTCATATTAAATGCACCGCGCTCGCTGAATGTTCCCCATTTTGCTCTTTTGTTTCGCTTTGGTTACGTTAGACTTGTGAAAAAAGATAACGCGAACTTGCCTCGGGCGAGCGCGGTGCATTTATTAGGAAACTTTTTTAAACCAAGTATTTAATACGTATTTAACTTTTTTGAAATAACACGGGATATATTTAATAAATTATTTATTTTACTAAAATAATAATATACAACATATTGTATTCAAAATAATATGTATTTTTTTCGAACTGACTACGCTATTGATCTATCAAGTTTTTAACAGCTTCACCGGACTACAAAATAGTATATGTATAATATACAATAGTAACTATTACTGAGACATTTATCATACGAACCAAATTCCATTTCTCAAACATTGTAATCACTCAATGTAAACGTGGACGCGTGGTTGCTACTGCAACATCACATGAATCTGACAAGTAAGAGATAAGTGTATATCGTATTTATTTTATTGTAACGTGCATACAGATTTAAAAGCAATATGAACTATTAAGTATTGGTAAATAAAATCATTCTGACAATGGAAATCAATATGAATTTTATAACTATCGTTTAAATAGAAATACTTGATTAATATTACAAGGTCACCTCAAGGTCAATTAAATGTTCTCTATTTACGTATTTTGCAATGTATATAACACATATATATATAGCACATGCGTGCATACAGGAATATAAATAGTGAAAATACAATGCTTTTAAGGCTCAATCACGTCGAAATTTTGAAATGTATTTTATAAATTGGAATCAAAAACCATTTATTCAATTTAAGCCTCCTTCTTCATCTGTTCGGAAAATAACCCTCATTAAGATGACTGAATAACCAGCAATAAACTTTTGGTTTATATTTTAAGGTTATATTAGTTTTTTAGCAGATACACAGAAAAGGGTGTTAGTTCCTACCTTCACCATCTTTTACCTATTGATCGAGCCTATAACAGCATTTAGAGATCTATACCTACTTTATATGATGCTTGAATACACTATCCGACTATTCGTTAATAATGCGTTGTAGGACTTTACTATAAAACCTAATCCTGTTACCTAAAAATCTGTTACTGGTCTTAAACTAATTAATGGTTGTTCCATGTTTGAAACAGGGGTACATAATTTATCACGGTTTCGATTATTTAAATCTTGGTGTTTTACTAAATATGTACTGAAAAAAAGAAAGTCGCGTAAAAAAACGCGTACTACGCTAGTAGGTAGTAGAGCTACGTTAAAGCTATTACTGGTTTTAGAATGAATGGGTTGGTTCGCCCGGTGTAGTACCACCCTCTCACAGAAAACTGACGTGAAGTAGCAGTGCTTGCATTGTTGCGTTTCGTTCGGGCAGTTTTTCCCTTCCCCAAACATAGGCTGGTATCGCAATTGCTCTTTGCACCCTCTTTGTGCTAGTATCTATGAACAGAGGTGATTACTTAAAATCAGGTGACCCGCATGTTCGTTTGCCTCTTATGATATAAAATAAAAAATGATAAGAGAAACCTACTAAACTGTACTATCTTCACCCATTAATATATAAGAGATAATGCGCACACAGAAAATATATTTCATATGGGATTTTATTCACCAACCTTTACTATAAAAATATTTCAGCAGTTATTACTGCTTTAAAAATGTTTAAACAACGTCCTATCCTAAGTAATAGCGTACGGCGCCGAAGCAATCTAATTACACTTGCATTTCAAGCACCATATTACGTTTACGATCGCCATCCATCCGATACTAACAGTTCTATAACTACGAACCTACTTGACTTAAATAAAACCTCAAAGAGGATTTGTTTCTCTTCTCCATACATATAATAAGATTATAATATATATAAATCAAACGTGTTCGTACTTTTTAGAGTTCAGTGAAAAAAAATTGTTGCAGGTCTCTTGGAATAAGTAATGAACTAAATTTCAATCGTTTTTAGAAATGTCTTTCTGTCTGTTTGTTTGCTTGAACAGACGTCACTGCTAAAGTGCTCCGTTAACGATAAGTCAAGAAAATCATAAAGGACGTCTTCGAGTAACATTTACTCTTGGTTTAATTAAAATCGGTCTACTCGATCAAAAATTATTCTAATTTTAATGATGACGCGACTTGGCGCGAGAGAAAAGTAGATAAGTGGTTTTAATACATTCAGGTGATTTTATTAGTCTTTGTTCTTTTACATTTTTTTTAGTTTTATTGCTTAGTACGGTAAAAATATCACGATAGCTTCATGTACTAAAATTTTAACAAACCACTATTTTTTTACTCGTTCAGCGATGTGTGTTTTTCTACCGTCCAGAAGTGGGGCAAGCGTTGTGGTGCTTGTATTTTTTCTAGTCTGCTAATTTTGTTGTGTTTTAATTTAAAGGCAATAAAATCATAGTCTATACATTTTTTGGATTTATGGAGGTCATTGAAGAAAAAGGTTTGATCAAAACCCTTCCAATAGGTTTTTAAGTAAATTGTTCAAATATACACACAGCATCAATCATACGCATAATTATATATAATAGCACTGATATACATAGATTGTGCAATACATCGTTTGAGCTTAATGTTGTTTCTTTAAGTAAAGTGCTACTACAAGTCTTTATAAAATCACTAGCGGGCCCGGCAGACGTTGTCCCACCTGATTATAAAAAAAAAATTATATACAAAAACCTTCCTCATGAATCACTTTATATTTTGATGAAACCGCGTGAAAATCCGTTCAGTAGTTTTTGAGTTTATCGCGAACGGAAAAACAGACAGACAGACGCGGTTTTATACTATGTAATGATGATGAGATAAAAACGCTAACTCAATATTGTTTTATAATGGGTTTTATAAGCATGACGTAAGCAGAATTATTTTAATTTCTGGCCGTCCCCTCCCCCTAGTCAGTAAAAGTAAGTAATGCTCTTACACCCTTCCGACACTTAGGTAAACATTTATATAAGAATTTTAAATTTGTTCTGGTTTCTTTATTGAATCATGGTCGACAGTTAACATGTCTAGAAATAAGCAATTTATAGTCTATAGAGAAATTAACGTATAGTAGTTCGTTACTGGGGTGATGGTAGTCCAATGGATAAGATCACGCATCCCACATATCAGATTTACACATACAGATCCATATGATCCAGATGCCTGACAGTGAACATGTCTAGAAATAAGCAATTTATAGTCTATAGAGAAATTAACTTATAGTACTGTTAAGTACTAAGTAAGTTAAGTTAAGTAACTTATAGTTCGTTACTGGGGTGATGGTAGTCCAATGGATAAGATCACGCATCCCACGTATCAGACCTACACATCCAGATCCCTATGTTCCAGATATCCACACGTATCCAAATGCCCTACCGGTTTCTATCAGATGAGCGCAGCCGATGAGCATTTTTTTAAACTCGGTTTTGACCGAGCACTATTGGTAGCACTATTTGTCGATTTGAAATTTCATTTATGTGTATATATGTATACTATACTTTGTTTTATTTAATATTCATAGAATTTAAGAATTTAGATGAAGACAAAGAATATTATGTGTGCAAACGATAATCAACTCGACTTCTAGCTTCCTCCGACATATATATATATATTTTAATATGTTTTATAAGTATGTTACAGTTACGTGCCGCTAAGTTATGTGATATTAACTAATTTTTGTTTTATTTGTTCACCCTGAATACCCCCGACTCTACTACATGGAACGTATCCATCCAAAGGTTGCCTGGTAGAGATCGCTATTAGCAATAAGGTCGCCCTTTGTACTAATAATATAACTTGAAGTATTTTATAATGTATGTGTATAATTGTATAAGAAAGATTAAATAAAAAATGAGTGCGTAACCGTCACACGCGATTGAAGTAAATTTTTTTAAATATTTTTATTATGAATCAAAGATTTTTGTAAAAAACAATTAATCAAAATATTAAATTGAATAATAAAGCATACAATAGAATTAATTATATATATATATGTGCGCGCCACCGTGCTGTCATCTAGTTTCAATGTAATTAAGTAACAAAGGCTTTTGAGTTATAGAAAAAGGTTATAAATCAAATAAAATTAAATTAAGAATTTAGATGAAGACAAAGAATATTATGTGTGCAAACGATAATCAACTCGACTTCTAGCTTCCTCCGACATATATATATATATTTTAATATGTTTTATAAGTATGTTACAGTTACGTGCCGCTAAGTTATGTGATATTAACTAATTTTTGTTTTATTTGTTCACCCTGAATACCCCCGACTCTACTACATGGAACGTATCCATCCAAAGGTTGCCTGGTAGAGATCGCTATTAGCAATAAGGTCGCCCTTTGTACTAATAATATAACTTGAAGTATTTTATAATGTATGTGTATAATTGTATAAGAAAGATTAAATAAAAAATGAGTGCGTAACCGTCACACGCGATTGAAGTAAATTTTTTTAAATATTTTTATTATGAATCAAAGATTTTTGTAAAAAACAATTAATCAAAATATTAAATTGAATAATAAAGCATACAATAGAATTAATTATATATATATATGTGCGCGCCACCGTGCTGTCATCTAGTTTCAATGTAATTAAGTAACAAATTCAATCAAAGCTTCATTATCGCTAGTGCCATCTATCAGCTAATTTGGAACTTAAATAACACAGGAGATATTATTAGCAACTCTTTGTTGTAAAGTAAATAAAATATAGAAAATTATGAACAGATTAATATGAAATAAGTAATAAATTAAATTAATTATCATTTAATAGAAGTATTGGGTATGTTTAATTATTATCTAACCGGATGGTACAGAAACGTGACGCCATATTGCCGTAACGCACTTCCGTTGCATTGTCGTCCAGTTACCTTCTAGTCGCGCCTAAAGAAGGTTTACTTCAATAAATAAATAAATGTCATCCAAAATAAGCCAATCAGAGGGCCTCCCCTTGTTGTTTACGTAATGCTTGAGTTACCCTTATAATATTTTATTAAAATAATAATAAGCATGGTTGAGTCAATAATAAATACAAAATTCAATAGTATGTAACTGTGTTTATATAAATTTTTGAATACTAATAGATGACGAATTCCCGATATCTAATCTATATTGATGTCTCCGTTCAACCTTGTTTACATTTACGAACGGAAACAGTTTAAATAACTTTATGGCATTATCTTAAGGATATTTTAACAATTGTAAACGTCATCACATAACGTGCTCTTTATAGAGAATATAAGGATTTTTAATCTTTTGTCATTGTGTTATTTAAAAACAGCAGATGATTCTTTCTATTCATCGTAATCACTCCCTATTGTAAAACAAAGTTCTCTACCACGTCTGTCTGTTCGCGATAAACTCAAAAACAACAGATTTTCATGCGGCTTTGACCAGTAGATAAAGTCAATGACTCATGAGAAAAGTTTAGGTATAAAATTTGGCAAGGTTTTTTCGTGACAGCGTCTGCCGGGCCCTTTAGTATAGTGATAAGAACGCTATAGTTTAGTAGAAAAAACGCATAAACTATCTCTCTACACGTTCAACTATTGCGTTATGAAAATTGTTATCAGTTGAGGCATGTAATGGCTTATATACTCGTAATTATAATATATAGATTATTTGCACACCATAAGTTAAGATATGTTTAGTTTAGAAACAAGTGGATGTGTATGAGATTACTACAATTATTTTAAGAACCCAGTGTCGATTAGTTAGCGGTTCTTAATTTTTAAGGTTATGGAATACTCAGCAGATCTCCAGATCATACCGGTTGCCGACAACCTCGGGCTCCTCGGGATAAATTTAAACGCCAAGCTCAACTATGGACATACGATCGAGGCTAAGGCTAAAATGGCTGCAAAAAAATTGGGGGAAACTGTCCACCTTCTAAAAGTAAAGATGGTGCCTCGACTACGCTCGAGGCATTAGCTCTACTCTGATTGGTCATTACGTAAATTACATTGTATGTAGCTTCTATTACATTATTAAGGTTTTAAGCTATAGAAAAATGTAACAAATGAAATAGAATAAAAATTAAGTATTTTGAAAGTAATAAAACTGTACGCCTCTTAAAGTAAATGTTGTCTCGACTCCGCTCGAGGCACATGGTCTGTTCTGATTGGTCGTTATGTGAATTACAATATTCTTAACTTTTATCAGATTATTAAGGCTTTTGAGTTATAGAAAAAGGTTATAAATCAAATAAAATTAAATTAAGAATTTAGATGAAGACAAAGAATATTATGTGTGCAAACGATAATCAACTCGACTTCTAGCTTCCTCCGACATATATATATATATTTTAATATGTTTTATAAGTATGTTACAGTTACGTGCCGCTAAGTTATGTGATATTAACTAATTTTTGTTTTATTTGTTCACCCTGAATACCCCCGACTCTACTACATGGAACGTATCCATCCAAAGGTTGCCTGGTAGAGATCGCTATTAGCAATAAGGTCGCCCTTTGTACTAATAATATAACTTGAAGTATTTTATAATGTATGTGTATAATTGTATAAGAAAGATTAAATAAAAAATGAGTGCGTAACCGTCACACGCGATTGAAGTAAATTTTTTTAAATATTTTTATTATGAATCAAAGATTTTTGTAAAAAACAATTAATCAAAATATTAAATTGAATAATAAAGCATACAATAGAATTAATTATATATATATATGTGCGCGCCACCGTGCTGTCATCTAGTTTCAATGTAATTAAGTAACAAATTCAATCAAAGCTTCATTATCTCTAGTGCCATCTATCATCTATTTCGGAACTTAAATAACACAGGAGATATTATTAGCAACTCTTTGTTATAAAGTAAATAAAATATAGAAAATTATGAACAGATTAATATGATATAAGTAATAAATTAAATTAATTATCATTTAATAGAAGTATTGGGTATGTTTAATTATTATCTAACCGGATGGTACAGAAACGTGACGCCATATTGCCGTAACGCACTTCCGTTGCATTGTCGTCCAGTTACCTTCTAGTCGCGCCTAAAGAAGGTTTACTTCAATAAATAAATAAATGTCATCCAAAATAAGCCAATCAGAGAGCCTCCCTTGTTGTTTACGTAATGCTTGAGTTACCCTTATAATATTTTATTAAAATAATAATAAGCATGGTTGAGTCAATAATAAATACAAAATTCAATAGTATGTAACTGTGTTTATATAAATTTTTGAATACTAATAGATGACGAATTCCCGATATCTAATCTATATTGATGTCTCCGTTCAACCTTGTTTACATTTACCTACGAACGGAAACGGTTTAAATAACATCATGGCATTATCTTAAGGATATTTTAACAATGGTAAACGTCTGACGAATTCCCGATATCTAATCTATATTGATGTCTCCGTTCAACCTTGTTTACATTTACGAACGGAAACAGTTTAAATAACTTTATGGCATTATCTTAAGGATATTTTAACAATGGTAAACGTCACATTATGTTCTCTTCACAGAGAATATAAGAACTTTTCTATAATCTTTTGTCATTATGTTATTTAAAAATCGCAGATGATTCTATACATCGTAATCACTACATATTATAAAACAAAGTTCTCTGCCACGTCTGTCTGTTCGCGATAAACTCAAAAACAACAGATTTTCATGCGGCTTTGACCAGTAGATAAAGTCAATGACTCATGAGAAAAGTTTAGGTATAAAATTTGGCAAGGTTTTTTCGTGACAGCGTCTGCCGGGCCCTTTAGTATAGTGATAAGAACGCTATAGTTTAGTAGAAAAAACGCATAAACTATCTCTCTACACGTTCAACTATTGCGTTATGAAAATTGTTATCAGTTGAGGCATGTAATGGCTTATATACTCGTAATTATAATATATAGATTATTTGCACACCATAAGTTAAGATATGTTTAGTTTAGAAACAAGTGGATGTGTATGAGATTACTACAATTATTTTAAGAACCCAGTGTCGATTAGTTAGCGGTTCTTAATTTTTAAGGTTATGGAATACTCAGCAGATCTCCAGATCATACCGGTTGCCGACAACCTCGGGCTCCTCGGGATAAATTTAAACGCCAAGCTCAACTATGGACGTACGATCGAGGCTAAGGCTAAAATGGCTGCAAAAAAATTGGGGGTCCTTTTCAGGGTGAAGCGGTACTTTACGCCGGTGCAGCTTCTTAATCTTTATAAGTCACAGATAAGGCCGTGTATGGAGTATTGCTGCCACCTTTGGGACGGGTCTGCTAAATACCAGTTGGCCTTGCTGGACTCCGTCGATCACAGAGCTCGAAGACTTGTCGGCAACGAATCACTGTTAGCAGCCAAACTGCAAACACTGGAACATCGGCGTAGGGTCTCTTGCCTTGTAGTATTCTATCGGCTACACTTTGGGGAATGTGCACAAGATCTGCACCAACTAATTCCACCGTCTCCGTTTCATCTTAGGACTACCAGACGCCGTACGGGGATCCACTCATTCGCGGTTGACATACCATTCATCCGGACGAAGTGCTTTGCATCTTCATTTATTATGAGAACCGCGAAGGAGTGGAATACGCTCCCTGCGTCTGTTTTTCCTGAAGTGTATGATGAAGTGATCTTCAAAAGAAGAGTGAATGTGCATTTACTGGGTGAACGCGTTACATCCTAGGCCTCGTCCCCACTTTCCATCAGGTGTGACAGAGGTCAAGCGTCACACAGTCTATTATAAAAAAAAAATGATCAGCAGATAAAATTCCTCCTTAAATGTATGAAATAAATAAAAGAATGAATGTTTTTAATGTAACTGCTTTTAATGTAGCGTTAAAAAGTTAGAGTTCTACATTTGATGGTAAGTAAGCATAGCGAGTTATCAAAATCAAAATCTGGAAATAACAAATCTCACAAATGTAACAGACGATGATGTAAGTTAAAACAATCAGATTATAATATATACAGGGAAATATATCAAAAAAATTACAACAAATGCTTGTATAATAATCTACCATTTGTTGGTACGACAAAATGACAGAACTATATTTAATTATTATCTAACAAGGTAAAAGAAGGGTGAACATCAATAGATTTACAGTACATCGGCTGTCTATACTGTCAAAATAATATACGCAGTTGCTGTGAGGGACAGCCGCTGAGATAGACACCATATATTCTTACTACAGAAACGGGCAGGTCGAACAATATACAATATGGTACCTCGCAAATCATTAGAGATCAAGTTTCAGGAATTCGGTGAACTCTACCGTTCCAATACGTTCTTTGTAATTCAATGCATGTCCGCAAAAACTTTGAAACGCTGAATATCCTAAAAGACCGTCCTGATCTAAA
This sequence comes from Antheraea pernyi, assembly GCA_015888305.1. NCBI lineage: Eukaryota > Metazoa > Arthropoda > Insecta > Lepidoptera > Saturniidae > Antheraea > Antheraea pernyi. The sequence goes on along the minus strand of MU158875.1, from coordinate 711,892 downwards.
TACTAGAAACTGTGACAAACTGATCGTCCCATGCTTTAGACTGAGTTAAACCAGTAACAGTTTTGTTTAGGTAATTATGTTATGTAGATTCTGAACAAAGTCGCAAAACATATTACCGATTTGCCGGATTCCAAGTATCTATGCCATTTGCTTTATATAAAGAAGTAAATACTGTTTGTTTGGTCGAGGCAAAATTCGGATTGCTCAATTTCTAAAAAAATATTACACTCATAGAAAGCAACGTCTTCCTCGAATGAAACATGCTTGAATCTTACTGTTAGGCAATATTATAATAAAAACTAATGAAACAGCAAGGCCAGTTTTTACTGATAAATATACCTAATTCGCTAATTATTATTTTAAGCACTTGGATATTCTTACTAATAAATGTGAATGTGTGTTTGTTCGCTTGTTAAGATTTCAAGCTTAAATATAGATTAACTACTGAACAGATAATCTTAAAATTTGGTCGACACGTTGTGTAAGGTACATAAAAGATCAATATCAGTCAAAGATGTCCATGAGAGGCTGTGATTACTTACAATTAGATGACACTTCGTTCGTTTGCCTACAATAGCATAAATAAATACATTAATAATCTACGCGAGCGAAACCGCCGACGACAATTAGTATTATAATAAAGACGAAAAAAAAGTTGAAGCCGGTTGATAACAATACTTAATTTGGTTAACAGCGATTACATTGGCTCTTAGATATACTGAGTAATTACATTTTTTTTTTTTTTATGTCATTGGTAGCAAACGAACATGTGGGTCACCTTATGTTAAGTGATCACCACCGTCCATGGACACTAACAACACCAGAGGAGTTGCAAGTGCGTTGCCACCCTTTGGGGGGAAGGGTTAGGGAAGGGAGAGGGAGAGGGGAGGGGAAGTGGGCCTCCGGCGCTCTCACTGACCGAACGAAACGCACCAATGCAAGTTATGCACTGTTACTTCACGTCGGTTTTCTATGAGAGGGTGTTACTCGAGCCGACCCATTCATGCTGAAACCAGTAATAGTTTCAGCGTGGCTCTACCACCATTAATACATGTTATAAATACAATACTAAGAATTCAATATTTCTTAAACACTAAATACTACTATTTCGTTCGACTGTGATTTTACAAGTCTTTTCAAGACTACGGTAGCTAGAAAGATAAATATACAAGAATAGGCAAAACATTCAAATTTTATAACCACGGCCGCCCGTCACGAAATTATACACTTGAAAATCGTGAAGTACATACAATCGTAGCAATTGACATTTTCTCCTAATAAAGTTTATTAAATTTCAGACGAATTTGTTCTAAGAATAGGAATAACTGGGTGAAATAATAATTCTTACTAATATTATTATCTCCGCTGTCCTCTATTGCTATGCTTATTTCCCAAAAAAAACTTTTACTTTGTCGATTCAAGTGATGTGGTAACATGATTAGAGAATGTGTCTTTCAAGGTGTGTCTGAATTTTAAAACGAGCCTTAAATTTTGGTAAGGGCAACAATGAGTCAAGATCAAACTTTATATTTGTAGTCTCTATAACTCGGAACCTCTACAAACCCCTGTTGTTCCCTTTTCTTCAAACCCCGGTTTCTTTGTTAGCCGAAATTTGAAAACTCGATAAGTCAAACTTGTCAACGAAAACATAAATAATAAATAATTCAATTATATATGTGTGACTTATCCGAATATATTCATGTGTGATTCAGTTTCTGTGCAATTTAATTATCTTACGCGATTGTTAGACGTACAATCTGTGTCAATTTTTTAAAATGAACAGCGCCATCTTTTGGTGCACTCTGAATACAATAAAATACGTAGGCATACGCACCATCTATCCGGCTACTGCATAAACAGTTAATAACCTCAATACAGAACGCATGGATATTTATTCAAAATATATTTATTATTTCTTTCTTTATTCAGCATTTTTATATTCCTTATAATTAACACTGTTTTATATCTAACTAGTTTCTGCCCGCGATTTCGTCCAGGTGGAATAGGTACTTTGTGCTAAAGCTAACTTTAACTCACGACTTCGTTTACGTAGAAGGTGAAAATATTTTTAAATAATACGTACGCTAACCCCGATTTTGAAACATTTTCATTGGTGCTCCGCTCTTAACGTGATGATATATAGTCTGTAGCATGCGCACCGCTGAAGTGGCTTTCTGCTACACTGGGGGACCCCGAAGGGTCTTCGAAAACCTTTAGAATTTTCGTTCAGATCCAGCTAACAACAGTAAAGATACAATGCACGTACCTCGTGATCTCCTCTCTGCTGCAGCTGGCCGCTGAGCTTCCACGAATGTTGGATAATGATTCTTGTTTTGATGATGATATTTGTTTCAGCTGCTCATTATAATGATCGTCTCGATAGTTCGATGGAAAACAGAAGAATGAATGACACTTTGTTCTTTTTTTGTTGACGTTCACGTGCATGACTACCAAAAAGTTGGAGTCTCGATACTATTAATTAACTGAGATCTGAACGTCAACAATCGATTTATATAAAAGAGGTTTTATTCAATAATGATGACGATACATAGCCAATAGCCTTCCTCGATAAAGGAACTATCTAACACTGAAAGAATTTTTCAAACTGGACCACTTGTTCCTGAGATAAGCTCGTTCTAACAGACAAACTATTCAGCTTTATAATATTAGTATATTCAGAATAGGTTTTTAATAAATGACCATAATACTATTCAAAAAATATTTCAAACTTTACGTTATTTACATTAAAAATATTATACAAAGTATAATAAATAGAATATACGTATTACAGAGAGAGAAAGAGTTGTATTGTCTAATGGTGAGTATAACGCTTTTTCCTTACGCGACAAACAAAGCAATTTAAATCTCCATGTCAATTTAAAATCGTAGTTCAAGAAAAAGCGCAGGAATTTCATTCCTGACGGAGTTTGCCGATGGGTACACCGTCCTTTTATTTACTTTATCTCAGTAGATGTAGGTTTGGATTGAACCTTCTGCAAGTCAAATGTAATGTAAATGTAACACTTTGGTAAGTCAAAACCGTAAATAATAGTCGAAATCTCCGTATTTCAACCTCCCTGTTCTCCTTGAGTACTCTGAAGGTTCTGCTTTACAAAAAAAGAGGACAGAGTCCATGATAATCTAGTATAGGTGTTTCCCGTAATATTAAAATGTCGCTAAAATAAAGATTAAAAAGTCAACAAAAAAGTGATTTGTCAATACAAATATATCATGGTGAAAGTTTATGACAATTTTAATTAAATAAAATAACAGATATGCTAAAATGTATGACTTTTACGAGCAAATATTTTATATTTATATCAATTAATAGTTCGATATTTATCATTAGTTAGGATGGTTTTTATCCATTTTTTTAATACTCATTAGTTTTTCACGTGAAGACATCATTTTTACAATTTATGTAATATGGAATGTTTGGCAATACGCCTACGTTTCAAGAAACTCATCAAACAAGTATATTTGTTAATATAAATAGACAATCTATCAAGTTCACACAATATAATACGGTAGATTGAAGACAAATATTGAGATATCAAAATATATTGTCTGTAAAGTTTATAGTTATATACCGATATTAAGGAGGGAGTAAAAGGATTCCACTGATCCTGTGATTAAAATACATATAAATTATGATGTATGAAAATCAAGTAATAGGTTCATAATCAATGAATTACATACCGAGAGCGCACTTTCAACTGGTAACTTTTTTATATAGGGCTAATAGGTTTATTAAGATGCTTAATCGATTTATACACGGAAGGTTAAGGTAAATGAAAGGCTTAATAAGACCCACTAGTCAGCGTCGCATTTTAAGCTCTGCCTTCCAAAATGAACTCCTACTATTCCCAGACTGAAGTAAGTTGTTAATAATCACTGAAAGAAGTTAGGCCAACAATCAACGAATCTGACTCCGGCGTATTAGTGCTGCAAACAGAAAACTATATCCATGAATTTGCACGTGAGACTCTTAAAATCATGGCCTCATTGGCTGTCAGTTATCGAGGTGAAACGTAGGTACGACGGTCATTATTCTAATCTCTTACACGAGCTTTAGATAAAGCTGAAGTATGCATTACCGTCCGACCGCTTTATGTACATCTAGCTGACGAATTCCTAAAACCTCCACCAACACCCTGGACTATTTGCTATCATCCCGGATTCACCAATTCCGGTACATATTTTGGATGACTTACCTTAAGGCAGCTAAAACATTTAAATGTATTAACACAAGATGTGCTTATAATTATAACTTATAATTAAAGGATTGCATGGCATCTCCCTCGCAAAGGTGGATTAGTGGAACATCCTGCATTATATTACACTGACATCATTACATAGTATAAAACAAAGTCCCCTACCGCGTCTGTCTGTCTGTCTGTTCGCGATAAACTCAAAAACTACTGAACGGATTTTCATACGTCATAGAAACGTTTTGGTATATAATTTATCAAAGATTGTTTAATAATCAGGGCGGGACAACGTCTGCCGTGGCCGCTAGTTATAATATATTTAATACCCAGAACTGATTATAATAGTTTTATATTAACCATCTATAATGCACTGTCATAATTATGGAAACTATAAACTCTTTCATTGATGTATGAAATGATAACAAAATTCCCAAAAACTATATTACAATTTCCAATAGATTTGTATAACAGTTTTGAGCTAAGAGTTAAATCTGGTTTTATATGTTATGCAGTGGGCGCTTATACAATATTTATCTCGTATGTTAACGTTCTTTACATGACAAATTCTTGAAACGTTGTCACATACTGATAAAATTAATCCTTGTGCTCGTTATGTCACATTTGATGTAAACATTCAATATTCTATCTTATACATAAGAGTATTAAAGATAATAACAGATGAAACTGTATGTTAATTGGCTTGAAGCTTCTGCGCTCAATTGATGGATTTTATTTGTTTAAAGCGAAAATGTTTATATACTATTAAAGCCTTCTTACATTATACATTTAACATCATTATTTGATGATACCATTTTATATGCTTGCTGAGTCAGCTGCATCGACTAGGACCTGAACAGGATCTTCCATATTATAGCATATAAAATCTTATAATAATATAATAATTTATATGCTATAAATTCGTTTCCATTTGGTCAGCAGTCACCAGCTGCCTGTACCGTATCAACACATAATAATTGTTCTATATACCACAGAGAATGGGAACAAATTGCTTAATATTAAATAGTTATCGTAAATATGCCATTAGTTAAGATCATGTTCTTTTTTCTTCTTGCTCTTGTCCCACATCGAAATAGACTTGCACGGCATATTTTCTTCCTTCACGTTGTGAACTATGATTCGGTTAAATATCTTACAGCCAGTCGTCACCTGCCTCACGTTTACCATCTATAGGAACTTCTTGTTTGTGTCTAGTCTATAATAGCTAAACTATCGATCTTATCTTCAACTCTTCAAGGCCTACAACTACTGACTTAGGACCATGTTGAGGTTCCATCGTCAAGTTTCCGTGATTAAAGTTTGGGTTAGGTTTGCTTGAGCAGCCTTATGGTTTGGAATTACTTTAAATAATTTTACCATTATGAGTGGTCGTCCAGTGGTCGAACTTCGGCCATAGAGAAAAAATGTCCAGTCAGTAGGTACTAAAGATAAAAAAAGATTGAAGAACATCTAATGAGAAACAGAAGAGAAAGATGCATATTCTTAACTGTTCTTCCACTGCCGATTTATATATAGATTTCCCTAATAATACATGACTAGCTTCTGACCGCGACTTCGTTTGCATGGAATAATTACTTTGGGCTAACTAACACGCAGCGGATAATCTTAAAACGAAAAAAAAAACACGATTTTGAAACATTCTTCATTGGTGCTCCGCTACTATGGGTCTTAGCGTGATATGTACAGCCTTCCTCGATAAATGATTTATCTAACACTAAAAGAATTTTTCAAATCGGACCAGTAGTTCCTGAGATTAGCGGTTTCAACCAAACAAATAAGCTTTATAATATTAGTATAGATTACTACTCTTCTGTCGTACTTACCTCGAGCCGTCATTTAAATTACAATAACTTTTGATAGAGTGGACCGATTTTAATAAAACAAAGACTAAGCTACTCTCGGAGATATGCTTTATGATTGTGATGTGATTTGAGGTTTTATTGTGAACTCTGTACTTTAGCAGTGATGAGTGTTCATACAAACAGATAGACAGACAGACATTTTCAAAAATGATTGAAATGTATTCTATTACTTATTCCTAGAAACCTGCAACATTTTTTTTTTACGAAAATCAAAAAGTACAAACACGTTAGATTTACAGTCTTATTTATGTATAGATTAATTTACACATTGTAACCAGTCTAATTACACTGTGATGTAATTACGTAAAGAGATTAAAACGAAAGTAATTTCAGTTGGAAAATTAATATTATTAGGAAGGGAAACGTCGTGTTATTGAGTTAGAAACTCAAACCATAATCATAGAAAGCTTTGCTAATCGTACCCATCATTAATTGAAGAGTTGCCAATTGTAAGGAATAAGTAGATACGCCTCGCGATTCAATAATCTTTCAAGTTGTCCGTTCAACCCTTGAAATAGTTTGAAAATTTTTCTAAACTATAATGTTATGTCTTAAAGTAGTATATCGATTTATTCTCTCTTAATAGTTCTTTCGAAATTGATATGAACAATTATACAGCGCGACTGGTTGATCGCTTGCAATATTTTTACAGGATAATCATTAGTAGATTCATGTTCTAAATTAATTTTAAAAAAATAGGTGATTTTGACATAATTATCTCGAGAAACGCAAAACTGATATACACTCAACATTAGGTGATTTATGCCAAAACGAACTCATGTAATAAATGAATGACGTCCTGTCGCGTACTCCGAGCCGCGTCCCGAATCTCGACTCGCGCCCCGCTTCCCTTTGTTCGACAGTGAGGCGTTCTCACGATAAGCAGTTCCGTAATGATTAACCTTGATTACTCTTAACAAATGTGTGGAAAATGTCATTATGACGAGTTGAGTAGTTCAGGTCTGAAAGCGTAACAAAGAAACAACTCCTATTCGCATCTATAGTATCAGGAAGGATTCCGTATATTTATATAAATATTGTAAAAACCAACATCTATCAGTCTGTTTATCGTCTATCCATTAGCCGTTTTCTTATAACTCGAACTACTAAAAAGTATCTAATTTGGTCAAACAATATATAATAATTTTATATCGCACACGAATGCAGCCAACACGAGCACAGCAAGTTTACAAGAACTTACGAATTTTTGGTATATGCATACGAAATCAGTGAAATGTAAGAATACAATAGAAAATAAACATAACAATGAAAAACAGTTCTAGTAAAATCAAATTATATAGCAGGGATATTGGTACAAATAATTAATTCAGTTATCCATAAAAGATATATATGAAATGAGAAGAAAAAATCATCTATTATTGAACACTACTATATTTTATTAATGTTTAGCATCTGGTATTTGTAACAACGTGAAATATAGTATTTAAATTACTATATTAAATATTATATTGGGTCTGTTGTTTTTCTTTTGTTTATAGTATTAAATGTGTTATATTTTTGAAAAAATACTCAATAATATTTATTCAATACACAATACATTTTCGTTAAATTATTATATTTTAAGGCGATATAATAATGCTTCTAAGTAAACTATATAATGAATTACCAAAGGACCTACGCCAAATTGAATCCTTAACTATATTTAACATAAGACTAAAACGTATCTAAATGAAACTAAAGTATATAATTTGTCATATATAAATAATCATACGTTTCTCATAGAATTTGCTTTATTGATGGCGTGATAATTTTGGTTTTTCTTTCGTAAATATTCTAACAATATGAATCATAACATAAACATAAATGTAAAATGAGAGCCAAGTTAATTAAATATTATGATATATGCCTTGGTTTTTGACTTCTTGACTTCAACGAAATATTATGATATATGCCTTGGTTGTTGACTTGTTGACTTCAACGACTAAAGAAGTGAGGTCTAAATGGATGCCAAGTTCAATGGTCAGTCCTGAAATTTATTTATAACAACTTAAAATATAATTTCTGCTTGCAACTTAGGATAATGTATTGAAGCCCAAGGTCTGACTTGGTTAGTTCTAACTGTAAATTGAAAATACTCGTGTAATATTACACATGGTAGCGCGCGCTCGCCATTCTGTTAGCTTGAACTTGGTTTGACACGCTACCGTGTGTTTGTATACGATTTTTTTTTATGTGTATCACTGGATGATGCTAAAAATTGTTAATTACGATTAATGTTTTAATTTAATTGTCTTTAAATTAACTTTATTTTTTGAGTAAATAAATTTCTTTAAACCGAAGCTTTAAATTCTTAGAAAAAATTATATAAATTTTACTACATTTCTATATTTGATCCTAAAGATGCTATTTTTTTTTTAAATATTATAGGAGGCCAATGAACAGGGAGTCACCTGATGTTAAGTGATCACCACTGTCCATAGACACTAGCAACACCAGGGGAGTCGCAAGTGCGTTGCCAGCCTGTGTTTGGAGAAAGTGCTGGAGGGAGGAGAGGAGAGGGATGGGGAGGGGAGGTGGTCCTACGGCGCTCTCACTGACCGAACGAAACGCAACAATGCAAGCACTGTTACTTCATGTCGGTTTTTTGTGTGTCGGATGGTACTACCACGGACCCATTCATGCTGAAACCAGTTATAGCTTCATCGTGTCTCTACTACATACAAATCAGAGATCTTAATAAGGATTCTCAGAAGCTTTAAACATTTTTTAGATATCATAATAAATGAAATTATACTATTTGGCCAACATCATAACGTCATAATATTCTATTTCATTAAATCTGTGTTATATACAGTGTATCCCAAGAGGTATACTGAAGTCTAATTAAGAACGTTAACGAATTTCCATAGGAGCAGCGTTGCACCTAGTTATTGAAAAGAATACTTACTAAAATGTATAGCTGACAAAGTATACACTGACAGGTACGAAAATAGGACAAGATCCTTAATCCTAACGAATATTATAAATGAGAAGAATTTGTTTGGTTGTAACGTTTTCACGCCTTCACTACTCAACCGATCGTCATAGAATTACAATTCATTTAGAGGTTATAAGCTTTATGTGAATGGGTTAGTCTACATTACGATGAGGGAAGCCGCAAGAAAATAATATATTATTCTCAACTATCAAAAACATTTTTACTTTTGTGAAAATCGAAGTTCTTGTTGTGTAAACAATGTCAAATATGCTACGATGATCTGAACTCATTTGGTTTCATTCAGCTAAAGAAGAAACGATTACAAGAGGACAATACTGCAACGGCAGTGAGCTACGAATTTTCGTGTTTCGGTATCTTTATCTCTTATGAAGTACATGTATACCACCTGATATTAAATGTTATTGTAGAATCAAATCAAAATGTTAATCACAAACATTTTATTCGATTTAGGCCCTGACAAGGTGCTTACGAACGTCAAAACTGCCAGCGATTTCGAGCATGATACAACCATCGAGAAGAACCGGCAAAAAATCCGATCTGGTTTATCTTTTTATCGTACATACATTTATAAAATACATTATATTAATTGTGATGGTACCTTGAATTAGAGAGTCTAACTCCAGAATATTATTATTTGGTAAGTACTCATGTAATAATTATTGGTTTATTTTCTTTTATTTGAATTTTCTAATATACTGATTGTTTTGGTTTTAATTGGGTCTAAATTACAAAACTTATCGACTTTACTTTGTATTGCATAGTTTGTTAGTCAATTTATTTTAGACATAAAAGTATAGAATTTGGAATGCTTAAAACAATTCACTTCTAAAACCTCTTAAATATTCCCAAAGACGCATTGTGTTTCTGGGTTATATCCTCAGCGTAGTATATATAGTATCTGACACACGTTACGCGAGAGATTAATCTCTTTTATTTTCAACCCGTTGTGATGAACTGTAAATAAAGGCTTATAAAATAGTTTACCTTGTAAATAGTTTTTACATACCATAATGTACGTATAAATATGCCGATATTCATAAAAATGTTGCTTCATAAGGTACTTCAATGTTGTTGGCATAAGATAATGTACGTAGGAGGGGTCGATATGTCTCCGATGTTTTTCAAGTTTAATTGATTGAAAGCCCTTATCATTTCATTTGCACTTATAAAAGTAACGCTAAATTTTAACTATATATATGTATTATATATTATTATGTAGTGATCTACCAAAAAGATCGCAGTCTTGATGCTAGCTATAAAAGGTTGTCTCTCCTAAGAAGATAATTGGAACGCCTTTCATGCTATTGTTCGCGGTGTGTTCATAACTACATCTTTCGATTCGGACCACATCATACCCTATAACAATCAGGTTCACATTGCTGGTTTGTGGCAGAAATGAGTGTAGCGATAGTGCTTTCGCTGTTGAACCTTACACAGACTCTTCCACTCATCAGTGACTTTATATGTAACTGCCACTGGATAGGCTTAGATAGCCACTAGACTTTTACTGTTACAATTTTAATGGTCAACATAGCGACTTGAAGGTTAAGAAAAACATAAATAAACAAAGAATATCGCTTTGAAGAAATTGGATGCCTTACAAAATCATCAAAGTTTCGAAGAAAATATGTTTGCAACATAAATATTTCTCAAGAATTGGAACGTGATTAATTGAAAACTTTATAATTCTTGTGATTTACACGACCTTTAACTTACATTAAAAAAGAGTTAATAAACTGCGTGATTTCAAAATCCAGTTTGGACTCAGTTAAAATTATGTTGAAATGTCAAATGAAACCTGTTAAATGTATAAATTTAAATAAGTTCTCGGTTTATATACACATTTCAAATGGACGTTATTTAACTTAAAGGTTTATTATATGTATTATATTTATAAACTTTTGCTTTTTTCCCGATACATTTTCCTTCTTCATGTTGTGGACACATTCGACTTAGTGTACGCCCTGAGTGAATATGCGTTCGGCGGGGCGTGTAGCGGGGCGTCAGCGAGGAGTCGAGAGACCAAGAGATCCGCTCACGCGCCACTTAGGACACCTACGCGTTAATGCAACTGTTAGACACGAACGCCGCACCCGACGCCGCGCTCGTCGCTCGATTTAAGCGCCCACTCTGACCGTACATTTAGTTTACGGCCTGAGTGAATGTGTTCAGTGAGGTGTGCAGCGGGGCGTCGAGCGACCGAGTGATAAGCTCGCGAGCCACTCAGGACACCTACGTATTAAAGCGTATGTTTGACACGAACGCCGCACCCGACGCCGCGCTCGTCGCTCGATTTAAGCGCCCACTCTGACCGTACATTTAGTGGACGGCCTGAGTGAATGTGTTCAGTGGGGTGTGCAGCAGGGCGTCCAGTGGGGCGTCGAGCGACCGAGTGATACGCTCGCGAGCCACTCAGGACACCTACGTATTAAAGCATATGTTTGACACGAATACCGCAAGCGACGCCGCGATCGTCGCTCGATTTAAGCGCCCTCTCTGGCCGTACATTTATTGTATAGATATATATGCATCTATACTAATATTATAAAGCAGAAGAGTTGGTTTGTTTAGTTTAACGTGCTAAACTCAGGAACTACTGGTCCGATTTGAAAAAATCTTTCGGTGTTAGCTCATTAATCGATGAAGGCTATATCCTATACTTCCTATAGGATGTATAATCACGCTAAGACTATTAAGAGTGGAGAACCAATGAAGAATGTTACAAAATCCTTTTTTTTCTTTTGAGAGCTTCCGCTACGTGTATGCGTTAGTCTAAAGTGACTTTTCCACGCGGACGAAGTTTTAGGTTTTAGGTTGTTCGGGTTATTACCGAAACCGATTCTAACAAAATGTTTTGAAGTTTTCATAGTAATTACCTAGAGTACAATCATTATGTTTTCAATAGAGGCTACGTACAAATGACACATTTTAATAGAGATAATTTAAAATCGTAAAAAGGGTTATAGAGGCTAATGACAAAATTAAAAATGTTTATGTAGCCACAGTTAACTCAAATAAAACCAAACCATTTCCGGAACAAAGCTAAATTCAAAATAAAATATCAGCTCAACTCAATAGTATTTATTTTTTAAATAGCCAGTAATTCACTTTTAAAATAATCAAATATAATTCATATATGTATATAATTCATTATATCATACTTTAGCGAGTTCGAACATTGGATTACCATAGAATTATTAACTGTGAACTTGATGCGACTACAATTAGAGGTAGCCGGATAGTGGCCTCTTATTAGCACCAGACAGTGGTCATTGTTCGCCGATACATAATAAGGTTGGATTACGTGTAGTATAGAACCTATATACCACTAAATTAAATTTGTATTAATTTTAAAAGTACTACATTGTATGTCTACGCATTTACAAAAAAATATTTCTTGACTTTTGTAAATGTATAGTAGGTAATTATTCAAAAATGAAAATAAAATTCTGTACAAAAAGATTTATGTTTATCCGTCACGTGGGTTGACGATACTACTCGATACGAAATCAAATGTTATATAGGTAGCGATAGATAAACATGTCAAGATCATGCAATGTTTTGGATGTTTGAAAAATTTGTTGGTAATATACGATATATAGTGTAACCTTAATATAACGAGCCTCAATATAACGAATTCTTCGATTTAACGAATGTTTCGAAATCACCTAGGACTGCCAGTAAGAGTCATCATCAGCCTGTAAGAGAACCACAACAGGCCTGAACCTCTCCCGAAAGAAGGTATGGGCATAATCACCGTGTCAGTCTACAACGTATTAACAATTTCAAGCTCCGAAAAATTCATAGTTCCATATTTTCCCACATTCGGTAGTTTTACAAGAACATATCTCAGGTTGAGTTCCTCACGATGTTTTCCTTCACCGTCAGTCGATAGTGTCACCAATTTAAATTAGTAAATGTACTCAAATTCCGAAAATTCGTTGGTACATTACAACCAGCAACAAAATTTCGAACCTGCGGGCATTGGATTGATATTCCACCGGTCAAACCATTACACCACAACTTCCAACATGACAAAATATAACTACATTACGGATACATTGATTAAAAACCTATTAATAACTAATTTTTAATAATTGCAGATTATAAGAAAGTATTATTGACGTCATTTAACAAACTTTTCTAACTTATAACCTCAATATAACGTCAACATCAATTATTCCCGTCCGACACGAAATACATATATGATTTATTGAGATGCACATGCTTGATACACATATATATTTCGCAAACTCAGTAGTAGTAGTAATAATATTCGTCCAATAGGACAGGCGAAGGAATTGATCCATACTGCCAATTCTGAAGTTGTCAATATAGGTAGTTCTTATGTATCTTTATACCATTTTTTTCCGTGTCCATGGTAAAGGCATAAGCGCCAAATCTTCTGTATAATATTTCGTACATATTCTTTTATCCATCTTTTTTATCTTAATCTCCTTGTTAATAGTAGCGTAACAACTTCCTTTTGTCTGAATTATTTCGTTTTGCCAATTCTGAAGTTGTCAATATAGGTAGTTCTTATGTATCCCCACTTAATTCTCGACAGGTTCAGACAATTAAATTCTTCATAAGACAGTGACTTTAATGCTAAGTAATGTAAGCATTCCTATTTGTTATTGTCATGGAATTATGAAACCGCTTACACTTAACTACGCGCGGGTTTGTTACTCTATGGTTATTGTTGTTAGTTTTTTAAAGTTGCGATAGCTGGAAAATGAAAATTGTATTCCTTAAATTGTTTACTATAAAAGGGTATGCAAATGGGTATCTACGTAATGTCGAGGTAATAAATAGGTTTTTTTACCTTGTTAAACCAAATCGTAGTCCAACCTAACCTCTGTGTAACAAACCTCATTGTAACTAATTACTCGGTATAAAGAATATTTTCTAATTCCCTTATGTTTCGTTATATCGAGGTTATACTGTATTATATAACTCCACAAGAACTTATCCATATAAATAAAGCTTGTTAATCTTTTTATCCAGAAGTTAAATCTAAAATAATGTTTTTTACAGACAATTCTCGCTCTGGATATTTAGAGCGCTCTATTCTATGTTCCGGAGGACTTTATTGAATACAATTAAAATAGAGCTAGTTCAGAGCAATGATTTGTGGTACATACAAATAATAAACAATTCTTTTGTGTTTTATTTGAATGCACAGCACTTAATGCGTTGGCAGTGGCAATACAACCGCTTAAATATTTGCTACCCATGCTACGGATATAAGCATGTAATTTGTATGTTTGAGGTATAATACTATCTATAGTTATATTTACTTATATACTTAAATAATGAATTGAAATAATGAGAAAATATATAATTAATTTGTTAATAATAGATAAAATTAAAAGAAATTCTTAACCGGTTTTAAAAATTCTTTCATCTATAGAAAAGTACATTATCAGCGAGTGTAAGAGGTTTATAATTTCCAATTTACAATTGGATTAATAAGAGCTGAGCCGCGGACAAAAGCTAGTATGATAAACAATGTAACGGCCCACTCATTACATCTACAATATCAAAATAACTAAAAGTGTAAATATCGGCTTCGGAATGACAATTTCAAGGCACGTACCAGTTATAACAAAACCCTAACGAATCTACGATTACTGACTCTGTATAGATTATAGTAAATTTTCTGTATGCGTATGACTATAGAGATGTACAAATTTAAATTTGCAATTTCCAAGCCTAAATGTGTTTTTTTTTAATGCCACATAAATAATTCTAACTGCATATATTTAATTTACGTATACAATTTTTTGAACGACGAAAAGAAAATAATAAAAGCGACAGTTTGTGATTTGTAATTGTGGCACAAAAAAAAATCGCGTGAGTTTGCGCCGTTTCACAATTTTTACAAAAAGGAACGACACCTCGAATATCATGACAGATAAAGTATATTTCGTAGTCTTTTCAACAGCCAGAACTAGCTAGCGGGGCACGCGAGATGATTGCGATGGAGCCAGAACTTGGAGGTCTTCAAGTTTCGGTTGCACGTTGACTTATGAAATATACAATAAACTAGCTGTGCCCGCGACTCCGTCCATGTGGAACCTAATGTAAGAAAACAGTGAATAAAATCATCTTAATATATTAAGTCTATTTACTTATCTACTGATCTCTCGTACTTAAGTCATGATTAAAATTACAATAACTTTTGATAGAGTGAACCGATTTTAATGAAACTAAAACTAAATGTTACTCGAGGATATGCTTTATGATTTCCTTGGTAAAGGTTTATCGTGAACGTAATACTTTAGCAGTGATGCGTATTCAATCAACAGACAGACATCTCTAAAAATGTATTAGGTCTTTACCTATGAAATTGTCGTTTTGTATGAAAAAATTTAAATGAATTTTTATCACGTATTTTTTATTTGTATTAATCGAAGTAATCACCCATGCAATCAATGCATATCTGCCAACGCAATGGCAGTTTATTGTTGCCCTTCTTAAAGAAATCGGCTGGACGGGAGGCAACAAATTCTTCAAAGGCATTTTGTACTGCCTCTCGGGTATTGAATTTTTTTCCCGTCAAGGAGTTATCCAAATTCTGAAAAAATTAGTAGTCTGTAGGCGCAAGGTCTGGTGAGTAGAGCGGATGACTGAGAACTTCCAACCCCAGTTCTTGCAACTTGAAAACCGTCTGCTGTGCAGTATGAGGTTGAGTATGAGTATGAGTTGTCGTGCAGGAGCAGCGGAAATGAGCGATTGACCAATGCTGGTTGGAGACGTGCCAGCTTCTCCATCATTGTGTTCAGTTCTTCACAGTACACATCTGCAGTAATGCTCACCCCGTTTGGTAAGGTGTGATGAATCACACCGACGCTAGACCACCAAACAGTGACCATCACTTTTCTAGGGGTAAGTTTTCGTTTAGGACATTGTTTAGGTGCTGAACCAGGATCCAACCAACTTGCTGAACGCTTGCGGTTATCAAACAGAATCCATTTTTCATCGCAGGTAACAATGCGGTTCAAAATTCCTTCATTTGTATGTCTGTTGAGCAGTGCAAGGCACGTCTCGACGCGTACTTCGCGCTGGCGATCATTAAGTTCGTGGGGCACTCATTTGTCAAGCTTTTATACCTTGCCAATTTGACGCAAATGGGCCAATATTGTTTTGACGCTAACGTCGAAAGCTGCTGCTAATTCAGCCGTAGATTGTGTATCATCAGCTTCCACAATCACCTTTAATTCGTCATTGTCGACCAAAGTCCTCGGACGACCGCGAGGTTCATGTTTCAGGTCGAAATTCCCAGAACGGAAGCGAGCAAACCAATAACAGGTGGTGCTTTGGTTTGTAGTGTTAGCTCCGTAAACGTCGTTGATGTTGCGTGCCGCTTGTGCCGCGTTGCTGCCACGACGGTACTCATATTCCATAATTACTCGAATTTTTAACGTATCCATGATGACAAGAAAGATTAAAAAATGCGATGAAAATGTAACAATAATCAATAAACGAATGACTACTTTTGGAAAAAGAATTCCATGTTTTTAAAATAAAATTAATTTGAAATTAGAATTCTTAGCCAAACAAAAATTATTTTGATTTGAAATGGCCAGCACTGCAGAACGGCAATTTCATAGGTAAAGACCTATTATTTTGTTACTTAGTATTCCAAGATACCTGCAACAATTTTTTTCACAAAAATCTAAAAAGCCTAGGACACGTTTACATTCTTATTATATGTAAGAATTTTCAGTAAAAAAAAAATACAGTTACTATAATTTTATTATATTGTTATAATCAGAATAGAATTGAAAAAAGTCGTATTATTTAAATGGTATACTTGAAACGATTGTGAGATAACAGAATTTTCCGATTTCCTCCGATAAACATTGTTGACTGCGTTATCATTGACAGGTTGGTTCATTGCGATATCGATGTGTCAATGCTGACGATTGTCCAGAAGACGCTAGAAACGATGACATTATTATGTAAGGCCTATCTAGTTGCCAACTATATCAACAATTTCTATCTATCTGAAGTTGCTAAGTATAAAGTGATTTCTTAAAAGTTATACTCTGAAAAAGTTTAGTAAATATATACAATAGACATTGATAGACAGCATTTTTTTTTATATACTACAAGGTTTCAGCGTTAGACCACATTCTCGGCTGATGTTAAATGGCTATGTGGGTCAAGATAAACATGCTTAACCTATAGGGGCTGGTTCTCCAGTGCAGCTGCCCGAAAGCACCTGCAAGATTTTATAATTGAGGGTGATAGATAGCCAGGCGATCTTAGAAAAATCCTACCTTCATTCTATAGTTTTTCCTTTACCGAAAACCCCGGCTCATCGCAAAGTTTCGAACCTATATCGTTCGACGCGGTTTTCCTAACATAATAACCATCTACTACTACATTCTATCTACTACTACATCTACTATCATCGCTTCCATACTTAATATTTTTAAATTCTTATATATCTTCTACTCATATTTTACCTCTAGTAGGTTAAAACTGCAAAAATTGTAGTTTCAATCAAGTTTCATTGAAATAAGTTTTAAACTTGTAAGAACTTAACTTTGTGAGAAAAGTATCAAACTATTTTCCTTAGTACACTTACTAGATGAAAGAATACAGAAGTAACATAATTTCAAGTAATGAATGTGTATCCAAACATGCGCCCATCTCTATAGGTTCGAATCCTTACAATAATTTTCTATGTTGGAAAAATCGCGATGAAACTATAACATGGTATAGGGCTTATTCAAATGCTCGCCAAGTTAGCTACCGTCTTCAAGCTGAAAATCTGTTGCAAAGCACCTATTGGTGTATATAGCAACTGCATTTAAGAGCCAGTTCTGTTTAGGATAACACTGAGTAAACGCTAAAATCGATAAACACTTAGAAAGCAAAAAAATGTTGGCAGTACTTGCGAGCAATTAAAACTGTTTTTGCTCGAGTGTGGCATATATTTAGACTAGTTTGGATTGTTGCGAAACATACATCGGGCTATCTAACCATTTGATCTAACTATACATATTTAGAAATTTGCGTTTATGTTTACCTGAAAATGTGTACCTAAGTCTATTTTAAAAACGTAAAAAGATGATTCCTACGTTGTAACTGTAGGTACTGTAGCTGTATATGTTTACTAGACATATGTAAAGTGTAGTATAATGCATTTTTTAAATTTATTTCGCGAAACAATCAATTATACTCAGAAATACATCTAAGCAATATTATCGACATAAAAACAATACAGATAGTTCTTGAAAACCATCTGCTCTGCCGCTTACGAATTAACTATACAAATTATTTATTTTAGGGCAGTAAATAAAATCTAATAAACGAATTATAGGTAACTAGTAAAATTAAACTTAAAATACAGTACGAAGATAAAGTGAAATAAAATGGAATAAAATAAAATGAGTTAAAAAGCAAGAGATAATCCAAGCATTCAAATTATACCACAGTTAAAAACTCTTATAACAAAATAAGATATAACTTTAGTTAAAGATACAATACCCGGTTTTATGCCGTTTTAAACAAAGCTGGTAAGTTGGCAAAATATCAATTTTTATAAAATGATTATTATATAATTTAGTGATTCTGTATAATGGTGCTGGAGAAATAAAGGCAAAGAGGTAACGTTTAGAACTTTCTTGTATACAATGTGAACGGTTACATGAAAATATATTTGATGAGTGAGTTTATTACAATCGAATGTACCTATTATGTCATATATTATATAGTAACATATGATGGAGAAATTCTTCTCGTCGTAAGAGTTGGTAAGGAAAATTTGCTAAGAAGGACATCGTAAAGGACCTTGAAATGAAAACGATAGTTCATAGAGCGAAGAAACATTCTTTGAATATATTCTAATGTTCATATTTATATAACGGGTTCCAAACAGAAGTATCGTATTCTACTTGAGATCTAATTAATGTAGTGTAGAGTAGAGTATATGATTCAGGCAAATTCAGGCTCTTAGAAGAAACTTGCTGGACTAGTAAATGCTAATGTAATCGTATCGCCCAAACGGCTGGTTTGGGGATTCTTTTTCAGGAGATTGTACGGAATTCTCTTTTAATAGTCTTTTGCTCTTGTACAGTCTCATAGCTTGGATGGAGAACATATTATTGTATACCGTGAAGGTTAATGATCTATTATTTATTGAACATTTAGCGAGTATTCTATAAGTGCTCTATAAGACACTGGTATAAATTCTATAGTATATTTCTTATATAAATTACCGCTATAACTCAATAATGTCCACTCACAATTACATCTCAATTGGACTCGTCATGTCTTTAGCAGAACGCGAGGTCTCGTGATCTTGGATTAGTGATGATAAGGTAAAATCAGCCAAGTGTACATTCGCATAATATACGAAGTACAAGGTTACGACGAATGCTTGTAGTGAAATTGACCACACAACTTCAATAAAGGTATGGTTTAGCTGCAACGATTTTTTGTCGTGTTTTTTTTTTTTTTATTTTAGAACGGCAAAATGACTGCACTGTGCTTGATGGTAAGCACAGTACAATCCAAAAATTATTTTTGTTAACCAATAGTATAAAATTATTAACCACCGAGTGACACACTATCCATCGCCGGTCGCTGCTGTCATGCCGGCCTGCGAAAAGCTGGATATGCACAGGCTGATCCCAAAACGCGACCCGCAGAAGCGAATCACTATGACGGGCTTTTTCGCCATATAAATGGTGGTTGCGACTCAGTCAGGCCGTATAGCCCTACCACCCCGCTTTCGCCATTGCCTCGTTCGTTATTAGCAAGCTATTAGCGTTATTAGCTGCCTATCAAAATCGTCTTATATACTAGTTACTCCAAAAAAACCGTTGTAGTTCGGGGAAGCTGTTAAGACCTTGCTAGGTCAATAGGGTATTCAGTTCGAAAAAAAAAATCCAAAAACCGTAACGTCTCATCATGTATCACACTTTTTTCTTTGACTACATGTTTTTTGTAATAAATAAAAAATTACATTGCAAAATTAATGTTTTATTTACAGTATATACTATGTTGAAACCCGAGACTATAATCATTGTGTTTTTTTCATAGAAAATGTTAGGAGTTCACTTGGCGTATGTCTTTTAATGCTCTGACTCCATTATTTTATTATTTATCAGAGTTTATTCCTTAAGAACTTTCCTATTATAGAACATCCTCTAAAGTAATCAATTAGTTGACAAGAAACCGTTTAAATTTAGACGAATATATTAATGTATAAGTAAAGTAGTTATTACAAAATTCTATTGGAGGTTATATATTAAATCGCATTTATAAGATTAAACTAAGATTTTATCAAAAAAGAATCTTTGGATGATTATAAAAAAAAAAAAAAAACAAAATTAACAAATATCCAAAACTTTCGATGTTCAAAGTTATGCAAAGCATAGCATAAACATGGCATGTTCCCAGGACATAAAATTACCTAATTAAAAAATTAGTTTTATTAAAACAAACTTTGTTATTCGATTATTTAGTCGTACGTAAGAATCGAAGAGTAAATGCACCTTAAACGAAGATAAGCTGTTGATCGACAATATCTGCCTTGTGTATCGTACAATGGAATATCTGTTGACATTATCGTAGCACGGAGATACCATGATCTCGATAAAATTGAAGGCTTCAGTTCATTTTATTTTACTTTTGTCTTAGATCGCAACAGTGACACGAGACGTATTGCGGTCACAATGAACAGTGAGTTGTTTCCTGGTTTCTCTTTTATTTCATATAAATATGCGATTAAGCACTATGCCATTCAATTTTGGAAGAATTAACGCTTTCTAGAACATTATTTTTATTATTTTTGTACATAACCTAAAACTCAAGTTTTAACAAATTACGTAACTATTGTCAATGATTGGGTTCGCAACTTATTCAGCTTTTTAAATATATTGCGTTATTTCTCAGACTTTAATATAAATATTTAGAATTTGTATTCGTTACATATTCCAATGCATTTATATATGGTTATGTGTTGTTTGGGTATTTTTTAATGTAATTTATTTTAATTTTATTTGCTTCCCAATGTAAGAAGACGGTGAACTTTTTTCCACAAATAATTCGTTTTATTTAGACTTTAAAACTTTCTTAAGTCATGAATTTCATATTTTACTCCACAAGTTACTACTTATTTTCGGGTATAAGTAAATATCTTACACGTGTTTTTAGGATGTTATTAAATTTTTATCAACCCTAATTTTTTATAACAATCACACGTGATATAATATGATGATATATTCGAAGAATAACATGCTAAATCTTAGAAAAAGAAATAATATCATGCATAACTATCTAAAACTTTAAGAAATTTTAACATATTGATAACGCTAAGCGCTTTATCACTAAACCATCACTTCAAAGATTACTTATAAAATCAAGCGATAAAGTTATTATATACTTGCTTTTGTCTGCGGCTTCGCTGGCATTAATTTAAATTTGACATATTCCCTGCGAATTTTTTTCTTGATGAAAGTACCTTTGTCCTTTTCGGTATCACTGATAAAAGTGTATGCAATTTTTTATGATGATCCGTTGAGTAATTTATGCATGAACATGTATAAAGACTCACATTCGCATTTATAATATTAGTATTTTGAATACTGTGAAACCAAACAAAATTAAAGAGTTATGTAACGTAGCATGTAGTATATAGCGTTATTATTTTTATTACAATGCATTACATTTTGTCACTGGTTTTATCTATCGTAATTCGTTAAATAGGTTACTACGTTAATACGTTAAAAAGTTGGATTTAACTTTTTAAATACGTTTTACTTTTATGTGTGTAGTAAAAGAATATAAACATATTCTAAATCCTTTTTCTCACTAATAATATAACAGTTTAACCTCCTGCTTATTACATTATTGTGATACATTATATCGAAGAGTTAATTAGTAGTAACCGCGCGTTGGAAGGTGCAGTGTGGACAGAATAACATTTAGGTGAGCTGTCGTCTTAGTTTGTTTTGAACAGTGCACAGTTGTTTTATTTTATTATTTATAGATTTTAGCCTTAGACAATAATCTCACCCGATGTTATATTAATTTATTACATATGCAGGATTAGGAACAGCCCTACCATGTTACCACGTACGTACACACCACATGACCCATCATCGTTCGTTTTGGCGGTTTTCGACGGTGACCTATGTCCGACAGTAGATTTCTTTCATCCGAATGGATGTTGCTACTTGTTTATGTGCTTTTACAATAAAAATATTTACTTTTCTTACAATTACAGCAGCCTTCTGGGTCCTGTGTTGCGTAGCAGCGCTGGCCGAAGCCTCCGCTTTCTCAATCCAATTGAGACAAAATCCGGAGACACTCTGCATCGGTCAGGAGAATTTCCTAAGGATAGCCAGTATTGAGGATTGCATTCACTATTACCAATGTTATGCGGGCAGATCCTATCTTATGCAATGCCCCGAGACCACTTGGTTTAACGAGGCTGAACAGGTTAGTTGATTTTATTCTCTGTTGATATAATTAGCATATTACTAGTAAAACGTAAAGTTTTAACAAGAATAGTTAATCTATCATCACTTTTCATTTCTCCTTTTTTAATCAAATGTTTCAAACGAACAATTTCGTCAATACATAACGCTTTTCTTATACTGGCCATGTAAACAGTTTCAAATTTGGTGTAGTAAGATTATCAGTGCTTGGTGTGTTTAAGAATATCTTAAAGTTTGTATTTAATGTTTAAGAATATCCAAAATATCTTAAGAAACACTTTAATGACTCACGTATTCCTAGCAACTAACAATAACAGAAGCAAGATGACAGTGTAATACATATGAGATGTCGTTTTTAGATATGATGGCCTCTAAAAAATCTTGTCAAAATCTTGAATGATAGCATAAGAAATATAATATTGATAATTACTGACATTACTTACTGTTGATATTTATTAAGTATTATGAACGTATTGTGTCGTAATCTATAATGGCTTTTGCTCTATAAGCAGTGTATCAATATATAGATAGTGTAGGCAAAATAATATTCATTTCTACGTTATAACGAGCGAAGTTGTAAAGAGATTTCATTTTAGTCCGTTATTTAAAAAAAATCAGTGTCCATAAAGAATTATAACGTAAAATAAAAATCATACCAAAAAGGGGCCGTTCATAAAGTATGTTCGCATTTATACAAGAATTCAAGATCATAAAACCCTCACCAATATCTGTCGACATAAATATTCGATCATTCCGATTTGCTGCTATTCCTAGGAATAATATTATATAAGTTATGAAAATGATGCCAGATAATACGCTTGCTTACAATAGCAAATAATTCATATTAGTTACAAAGAAATCTTAAATTTTTGAACGAAATACAATAAAACTAAAACATTTCTAAATTTCTCAGGTTTGCGATTGGTCTAGCCCACCAGCACGTTGCGTAAGAGAGCCAGAACCGGAACCGGAACCTGAACCTGAACCAGAACCCGAACCTGAACCTGAACCTGAACCTGAACCTGAACCTGAGCCTGAACCAGAACCTGAGCCTGAACCAGAACCAGAACCAGAACCTGAGTCTGAACCTGAACCCGAACCTGAACCTGAACCCGAACCCGAACCTGAACCTGAAATAGACCCAGAAAACGTAGAACCTCTTCCTGAACCAGAGCCTATTGATTCTGAAGAATTTCAAGTAGAAGAACCAGCGCAACCAGAGGAAGAAGAGGAAGGTTCTGGAGAAGAAGTATGGGAAGAAGATGCTGTAATGAAATTTATCAAATCATTTAAGAAGAGACAGGAAGATATTGCTGAGGAAGAAGAAGATATAGAAGAAAGAAAAACTAGACAAGAGGAAACTGAAGATGAAGCTGATGATACAGAAGATGAATCTAAAAAGAAATTGAAACAAGAAGAAGTTGGAGACGGAGACGATGACGAAGATGAAGAAGTAAAAAGAAAGGTGAAACAAGAAGAAGTAGATGAAGATGACGACGAAGATGAAGTAGTTAAAAGAAAGATAAAACAAGAAGAAGTAGAAGAAGACGCAACTGACGACGAAGACGAAGAACGTAATAGAAAAATAAAACAAGAAGAAGTAGAAGAAGACGCAGCTGATGACGAAAACGAAGAACGTAAAGGAAAAATAAAACAAGAAGAAGTAGAAGATGAAGAAGGTGACGAGGTTGAAGAAGGCAAAAGAATAATTAAACAAGAAGAAGTAGAAGAAGATGAAGACGACGAAGATGTCGAGGAAGGTAAAAGAAAAATAAAACAAGAAGAAGTAGATCAAGATGGAGACGCTGACGACGATGAAGAAGCTAGAAGCAAGGTAAAACAAGAAGAAGTAGAAGATGGAAACAACGACGAGGATGACGAAGCTGCAAAGAAGATGAAACAAGAAGAAATAGAAGATGAAAATAAGGATGATGATCAAGAACGTAAAAGACGAAGAAGAGCAGTTAAACAAGAAGAAACTGACAGTGACGCTGAAGAAGAAGAAGAAGAAAGAAAGCGTCAAGAAGAGGTGGAAGAGAACAATGAAGAAGAGGACGGTAAACGGCAAGAGGAAGTAGATGATGACGACGAAGAGGAAGTAGAAGATATTAAGAAAAAGCTACAGAGAGCAGTCAAACAAGAAGAAGTTGATGATGACGATGACGAAGATGATGAAGAAACTAAGAGACAAGAAGAGGAAGAAATTGATGATAATGATGATGAAGAATTAAGAAAAAAGCAGGAGGAAACAGAAATAAATGAAGAAGATACAGAGGAAATCAAAAAGGGATTTTTCAAACGCTTTTTTAAAATCTTCGCTTAAGGCATTCAGAGCACTTCCGTTTGGAATGCTAAAAATGATATGCTGTGAGGATTATTATTGAATAGTATTTATGATTAAATTATTTTAATAGAATTAAGTTAAAATGGGATAACTTTGTGCAATTTTGTAAATATGCTGTTGTTATTAAGAGTATGTAAATTATTATGGGTAAATTTAGTTTTATTTGAAACCTTACAATTCAGATTAGAGAAAATAACGAAACGAAAAGAACAACAACCTTGTCACCTGTATTTAATTATATATGATTAACAATCTAATGACAACACAATAGAATACAGTGCAAGGGGGCCTGGGTTTTGAAAGTAAATCCCACTGTATTATTATTATCCACTAGATCAGGCCGACTTGATTATACTTTATTTACAATTATTTTAAATTTCGTGCTCATCAGAAAAACTATGAGCGCGCTGAGTAAATTAAATGGGTTCCAGATAACCTGGCGTTAAGCGTTATACCAAGCTTGTTTTATTAGACAACCATTTTTCACTACATTAATACGTGGTTAATATGAAATGATGTTTTTTTAAACCTAAAAATATTTGTGGTTTGCGCAGCCACCACCAGGAGTGAAACGTGTTTGTGGCCCTTTTAAAAAAAGGTTGAGTACGACTGCGCTAGATATACCCTTCCAGCAGCGGAGCTGATTGTCTCTTCACTCAAAATAAATTTTATGTTTGACCAATACACTCCAATTCTGAACCAGATAGTACAAACTAAACTTATTTTTCTTATTTATATATGTTACGTAAAGATTTGCGTACAAAGAAACGGCGAGCGCATGAATATCACAAATGGGCTAATAAGAGTTTTTGGCGGGATGTTGGAATCTTGGCTTCGCACGCGCTTTTTAAAAATTTATTAAAGAAATGTAAAATTGTAAGTGGGTGTGTACATTACAGAAACGCTTTTTCAAAATCATTTGTAACTACGATACGAACGCCATCTACTGTAACATGTAACATGTAACGGTGTATATATATATATATATATATATATATGAATACTTTTATAATACGTAATATAGAACAAATAAAAAATTGGAAATAAAAGTAGTATAAAATTTTGAATACGAAAACAAAATAAACTTTGAAAATGTTAGCGTTGATACTTACCACATAACTTCAGAATTGGCAGTATGGATTAATTCCTTCGCCTATGAACTATTTGAATAGGAAAAAAAAACTTTGAAAATGTTAGCTTTGATACTTACTACATAACTTCAGAATTGGCAGTATGGATTAATTCCTTCGCCTATGAACTATTTGAATAGGAAAAAAAAACTTTGAAAATGTTAGCTTTGATACTTACTACATAACTTCAGAATTGGCAGTATGGATTAATTCCTTCGCCTATGAACTATTTGAATAGGAAAAAAAAACTTTGAAAATGTTAGCTTTGATACTTACTACATAACTTCAGAATTGGCAGTATGGATTAATTCCTTCGCCTATGAACTATTTGAATAGGAAAAAAAAACTTTGAAAATGTTAGCTTTGATACTTACTACATAACTTCAGAATTGGCAGTATGGATTAATTCCTTCGCCTATGAACTATTTGAATAGGAAAAAAAAACTTTGAAAATGTTAGCTTTGATACTTACTACATAACTTCAGAATTGGCAGTATGGATTAATTCCTTCGCCTGTCCTATTGAACGAATATTATTACTACTACTAACGAAATCTCTCAAAAGGAAAAAAGTGCCCGATTTTGAAACGTTCTTCATTGGTGCTCTGCTTCTATTGGTCTTAGCGTGATGTAGCCTGTAGCCTTCCTCGATAAATGAGTTATTTAAAACCGAAGGATTTTCTCAAATCGGACTGGTAGTTCCTGAGATTATTAATTACTTTTTTAAGGTCTGTTATCTACCAGTAAATACCCCGTGAAAATCGGCCCAAAGTAATGCGGACGAAGCCGCGGACAAATAAAGTAGAATATGTCAACCGCTATAATTTCGGTTATCTGGCAGTAAAAAGTAAAATTCCCGTTAAAATAGGTCCAGTCGTTTTGGAGATTACCCAGAACAAACAAACAAACAGACAAAATATAATAATATAGACAAAGTATAAAAAAAGTTTTTTTTGGTCATTTGTAGCCATATCCATTCATCAAAAAGTTGTTATTTTAATTGTACATACACAAACTTTATTTTTATAATATGTAATATAGAACAAATAAAAAATTGGAAATAAAAGTAGTATAAAATTTTGAATACGAAAACAAAATAAACTTTGAAAATGTTAGCGTTGATACTTACCACATAACTTCAGAATTGGCAGTATGGATTAATTCCTTCGCCTATGAACTATTTGAATAGGAAAAAAAAACTTTGAAAATGTTAGCTTTGATACTTACCACATAACTTCAGAATTGGCAGTATGGATTAATTCCTTCGCCTATGAACTATTTGAATAGGAAAAAAAAACTTTGAAAATGTTAGCTTTGATACTTACCACATAACTTCAGAATTGGCAGTATGGATTAATTCCTTCGCCTATGAACTATTTGAATAGGAAAAAAAAACTTTGAAAATGTTAGCTTTGATACTTACCACATAACTTCAGAATTGGCAGTATGGATTAATTCCTTCGCCTATGAACTATTTGAATAGGAAAAAAAAACTTTGAAAATGTTAGCTTTGATACTTACCACATAACTTCAGAATTGGCAGTATGGATTAATTCCTTCGCCTATGAACTATTTGAATAGGAAAAAAAAACTTTGAAAATGTTAGCTTTGATACTTACCACATAACTTCAGAATTGGCAGTATGGATTAATTCCTTCGCCTGTCCTATTGGACGAATATTATTACTACTACTTACTACGTTACCATGGCAACGTATATAATAATAACGTAATCGCTCAAAAGCAAAAAAAGTGCCCGATTTTGAAACATTCTTCATTGGTGCTCTGCTTCTATTGGTCTTAGCGTGATGATGTATAGCCTAAAGTCTTTCTCGATAAATGAGCTATCTAAAACCGAAAGACTTTCTCAAATCGGAATGGTAGTTCCTGAGATTATTAATAATTCTTTTTTAGGTCTGTTATCTACCAGTAAATACCCCGTGAAAATCGGCCCAAAGTAATGCAGACGAAGCCGCGGACAAATTAAATAGAATATGTCAACCGCTATAATTTCGGTTATCTGGCAGTAAAAAGTAAAATTCCCGTTAAAATAGGTCCAGTCGTTTTGGAAATTACCCAGGACAAACAAACAAACAGACAAAATATAATAATATAAAAATATAGACAAAGTATAAAAAAAGTTTTTTTTGGTCATTTGTAGCCATATCCATTCATCAAAAAGTTGTTATTTTAATTGTACATACACAAACTTTATTTTTATAATACGTAATATAGAACAAATAAAAAATTGGAAATAAAAGTAGTATAAAATTTTGAATACGAAAACAAAATAAACTTTGAAAATGTTAGCGTTGATACTTACCACATAACTTCAGAATTGGCAGTATGGATTAATTCCTTCGCCTGTCCTATTGGACGAATATTATTACTACTACTTACTACGTTACCATGGCAACGTATGAAGGAATTAATCCATACTGCCAATTCTGAAGTTATGTGGTAAGTATCAACGCTAACATTTTCAAAGTTTATTTTGTTTTCGTATTCAAAATTTTATACTACTTTTATTTCCAATTTTTTATTTGTTCTATATTACGTATTATAAAAATAAAGTTTGTGTATGTACCGATAAATGAACTATCTAAAACCGAAAGACTTTCTCAAATCAGACTGGTAGTTCCTGAGATCATAGCGTTCAACCAAACAAACAAACAAACTCTTCAGCTTTATATATTAGTATAGATATATAGATTCATAATCTTTTGTTATTTTTTATATTTTGTAAAATTGGTGTTGTTTTATATAATATAATTATGCACAAATGAAATGGATGGAATAATCTCACGGAGCATTGATTCTGACTTCCCACAAAAAAAACTCCCTGGAAACAAGCCACCGTCTTGTTAGAATATTCAAATGCTCTCAAGAAACTTGCAATATTGTTACCTACTCGACAATGGCAGTAATAACATACTGGAAGATGGGTTGCCAAAATAAAACTAAAAAAAATGGAGTATTTAACTAGATGAGCGCATATTCCCGGCTATTAGATACCCCACTCACCTCGAACTCCCTTTCTTTCTTTTATCAACCTACACACACGGTTGTTACCACTTATGGTAATTCCAATAAAACTTCTGATATCTGATCTGAATCTCTATCATATTTAGTCCTTCTTGAAAGCAAATTAGTGAACACATGAACGTGAACTACTCACGACCGTATTACATTTTTTTTATTTTAAAACTCGTAGCTCTTTGCATTCTATCCAAAATGGCAGAAAATACTCCAATGCTGACAACAGAGTTTCATTTCTATACGCAGAAACTCTGTAATAATCACAATTTATTATTATGTAATTTGACCTAAGGTCTGCGACTTAAGAAAATCCAACAAGAAAAAGTGTAAAGCGGTCTATTGCACGATCTTAGTGGCCAGTTCACATCACTTCCACGTGAGATGGTCACGCCCACAAATTGCTCTTGCAGAATGTTTCATGTAACATGAGCTGTGTGACATGAGTATAGACGGGCAGTCTATTGTATTAAGTCACTCATGCTAAAAACCATCAAAATGTTTTTTTTTTTCTATTTTCTTTACTATTAACGTACTCCAATATTTTGGCACCTGAAGCGACCTTTGTATTTGTCATACCCTTACATACAATTCACGCAATGTAGTTTTGTTCGAGAACTTTCGACGGGAATGGCGAAAACAAAAACAACAAATAATTTTGTAGCCATTTATTATAGAATTATTATACAAAATAAATTTGAAATACAATTATAATAATATGTATAAGTAACACAACCAAAGCAAAACGTTAAGATTGGATTTGAGAATATATTTCATTACACGGAAGGGCCGCGATATCGTTCGACCTTAAATGCATCCTAAGGGCATACACGACGAGGTCAACACGTGACGTTAATTTCCCATCACCTGTAGATCATATTACGTCATATTTATATAGAAATGACATACGACCTTTCTGTCATGTCAAATTAAAGTCATGTATCGCCTGCGAGAGGTTATTCCATAGTTAACTAACTATAACGAATTATAATAATTACACTCATCGACTGTATTTGTTAACTCTTAGAATACTGGCAATTTATTAGTCGCGTTTCGACTGAATCCGTTCTATAATCGGGTGATAAGCGTTACGAAATAATAAAACATAATATTATAAAATTGTACACAAGATAACAAAGATTCTAAAAAAAATTATTTTCGTATCGGTTACATATACAAAAGGGAACATTACTGAGTAAGCACCAACAAAAAATATAAAATAATTCATCGGATATAAACTCAAATATATGAAATTCTCATCAAATCATCGATCAAAAAGAATTATTTATTAATTTGCACAGGTTATTGAACGAATTGTTATGAAGTCAGAAAAAATTAGTCAATTCTCACAAAATATATTAAGAGAATTATTATTATTAAGAAAAAAAATCTGTTATGATCCTCTTAACAGTAGAAATGAGTAGATATGTGATGCGTTAAATACATGTATATGGGGATCACGTGACGATGAAATTGTATACAATTTGAGATGATTATACACATAAAAAAGTCAAATAATAATTAAATATCACATTTTTTTATAAAATTTCAATCGTCACAGAGAATACCATAGAACTACCCCCCCGTAAAGCGAATTTATAAAAAGTGCGTGTTTCTCGTATATTACACTCTAATATATTATTAGTTAATAGCCGACACAATCTGACCAGATAACATTATATTATTAGTCATAGTAAAAAACTTTACACAGTCAATATTGTCAAACGACGCGCACACACTACACAATATAATAACGTACCAGCATTTAGCAAAACTACCCCCCGTCTTTGGTTCAACGCTCCGTTTCACAATACCCGACGAGCGTATCGAAAAATATCACCAATATATATAACATACCCTCTAGTTTGTGTCGTATCCATGCTGATTTTAAAACTTTTTTAAATAAAAAAAAATATTAAAAAAAAAACTTTTTTTTAAACGTACAAAATTCATCGATCAAAACGGAATATTTTATGTAATAAATAATTAAAACAACTATATACAATGCACACAAGGAGTAGTGCCACAGCATGGATGCAACAGATGACGTCATCGAAACTCAGTAAACACGCGATCTCGATTTGACCGTCACGTACACAATTCCTACTTCCAAATCCGTATTCGATTACAACTATACATTACTGCCTACAGCGGTTACATGAAAATATCACGATAGAGAGAATACATAGTTCCGTGTATATTATATATATATATACCGTCAGTTAGTACAAAACGACGACTCTTCCGTTTCGATTAATCATACGATTTAAAGCGTGCCCTTAATATTAATTGTAACAAATCCATCGACGATAATTATCCAGTAAAAAAGTACGAAATAGCTGCGCGCTTTTACAAAATATTTACTATATTCGAGTCGAGACGAGTAAACGTCGAACTCGATTCGATATTGTGATCTCCCCCACTCTAATTACCACGACTTTGAGATCGCAAGGGGGGAGCGGGATTAAGAGGGGGGAGGGGTAATACTAGTCATATATCGACAGTACACTACGTTTAGTGATAAATGTAAATGATTGTAGCAAAATTGGATTATTCTTTAATATTTAATAGTTTTTTTTAAATCGATATATCACACCTCGACTCGTGATTTGATCGTTTTCAGTCCGCGTGCGCCATCTGCCGGAGCGCCGAACGTATAATGTATGCCAATTCAACAAGTGCGTGAAGGCAGCTCGGTCAAAACAGGCCGATGTCCTTCTTCATATTGGTCTGCTTCCAGGCTGGCAACACTGAGAATTCATCTTTGGTCATGCCGAAGGCCTCCTGTAACACGACAGTGCTTTTATATAGTGTGATGTATACAATCTGAATCTGAAGTTTTTAAGACCAGCAGTAATTTTTTTACATATTTTGTACTAATAATACACCAGCGTATAAATTAATATATCGGCTACTTGTTTTTAAGGAACGCTAATATTTGAAGGTATAAGTTATGTACACGTAAATGTTATTCAAGAATATGCTTTATGATTTCCTTGGTGAGGTGTTTATCGTGAACGCAGTACTTTAGCAGTGATGCGTATTCAAAACAATTTTTTTCACAAAAATCTAAAAAGACATTAGATTTACATTCTTATTATATATATATATATATATATATATATATATATATATATAGACTGATAGAAGGATTATTGCTACTTTATTGAATTATACTAATTTTCTTTTTTTTTATTTATTAGTACGATGGACAGATTTAAAAGCCGTCAATGTTTTTACAATAGAATTGTAATTTTTCACAGAAATATCTGTATTATTTTTTATGTAATAACATAAAAAAAAAAAATTCTATTATATCATATTATAACGACAAAGTTTCTGATTTTAATTTTTCATAACAAAATAACATATATGTTAGCCTATCGGCTACAATTTCCAAAGATATTGTTTTAATTGGTCAAAATATAACGATATATGTCAGCTGGGCAAAATCCTGCTTTATGAGAGCTATTGTGGTGTGTTCTTCATAAACCCTTACAAGATGATTTACAAAGATATAAACACGAACCAAGTCGCTGACATTTGATAGTATTCGGTAAACTGATATAGGACTGTGTGAAAAAGAAAATATTTTATGTAAATACATTGCTACAATCTTAGATATATAAATATCCAGTGTCATAATAGTTGTCCACAATGCACTCCAAAACTACTGGTCCGATAGTAGTCCGGTGAAGCTGTTAAGACCTTGCTTGGTCAATAGCGTAGTCAGTTCGAAAAAAAAAAAAACTGGCCCGATCTTCTTGAAAGTAGACATTTATGTATAATTTGGTTCAACATGAGAGATAGGCTAATCTATATATCGATTAATGGGCTCAATATTTTTTTAATTACAAATAAAATTATTGTCAATGTTGATTATTGTTATTACTTGAAGTTTCATCAGTCTCGAACAGATGGCGCTTTAAATTAGTTTCTTGATAGAGAACTGTAGGACCGACTGTTAAAGATATCTCATAGATAGCGACACGTTTTAATTTTTTCCAACTTCCAATTTATTTTATGGTACACGTGTTCTGTTAATCCCATAATACCAAATACTTTATCATAATTGTAATTCAACATAATAACTGAGCCCCAGAAACGCGTGGTCGCGTCTGCTAGTTATTTATAAATATCTAATAAAATAAAATAATATCACATTTTAAAAACCTATACCGATAAAACACAATCTGTGTTTCGCTTTCTTACATCACATATGCCTCCTTTATTATTAAATTTCCTCGTAACTCTTGGCCTGTTTAACTTGGGGGCCATCCAAGTATTACGTAAGCACTGATAGGGATGGGTGGGTCCTTGATTTACTTATTTTTTATGACATGGGGCATTGGGGTCCGGGTAATGATTACGTCAGCAATACTGCTTTATTAAACTGGAACACTTCGATCAACAATAACTAGATATCGGGTCGACGCGAAAAATACGTCTGGTAAATAACAGCTCACTTGAAACGTGAGCTTTTATTTTGTTTAGTTTGAAACACAGCCAATGGAAGCACGTTTCACAATGCCGCAGTGTATTCAAAAGATGCAAAAATAATACCCGAAAAAGCAATTTAACGGCCGGAGTATCTTACTTTCCCTAAATACATGTTGAATAAGTTATATTTTAAGCTTTAAACTAACAAATAATATTAAATTTTGAACAAAATTACCGATTTTAAAATGTGGTACAAATGTAGGGTCATCGCTCGCCTACCACGCCCAAACACGCAGAATAACGGGAAAAAGTACTTTATTCATTACGTGTTAGGGTTGAATTCACACAAATTTGTTTATGTTGTCTTTTCAATTGTAAGTGACGGGACTAATTTGTTGCTTTGCTCATTTTATCGTAAGTATTAGATAATATTTTGAACATTCGTGACTTTATTACTAGGTGTCATGGTTGTAATTAGGTTGAACTTAAAACTGTTTTAAAACTTTTTTGCTCCCTTTCTTGGTAAACAAATAACTACACATAAGTATATATTTACGCGGACAGGATTTAGCTTCGATTTTGTATGTGACCCTTTATCTAGTTATTGTTGATCGAAGTTGGAACAGATTTAGATAAATGTTTACGTAAGAATGAGGGGGAGCGTAAGAGCATTTCTTACTTTTGCTGACCAGGGGGAGGGGGCGGTCCGAAAATACAAAAATTCTGCTTGCGTAATACTTGAACGGTCCCTTGGTATTACTTCCATATAGACGTTCACATAGTATTAAAAAAAATAGATACACCCGTAAAAGGGTTATAGAGGCAAGCAGTAATGACAGATGTACTTTTTTAATAATCATATAAAAAATTAAAGACCATTCATAATTCATTTAGATACAACATGCAACTCTTATGAAACTTATTAACTCTTAAGGTGGTTTCAGAAGTCAGTTAATAAGTAACAGTTAAAATAATTGAAACGGAGTTTAATAAAGCTAAATTATGATTCGTGATCGGTCGCTGAAAGTTGTAGGTAGCTATTTGATAGTGCCGCCGTTTCACTTCAATCACAAAGTAAATTTACTTTATACAAACTAATAAACAAAGAGAAGCATCGTTCGAGTTCGTGACGTCGTTGTTCAGTATATTTAGTGAATTTCACATCTTTGCTATCTATTTCGAAGTTATTTCATTATGATTTTTTTGTTATGACACATACCATTACATGGCGCTGTTATATACTTTGGGTTATTTCTTATTTATTGTCGACTAAAAATATTTAGACGACTAGACGTCTCAAAATTTTACAGTATTATTTCAGTATCTTAAATATAGATCTTGTTTAGATAAAGATTAAATAACTTGTTTGTATTGTCTATATACTCCTATTTCATTTAAGTAAAAGTTAATTTATTTCTATAATAAACATGGTTAATTTTAGATTTCGATGAGCATATTTTCATTATAAAAGTAAGTGATTTTAAATAACCTACGCATAACGCATACATATTATATAGATCGCAGGTATTAGTTTCAAACCATATCGCTAGAGGTGCTAATTTACAAAAAAAGGGTATACTTTAGACCACACGTCTGAAGTATAACTCCTTTAGCTCTATCTATATGTATGTATATAATATATTTACCAGGTGAAAGGTTAAACATACTGCATTCTAGGTCAGGTCCCTTCATGGTCACATTTAATATATAAAACAATAATATCAAAACAAATACTAATAAACAACCAAGAAAACCTAAGTTAAAGTTTCTTCTAACACTTTCAAAAGTATAAACAAAATCGTAAAAAACTTAGGTGCAATGACCGGTACCGAAAGCTACAATGGGCGACCCGGAGTTAATAACTTTCGGTAATAAAATGGACAATAAACCCTTTTGCTTTGTTCCTGACGTATTTAAATTTATTATGGGTTTTCAAAGATAATACGAAACGTAACTCTCTCTGTTTCTATCTTCACTAACCTATATCTCCCTCTCAACTTCCGTTTGCCTCGCCCGTTCACGTTTTCGTAACGTTCTCGTGACGCATTCGCCAGAATGAAGAGCCCGAGTCAAGCGTTCGTAAAGAAGTTTTACTTCAAAATGAGTGATATCTCTATTATATGTATAATGTAGTCTATGGTATATTTTAGCAGAGACGTGCGTACGTACCAGGAAGTCAGGTGAAGAGAGATGTCGCTCGAGGTGATGGGGGTCGACGAGCGGCGGCAGCGGGCGGCGCTGCAGCGCTGCAAGCGGCACGACCGAGCCGCCGCTACTTAGCCTCGAGAGTTCGCAAGCGCCCGACAGCGCATCCCCCGCTTTATACCCGTGCTGCAATTTATATACAGTGCTCCCCGTTACCAACACCGCGATACCGACACCAGACGCCGCTAAATACATAAGTACAGTACGAGCTTTAGGCGCGACCTTAGTTTGTCATGTTGGGACTTTTATATTTAATTAATAACCTTGTGTTATTTGACTGACTTCGGCATTACATTCACAGAAGATTTAGTTTGCTGTTCAGAGATGGCATCACAAAACAGTTAGCTCGCGCTTTCATATGTTCGCTGTCTTTTAATGATCTGCGGCTGCCGATCAGAGAGTTTTCAGATCAGATCAGAGATTCAGTTAGCCAAGTGTCCCAAATGAACAATGAATTAACTTGTTAACGTTTGGCCAAAAAATAAAGTATGGTTCGATAAAATTTCTATTATATTATTTTAAGTAATATAGTTTGGTTATTGTCCTTAAGTGAAGCGGATGGAAAATAAAAACAAGTAGCACAAATTCTGTTATGCCACAAAAACTCCCTGAAAAATTCTAACAATGGGGCCACCATTTTATTTGAACATTGAAATTATCACAAGACCCTTGTAATTTTATTACCTATTCGACAATATTGACAGTAACAATCTGGAAGATTGGTTGCCAGAAATAAAATTAAAAAAAGGGAGAGCAAAAAGGCCCTAAACGAGTGATAACAGCACACGCAAGTATAAACCCGTATGTAGGAAAATCTCTGGCCATGTAGGCAGAACACGCCAGTCGCATTTGCTTTTAGCAATTTACTTCTGCTATCCAAAAATAACAGTGAGTAGTGAAAAATCAAATAATCCATGGCAATCAACCTCAATTGCTAGACATACAGTAGCTAATCTCAAAACACGATAAATTAAAAAGAAACACTTTGTCGAGATCTTTAGGACGTGTGTATGTTGCTGGCGATCACGGAACGTGAGGTACCTAAGCGTACCATTATGATGATTACCATTATATCTAGTATATAGGGGTCGCGATCCAGTCGGGTGAGAATATCATACTTTGGTTGTTTAAATACATAGACTAAACCGAAATGGATTCACGGTTTTCGGTGACAGATTTTTAATTATTTTTTTACAGAAATTTCCAAATAGTCACTTTTCATAAAATATACAACCAACAGTCCCAAAGTTGATATGAGAATAAATTGAAGCCATCTTTCTGTACTTATTTATTTTGTGCCGACACCGTGCTGCTTACATACAGTGCATACTTAAACTAACACTTTGTAAAGTATAACTGACATTCAATTTGAAATATTTTACTTTACACAACGTTTCCAGAAACTAATGTTTAATGTTTCAATAGAAAATTACACAATAAACTGATACAAGGTATATTGAATCAAATTAAAAAGAAATTAATGTATATAGTATATAATGAAAAACAAAACCAATGATACCATAATTACTATTTTCAATGACTATAAGGAAGCCACAATAATTTCTTTTTTACAGCTGGAAGCTTTGATTTTCTTAGTAAATGTATTTGTAAATATATTTACTTTACCGTTAAGAATGACAATTTGTTCTTCAATATCGGCTAACACTATTAAAACAATAGTATCTTAATGTTGTAATATTGAGATAGTGACGTAGCGCCAACCACAAAATTGTTCAAATATCCCGAAGATCCGAAGCATAAGCGGCCGAAAGAATGATATATACATAAAGGCTACGAGAGCGATAATGAGTAATACTGACCGCGATGTTGGCCTCTGCGGCGAGGTCGTGGTCGGTCCACGTGTCGAACAGGTCCGTGAAGAGGTTCGGCTCGAGGCCGGCGGCGACAACGAGCACGTTGGTCCGCTCGCTGTGCTCACTACGCTCGTTGTGCTCGGCTTGCTCGCCGTGCTCGCCAAGCTCGTTACGCTCGGCTCGAGCGCCGCGCGCCACTCGCCAATACGCGTCGGCAGTGCGCAGCGCCGCTAAGCGCATGGCCTGCCATCGCGCCGCGAACGCTCCCACACCTGATACAAATATAAGATGACATATGGAAAATAGATTATTTAGATATGTAATAAAGGATATCAAAAACGGACACTAACTATATTCGTATAATTAAATAGAAAAAATATTATAACTTTAAATAAGCATTTCTTGTATACATATAAATTTATTCCATGTATCTCGGAAACGGCTCTAACGATTTGGATAACAATTTTGTATTTAAATAAGGTCTCCTCTTTAAGTTTATCTGTATAAATGTCTTCTGTGATAAAGGAATTATATACACACAAAAAAAACATTGTTATATTTTATGTCGTTTAGTACCGTCTCGTAAATTTTATAGTACGTGCACTCTTCCTAATGAGTGATAACAGTACTTGGAAATATGTGAAATGAGGACATATGACATAAATATTATATATTATCAGTATGTGGTTCGCATATAAGTCTCCTCGAAAAAATATTTATTTTACAAAAAAAACAATCTGCCAGGTGCCTATTAATAAAATAAAGGAAATTCTTACCGGCGTTTCTCTCCGCAGGTTCCAATTCACCATCTTCGCCTCGAGGCCACCATCCCTGCCATAACCACACGTGATTGCCGTCGTCCAACATAAACAAAGCTGAAATAACACAAGAAATAATATAAATCATATAACTTTAATATTGATAAACCATCTCGGTTTTAATTGTGGGTTATAGCTATAATCATAGAAATTTAGTATAAATAATAAACATTTTTTGTATGTATTTATTTGGCGTCCTGTAGGCAAGTCTAGTGTGTAATTTTTGCTATAATAGCGGTTGATATCGAAAATGTAATATATACCTAGTAACTAATTAGAATATTCGTTGCTTAACCAATATAACTAATGGTAATAATATACATAATCTCACCTGGCTGTGAAGCCGAATACAACTCCTTTTGTTCAAAAGGGAAGGGTGTCACCAGGTGCTCGTGTCTCAGCGGCGACAGCACCTCGTTGGCTTCGAACTGCCCGCCCAGGTCCGTGAAGTGGAACAGCCGCGGAGTCACCGCACTACACGACTCCTTCCCGCCGCTCATCACGGAGTTGTAATACTGCTTATTAGCCACGCCCAGAGCGTCCAGCACTTCCTTAGGCTCTTCCCCTTCCTTTACTTCAGTTATCTTCCAGTCCCCATCGTAAAGATAACCAGATTTCCTTGCGATCAGTTTGTTCGCCAGCTCGATCGCGATATTCTTCGTGTGTTTCAAGCTCCGGGCACCGTGCCAGATGTAAAGATGTCCTTTCTCTGTGTCGAGGAGAAGTAACGACCCGCGACTTCTTAACTGTCGGACGGAACAGGGCACTTGCAGCATGTACGCTTCGTTGGACAAGTTCCCGCGCGTCACGAACAATCTGTATCTACTCTTGTCGGTGTCGCGTTTCCCTTGATGGATGATCAGGTTGCCTTGGAACAGGTTAAGGAAAGCCGGTGGTTCGTTCCCTTGAGCGACTCGGACCTGTGGTCCCTTCTCCTTGTCCAACTCGACAGTTAGTAAGGCCGCAGCGCCCTTCTCGTTCGACGATGCGTCTTTCCCCTGCCAGCAGAAGTACGCGCATCGATCCCGTCCCGTCACGTTATGTTTCGACGGTTTCCCGTTCAATTCCCGACCGGAAACTGTGATCTGATACTCCCATCTGATGATATAGCTGTTCCCAGAGAAGAACTCCCCGATTTCAGATTCATTGTCCACTTTCTGGTAATCGTATTCACGTATTACCCACTTGCATACGGATTTCGTTCTTATATCGTAGTGTCTCATGTTATCCTTATCGTAATAGTGCGTGCCTCGGCCTAAATGAGATCCTTCTAGAATGAGATCGGGGTCCTGGTATTCGTTGGACCACATCTCGTCGGCGTCGCAGGGAGTTATTTCGACAGCGTTCGTTTTGTTTTCAGCGGGCTTCACTTTGATCACTCTAGTGTAGTCGGGCCAGTCGAGGAATTTCTCCTTGAAGAGTATAGTCTCCATGTGCTGTGTCACTTTCGACAGTATCGCCCAATCGGGACGTGATTTCGATACTTTCAATGGGACATCTGTTTCCCCACGTGCGCCCTGGTACGTGGCCGCGATTAAGGGATTGATATGACATTCCTCATAGTTGTACCCCTCGTCGAACAGCTCCTGCGCGAGTTGAGCGGCTCGACGTCGACTTTCGAGCGGTACATTTTTCCCGTACCAAATGTACATCTCCGAGCCGAAATCGAACACGATGACCTTCGATTGGTTCAACATCGCGATTTTCGGCATCTGACCCCAATACTCCTTGATCGGTACGAGTTCGTCGTCGAGCACTTCGTAGCACATGTTCGTTTGTATGACGCAGGACTCGAATATCTCGTCTTCGTCGGCGTGCCCCGTCTCGACGGGCTCGTAGCTATCGATGTCTTCGGTGACGCCGAGTAGAGACCAAAATTGGTTCCAGTGTTTCCTAGTGTAATTTTTAGTCTGCTCATCTATCTTTGTAATGCCCGTAGCGTTTTTGCAGTTAAGATCTTTCGTGTTGTATATATGCAGAGCTATATCGGTACTTCGATTTCTGAAATATAATATCATCAAATTAAAAATAATAAATACGAAGTTGATTTTTTAAGATCATGTTTTTTATAAAGATTTTTTTTTATAGTCGCACGGCAAAATGTTTGTACTGTGCCTGATGGTAATCATAGTACAATCCAAAAACAATGGCGACCACCGAGTGACACACTATCCATCGCCGGTCGCCGCTGCCATGCCGGCCTGGGAAAGGCTGGATATGCACAGGCTGATCCCGAAACGCGACCCGCAGAAGCGAATCACTATGACAGGCTTTTTCGCCATCTACACGGTGGTTGCGACTCAGTCAGGCTGTAAAACCCTACCATCCCGCAAACATACAAAGATACAAACACAAACATATGATATAAGATATACAAACATACAAAGATAAACAACAGCAAAAAAGAAGATAAACAAACCTTTCAATAACATTAGCGTAGAATCCAATGTAGAGGAAGAGTTGATCCGGAGTGATAAGTAGGAAGCAATCGCCGCGGTTTACGTTCGTATGTACAGGCTCTACGAGTCTGGTCTGTAACGAGCATGAGAATTTAGCTAGGTCATTTTTAACAAGTTTTTTGTACTGGCACCATAGAAAACGTCTTATAACGCATTTCCTCCACAGGGGCTAACAAATAATGATAAAATTGAACACAGGTAATTTAAAATCGATAAAGAGACTCTATTCAGTAAATAATAATAATAAAAATACAATAAAAAATAAGAGATGGCCTATAAATAAATGTACATAAAATGCGTAGTTCTCATGAAACCACAAAAACAATCTTACAAAAATGAGATCACGCGCACAATTTAATCGATTATTATAGAGTGTTTAATTTGTATTTTTCATTATCGACCATGTTTATATATGTAATCGACTTGTGCAATCGTGATTGTTAGAAAAGCTCTTAATAAACTGTGTTATGTTGTGTTTAAAAGCAAGGACAGTAATATCGATCTGATATCTCCAATTTTTCGAAATTCCAAATAACTAACAACTACCCAACTAACAAAATGATTTGAAATTAACTAAGAATACCACATTACCCACTTAAAAATTAAAAAAGAAATCTCAAACGTTTGAGAAAAAATAGTCTATTACAGTCCGCGAGACGTACAGTCCGTTGAGGTTTGCATTTGAAAGAAGAAAGAAAATGTCTTTATTGCTGGATAACATCAAAACAACAAGATGAACATATACATGGCTTATTTGAATATCCAACAAAGGCAACTCCATTCAGCAAAGTGCTGCAGCATAACTAGGGTGATACTGCAGCGCTGATTTTCAATGGAGACCCTAAGTAATGTACGGACGTGTAGTCGGTTGTGTGACTAATTACGAAAAGTAGTCAGATAAAATAAAATGTTTTAGGTAGGTACATAACATAAGTGAGAGATTTATTCTAGTTTAAAAATAAAACGAAATAAGCAAAAATCTGTCATGATTGCTCCAGAAAAGTATAAAAGTGGTCACCTGAACCCTTCTCCTGCCCTTGACGTGCAGCAGCATGAGGGGCTTGGTGCCGTGCGCGGGTATGGAGGAGGAGGAGGCGCTGCGGAGGGCGACGTTCGCGAAGTCCTCCTTGCTGGCGAGCGCGGCGAGCGCCTCCGCCGCCAGTCCCACGTTAGCTGTCACTGTCATAAAAACACTATTATCAGATAAACAGGTTAAATCAGCCCCTACATTCCTATCAGCACTCTGGGGATCAATTCCGTACCGAATTAAAAAAAAGCCCATCAATATTTAAGCTCTTAGGTTGTAAGCTTTATGCCGGCTTCATTTTGATCTTTTTTTTTTTAATTTTTTGTTGGAAACCAATCTTCCAGATTATTACTGCCATTGTCGAGTAGTTAATAGTATTACAAGTTCGTCTTCCATTCCATACTCACTTGACAATGGCAGTTATAGTCTTATTACTATCTTATTATTATAGTATCGATATTACAAGTTTCTTGATAAAATTTCAATGAACTAACAAGATTGATCTTGTTAGAACTTTCGATGGAGGTTTTGTGGCATCTCAGAATTCATGGTCCGTGTTATTATTTTCCATTCACTTCACTTATGCACAATAAACAAACTATATTACATAAAACACCACCAATTTTACACATTATTATGAATAAAAAATAAAATCCACTACATGACAGACAAAGATCCCGCCAAAAACCCCCAGCTCTGTGATTTTGATCCTTTATAGCCATTTTTTAATTATAATCTATTGTCGGGCGCCGGAACGTCCACGGCCCGATCAACGAACCTACTAACCGCGACGTCAGTAACGTCGGTATAGCAGAGCACAAGTGTTGGTGTGTCTGGATATAGTTTGCATCCTTCTGCCGTTTGGCGCTATATTATAGTAGACGCATTATGAACTGAGGCTTCGCGTCATAAATCATATTTATCTGTCTGTCTCGCTCGCACTTACAGGTCTTTATATATATATATATATATATTCAGGTTGCCTGCCTGTGATACTTCGAATTTTATTCGATCCACGGTCGCTCTACTAACTCCAAAAATCAGTGCTGCAATCTCTCGTGGATTATTGAAATTGAGGCAAGCTTTTTTCTCGGGGTCAGTTTTCAATTCTTTTAAAAACAGGAACACCTTGTGAATTACAGCCCGAGGTTGAGCATTGATGTTTTTACCATTTCTTCAAAACCACATTAGAAAATAAATTCTCCATTGTGCGTATTGCGTAACGAAGCGTAAGTAATGCAATTACTTACTTAATCATAACAAAAAATCTTATATTATAGAAAAAGAACAACCCTTATTCGTAACGACCAATCAGGAGTCAAGAGTGCTAATGAAGGTCACGATGATAGCATAGACCCCGCGTGAACAGTTAGCTAAGTATCGATTACGGGTTGCATTGCGTGCACATTCCTACTGTCAGTGACGTTTATTGCCCGACGACTCAGTTTAAAATGCGTCGACTATAGTACATTGCACTAATACCAAAACGGAGCAGGTGTCGCTAGCTGTACTGTCGTGTCGTGGCTTACCTTTCTCCTTGATGAGATGTTCGCGTATGTTGGTGGAGGGCGGCGGCACGTACTCCTCACGCAGATCGGTGCGTGCCGCGAGAGCACGCAGAGGGTTCCGCGACGCCACGTGCCGCCGCTCCCGCTTCGCGCGCCGCGTCCACTCACTCGCCAACCTACATATAACAATCATTTCGCATGTTTCAACTCGAATTACTCAAAATAACTCATAAGCGGTTAGAAATGGTGTTTAGAACTATAAACCTACTAATTTTTAATAAATGATTTAATTTTATTCGTGGGTATGGAAGTAGAAGGCAAGTATGGCGTACGACGATTTATTCTGCAGTACATTTTAACGACTCATATAGATTATTATTATAGTCTGACCGTTACTGCTGCTCCACGCCTTAGATATAGCGGGTGTCGAGGAGTGGGAAGGAAAGAGGGGGAAGGAAGGGAAGGGAAGGAAAGAAGAAGCTGTATTTTCACGAGTATAATTATGTCCAATCCTTATTTTCTCCGATATGATTTTTAGATAAGTACAGATAAAGAACCAATATATATGAAATAAAACTTTCAGTCTTGAAAGTATAATATCTTCGTAGCCATTTCTTGTATTAAAATATATTTTTTTTCTCTCGAACTGACTACGCTATTGACCTGGCAGGGTCTTCACAGCTTCACCGGACTACTGTGTATTAATAAAAATTATTTATTTGGTAAATAAATCACACTGACTATTCTAACATAGATTCTGTTTCAACTTCACTTTCCATTTCGCTATCTGAGCTTGAATCAGCAGATTTATTATTAATCACTTTTATATTCACAGTTTTGAATTTCTTTTCTGCTTTGCTTTTTCTGCTTTTCTTTGTTTAAAATATTCGGCCATTTTGACGAGGTATGACAGGATACATCGAGATAACGTACGACCCAAGTTTTGATATTTTATCTCATGTGCGTCTAAGAGACAGTCCGTAACAAATAATGGCACGGTACAGCTGTTGCAATCAGACTATAATAATTATGTCGGTCAACAATTATAATGACTACATCTAAAATGATTTCTCAGTAATAAAACAAAGGAAATAAAAAAAAGATGCATAAGAAG
This sequence comes from Antheraea pernyi, assembly GCA_015888305.1. NCBI lineage: Eukaryota > Metazoa > Arthropoda > Insecta > Lepidoptera > Saturniidae > Antheraea > Antheraea pernyi. The sequence continues at coordinate 667,486 of MU158875.1, read as the reverse complement.
AGTTTTATAACGGCGGCGTGTTTAGCACGACGATTGGCTAACGTCTGTGACCATTTAAAAAGGGGCGTAACTTAATTCTATTGGTCTGTTAACAATCTGTCATTACGTGTTGTAATGGTACACTTTTACATAGATACAAATTTTATTTCTTTAATATTCTACTGTAGTGTTGATAATGAAAAAAATGAACGCAAAGGTAAGGCAAAGTCGTCCTTAAAAGTACGGTTGATACATATGATTATTTCCACAAAATTGTTGAATAACAAAATAAGAGTATAACTATTTTTCAACTATTGTAGCACATGCCATCTATCAAGTCTTTCGCGAAGTATTTTTATAGTAAATATAATAAGAATATCGTACATAGTATATATACATATCTTATACTTTTATAGTATTTGTACGAAATACGAAATTTTAGAGCTTTTCTAACGCATTTTACACTGGAAGAGGTTACTTTAAATTCGCTAAAATTATTAAAATTAAAAATACTGATTATTGTAGAATAATTAGATAGCAAATTTTGAATTATGTTTCGACCTAGCAAATAAGGCATTAGTAAATTGTTGTTAGTGAAAACTCACAGTTGCCTAGAAGCGCTATCGATGGCGTCGAGATCGACATCGAGGTCAACGTCCGCGCTCTTATCCTGTTGCTGTAGCGGCGCGAAGAACGCTTGGAAAGTCTCGTCGTCGGCTCGCGGCACTTGCACAGGACAACCTGTCTTTTCTCCTGTCGGTGACGCGTCATCTTTTGACGATAGAAAAATACATATGATTAATGTTTCGTTCTATTTTGTGGACTTCAATTACATTTATTGATTTTAAAAAAATGTAATTAGGGGCTTTAAAGTAAAAAGTAGCTCTATAGCTCTCAAGGATCACATACCTTTCTAATAGTGAAGAAAATTGAATAAGTACCTACTATCGGTGTTTACATCCAAACTCACAAACTTATAATATGGTATAATATTAGTATATATTAATATTATTTGAATTCATGTTCTAACAAACGTATTTTTTCTCTTTGTAACATTAGACCCGGAAGAAAACTTAACTTGCCTTTATAAGTAAATCTCTATATAAACATAATAGTATTGTGGTAGACAGAAATGTTGTTTATCCGAAATAATCCGATTTTTATGAGACCTTTACTGTTAGACAAATATTTTTTCAAAAAACTATATGTGCTAAAGGATCATTACGCTTGGTCGTAGAGTCTAAAAAGTAGCCAAAAAGAGTTTTCCAGAGGCAATTTTTTTATGCTTTATAGGATAGTATTTGACCACAATCGCATCTCGTATTAAATCACAACGTGATCTAATATGGTAAGCATGCCAAGTCTATAGGGGTCTGGATCCCAGTTGCAGCTGGCCAGAATATATCAACAATTGCTTAGCGACAGATTTTCATCTAGTGGTGGCTAGTTAGGCCGACTTAGAAAACACCCTGCCACTAAGCTTAGTAAGCTTACTTACTACTAAGTTTACTTACTTACTAAGCTTAAGTAGTTTGACCACTATGTTTGCCTTCACCCGGAAGCTCCGACTCAGTTACAGGGATTCGAACCTACGTCCGTCGACGTTGTGCCCGAACACGTTATCAACTAAGGCATCAACGATGAAATCGATAAAAGGATTAAATTAAAGAAAAAAAAGACTATCCACATACAAGACACAGATCGCAGGCAGAAACTATTATTTAATAGAATATTAAAAGGTGCTTAAGGAGACAGTCAGTTTAGGTATTAAAACACGCAAACTACGCTTCTATACATTTTAAGTGTTATCAATACTCACCCGCATCAGTCCTGCTGATGCTCTCGCTGACGGAGTGACTGCGCTTGAAGGAGTCCCGGTCGATGCGAACTGGCTCCTTGAGTTTAGGCTCGACGGCTGCCGCGCTAACGACAGCACAGGACGCCGAGCGCAACGGACCCGACGGGAAGCCGTTCGTCGGTGACGAAGGCTGCTTACGTGATCTATATATAAAAAAAAAATCAAATATATTTTTTTAACTAATAAACTAAACTGGTCGGTATCTGTTACAATCTACCATTGTGACGTTAAAACTTTAAGGAAACTGCTTACGTAAAAATATTGCGTGGTTTTATGAAACCACGATGCAATAATTAAACTTATGGATCGTACGCATTTTTATATAAAAAAATTCAGAAAACTATTCAATTTAGGGTATTAAAATCGCGTTTTTAATCTTAACTTAATAATTGTAACAGTAGACAAGACATCCAACTGTAAATTTTAATTTCAATATGCGTATTAGAATATGGAATACATAATAAATAGAATTATTCAGATGATAGACACACGTTAAAAACTGAGCACAAAGTTTTTTTTAAATGAGTGAATCATTTTGATTGAGCCACGGGCACCGCCATATTGGCCTTGACTGCTGTGCAGAGCGCCTTTTCCTTTACCCCTACAGCGCGGTTTGCTGTAATGCGACATGCGATACGTGGACGAAAAAATTTGAGGCGAAGGAAAAAAGATTTCATTTTAATTAGTTAATTCCAAATCTGCATTTTTCATACATCCCTATGTTTTTTTGTTCTTGACTTTATTTCATCATAGTAGGGTCGGATTAACAAGCCCTCTTCCATAATTTGAAATCTGTATTCACACTTTGTATACCAGCAACAGACCGCGACTTTGGCCGCGTGCAATTAAAATATAATATTTAACGATAAAATTATACAGTACCTAAGGAATCAGTCATACTTCTTACCGTCTCTACAGTGTAAATCATCTCAACAATTTTACTGTTGATAAATAACCTCCAAATATCTAAGATAACAACGACCAGTTAAAAAAAACACGTCCTCTAACCTTTCAGACGCTTTTGAACTCCAACTTTTATTCGTAATCAGATTTCACTTGAAACGATAAAAAGAACGTAGTCAATCAAAAAATATTTGTAGACGGTGGTCATAATAAATTTTTATTTTCATATTAAAGACGTCAACCGTCCAAAATAAAGCGTCCGACAAACAAATAATAAAGTTTTCATAAGCGACCACGCTGAAATAACAAGTCGCCCACGCGCACGCATTCACGGCCGGTTACTGTTTACCCAGCGAAATGTAGCAAATAACTTTAATAGACATGCTAAAGTTATTCTGTTACCGGAAACGATACATTATTAAAGCGTATATATTTATTTAATAATTCTTTATAATAATATGGTAAAGTTTATACATATGAGGCATATAAAATCAAAAACAGCTAAGTGCGTAGATACCAAATTTGCAGGAAACGAAAAAAATGATTATCTATTCTCAGAGTTGGAGTTTCACTTATATTCAAAGTTTCAATTTTAGGGAGTGGCATACGCTATTGATTTTGCCTGCCTATCGCCATCAGCTCTAAAAGAGAAGTTCAAGAAATTATAAAATGCGAATCCCTTAACTGTATTTTATTCTTACTTTACTTCTTATTTGATGACTTGGTTGTACTTAAATGTATTTGATCCCAAAAACAATCTTAAAACGAAAATGAAAAGGCTTTAACTGTATTTTGTTTCTTGTAGGAATTAAATGGTGATTTGCAACCAATGATAGACTAGATGGCTCCATGCTCAGTTCATTTTTAGAACTTGTGGCACTTAGCTGTCTTTGATTCTATATGCTTCATATAAACAAAATGATGTGTTCTTATTGGTTCCTATAGGAGATATCAATGTGCGTCCATTACGAACAGTACAAGGCACCCCAGAACGAATCGTGAGAAAACCCTGTTTTAGTTAATTGTGCTGTCAACAAAACCATATCCACGAGAACAAAGTTAGGGGCACCAGCTACTTATTAATGTAATCTATGAGAACCCGACGAATGCAAACTACTAATATTACATCACAAAAGTTTGTTTTTTTTTGTTATCACTTGACGCATACAATGAAAATAAATCTACGAATGCGATTTTTACAGTTTTTATAAATATCTCCAAAACAAACACTGTACGGAACACCTATTCTGTTGCTTTGATGTTAATTGTAACTCCGGACGACTTCACATTTATATATTGTTTTAGAAATAGTATTGTATACGATACAGATGAATGCGGTTGGCCAGCGTGCAGTCTAAAGTGTAGGTGATTCTATAAAATCGAATCGATATGTTAAAGCAAATATATTACTGTATAACTATATACAAGAATTATTAACTCCGATACAATACAGATAAATACAAAATAGTATACAATTATCTTTTATATCCGTACAATTTAAATTAACATATCTGTTATAAAATGATTAAAGGAAGGGCACTGCCATCCGGGATACTGGTACATATCTAATCCGGATATTATACAAATAATTATCGCAGTTAAATTTTACACATTGATGTAGTTTCAGTTGCAACGCACTGAAATTAAAGGTATAACATTTTAATTAATAAGCATAAACTTATATTGTAAAATACATGTGGCTTTATTGAACGTTTTCGGAGAGAAGAAAAATCCAGATTATTTTAAGGTAAAAAAAAATAAAAAGGTCGCGTATCAGAATTTCAAAACCCTTTTCAAGTTTAACTTCAAAGAATAAGAAGTGCTGCGAATATGTGAGGCGGTCGTAAATCAGCTCTATCAGTAACATTTGTAATGCATTGTATTTATACGCTTGTAGGTGGTAGAGCCACGCTGAAGCTATTACTGAATGGGTCGGCTCGCCCGGGGTGGTACCACCGACGTTAAGTGACAGTGCTTGCAATGTTGCGTTTCGTTCGGTCAGTGAGAGCGCCGGAGGCCCACCTCCCCCTTCTCTCTCCACCCTTCCCCACGAACACAGACTTGCAACTCCTCTGGTGTTGCTGGTGTCTAGAGATGGTGGTGGTCACTTAACATCAGATGACCCACCTGTTGGTTTGCCTCTTATTATATAAAAAAAAAACAAGTTTTATAGAACAAATTACTGTTGTGGCTTGTTGCCGCGTATCCTCTAATTTGATCCGCCTTCTCGAACTATTTATCGCTCTATCGTATGTATGTCTCTTCTGATCAGTCGCTATCCTGTATCTGTCCTGTCGCCGGTTTGTACTCCTTAAGTATAATAGTTGTAGAGATTATAAAGTGTTCTCACCTGAATTTATTCGGCGGTGGTATACCAGGTGAGGCGACAACGGCGGGTGACGCGACATTGGGTGGGGTCATCGGCGGTGTAGCGGTTGTCACCTTGTCCCGTTCGAGACGTCCCGCTACCGTGAACAGGGACGCGTCGCTTTGCGGTACACGTTTGCGCCATCCCTGTAATAACATATTAAATACCAGTAAAAAAATGTGCGACCAGTGGATCTTCATCAAGAGCGAAGTTCCTTAACGTAAAGTAAGTAAGTATATAATACTTCCACGCGTTCAATATTAAGGTCATACAACTGGAAGAGCGTGATGATCTTCTTCTATCCTCTCCTACCGCAAGCCACGTTAAGGAACAGCTATGAATACCGCAAGATCTATGGGATCATGAAAACAACTCGAAATTAATTCCATACCGGTAAACTAACGCTTTAAAGTTAAATACATATTTGCTGTTATAAATCTTCGATAGACTAGTTTTAACTAATCCTTTACCCAATTTATAAACATATTTTTGATTATTCTTTTAAAACCGAGCTCGACAAACTGACTGCATTGTATCTAGTAAACACAGAGCAATCCAAAAACAACGGCGACTAGCGGAATTATAAGCTATAGAGGCAGTCGCCGCTGGTCACGAAATGCATATACCAAACGAGTTATTACGACGCATTTATCACGTAGATGATGATCCCGGTCACATCTGGTACAAGGTATAAGGGTGATCGCAACATAACCAACCTAAGCGTGTTACTTTGACAAGTATGGTTGTCGCTACATAATCGGTCTCAAGTGTCGTGTCCTACCACCCTGTAAAATCTCATTATATACAGACGTCCCACAATTGATTGAATTTTCACTCATAATTATTTTACACCAGTTTTTACTCGTGGCTTTCCTTGCGTAATTATACTTTTGACCTATCTCTCGGGAGCAGTGCTTATAGTCTGGACAAAAGACTATGCATAATTTATATGACGTTCAAGGCAGTGCCGCGAAAGTGTAATAAAAAAATAAACATTCACATTTATAATTACAGTAAGGATTTGATTAATTTTGATTTCGTTCTAGACAAATGTTATTATTATTTTCAACGATTCTATTAATATGAAGACATTACTATGACTAATAGAAATGAAGCTGTCATCGTAACCACAAAACGTTACAGTTGACAGTTTATTGAACATGACCCCGAAGTAATATGAGCTTCACGCCTACGTGAATCACTTCAATTGTTAATCATAATTCCAAATATCGTGTGTTTAACGAAGCAAAGTATTTAAGAATTACACAAGTTCCCGGACGATTTATTTGAACAACAGGAAGACGTATTTTAACTCAATTAAGTTATAACAATACTTCTATTGGTGAGTTCGCCCGCACGTCTTTGTAATTCTGAAATTAATTATCAATAATACAATGCTATAAAGTAATTTAATACCGTACAATTACTTTCTCAAGAAGCTACAGATTTATACGCCTGTATCAACACGATATCATAAAAATTTATAAAGATTTTTCCTTTGCAACTAGACTGTGCTACTAAAAGACTATTATAATTGTTTCATAGCAGTTAAATGTTATAAAATATATAAATTACTATTATCAATATAAATATTTTAATATACCAATTTTTTTAAGACCAAATAATAGTATATCTCGTAATATCATACAACCCCATACAAATTCTTACTTTTACAGCCAGTCCTAATAATTTGTAATTGTGAAAATTTCACTCGTCACATTTCAAAAACGTCAACAAACAAACGTCCAATTTTATTAATGCCTACTATTTTTTACATTGTGAACGATGTCTATATTTTTATATAGTACATACAATTTTTATCATGTTCCAGTTTTACATGTATAAATTACGATGAATTTAACTTAATTTAAAATCCTATAAACCTGCTAAAATTGAACTCGATTCATTTTGAAATAAATATAACGACATATTTAATAGCTATAATAATACGCGTAGAATATAAAACACGTATAGTGTATATAGGATATAAAACAAAAAACGTGGAACGCATGCAACAGATAATTAATGCATTAATAGTTTAACTAAGGATTAAATTACGCTGCAATAGATATCAGCTTATTTATGAGTTTTATTTCTGGATACAGCTATATACTGTTTACAGCCACATATAAACAGAATAAATAGTTACAGAACTGCTACTTTTAATATGCTTACATTGTCATTGAAACCTGGGCTATTTTGAAAACTTGTAAGATATCAGGAAGGCATATAAAAAAAGGAAGCCGATAATTTCAATTCGGCCGTAATAAAATTGTTTCCTTTTCCCCATTTATCATTAATCAAAACCAGCAACAAAGTAGTAAATTGACTTTTGTAAACTCGTAACTAACACCCTTGATCTTTAAAAGTGCGTTAAGGATAGATTTACATTTTCGCACAATTAAATATTATGTTGTTTCATACTCGAGGTTTGAACAATGGAAAGGCGAAATTGCTTCAGAGGTCAAATATTGATTTTATGCGAAATGATTTCCTACATAACGTGATCATTCAACTTCGACCATATTTACTTCTATACTGATATTATAAAGCTGAATCGTGTTATTACAAAAAAGTTAAATACGTATTAAATACTTGGTTTAAAAAAGTTTCCTAATAAATGCACCGCGCTCGCCCGAGGCAAGTTCGCGTTATCCCTTTTCACAAGTCTAACCTAACGTAACCAAAGCGAGACAAAAGAACAAGACGGCGAACATTCAGCGACCGCGGTGCATTTAATATGAGACCTTTTTCAAGCCAGGGTTTAATACGTATTTAACTTTTTTGTAATAACACCGAATTTGTTTGCTTGAACGCGCTATTCTCAGGAATTACTGGTCCGATTTGAAAAAATCTTTCAGTGTTAGATGATACCTCATTTATCGAGGAAGGTTATAGGAGCGAAGCACCAATGAAGAATGTTTCAAAATCGTATTTTTTTCTTCTTGAGAGCTTCCACTCCGTGTTAGCGTTAGCCCAAAGTAACTATTCCACGACAACAAAGTCGCGGGCAGAAGCAGGTAATATTATAAATGCGAATGTGAGTTTATTTGTCACACTCTCGCGTTTTAACTGATTAACCCATCAACTTGAAATTTTGCATACACGTTCTTAGAAGCACAGAAAACAACATACAACAACATAAAATAAAACATAAAACAACAACAACATAGGACCATTCTTTCATACAAAAAGCATTGTTCTTGAGGTTAAGTCTACGATAATGCGAGCGAAACTACGAGCTACATCTAGTATCCCATATTAAAACAAGTCATACATTAAAGAAATTCAGTATTTATTACTATGTTATCAAATATAATTTATGTATGTGTTAAAGTTGAAATACTATATTAATTAATAGAATGCGTCATATAAACTACCGAATCCCTGGCAAATATTGAAAAAAAAAACATTCTACACGTGTTCACAAGATCATATTTTAATCGATATTTATAACCGGATATTTCAATAAAGATATAAATTTAAAATCTGTAGAATGTTCAGTGATGGCGTATACAAAATGTTAACCTTATGATTCCGTCTCTTTCATATTTCCGATTAAGTTCGTTCAAAGTCGGAAGGGCTCTACCCAAAGCTTTGACCTCATCTCGACTTTCCATCACGTATCACTGAGGTCAAGGTTAAAAAACCAAGTGTGAGTAATATTTCATTCTTCACATGGTATGTACAAATCAACTTTGGTAATGTTATATCGTTGTTCATAGATAAGAACTCGGTTTGAAGTAAATAAATAAAAACTAGTATTATTTCAGTTATCATTCATGCTTATGTGCTTACCTGTGCTGCGGTTTCTAATTTGTTCCGTCTGTCAGCTAAGATATTCGACCCCAGTTCGTTGTCATCAATGGGAACTTTTTTCTTTTCATCTACCACAGAGTTTAAAGTCTCCTGTAACAAGAAAAAGACGACAAATGTTTATATATCATCTATATATTTTAATTCATAACGAGAAACCAGAATCATAATGAGAATTATACAAATGTTTGTATGAAGCTGAAATAATAGAAATAACAGTAAAAGTAATAAATACAACATAAAAAATATTATTTAGAAATTAAAACGACTGACACTGGTCTGGTATACTCCAATAAGTAAATCGAAGAAGAAATATTGTGATATCAAAGTTATTTTATTGACTTTTTTTTTTTCGAACTGACTACGCTATTGACCTAGCAAAGTCTTAACAGCTTCACAGGACTGCCCAGAGCATTTTTAGAACCGTAATAATAGTTCAACTTATCCCTAACCGCGAATCCAAAATATTGCGGGTTATAATCTGCGACACAAGCGTTCTAATACTATTGATCTTATCTTTAATCAGTATTTATAAAACCGTTTTTCTAAACACAAGCTCAAAAATAAACAGAAAACTTTGAATACATTTCACCTACAATGGAAGTCACGTAATTTTGGAAAAGCAATATGTTTTAAAACAGAAAACAGTTCTAGTAGAAATAATTTCAACGTTGAATAATATTCTTAAGAAACTTGTTTTGTAACTTGTAATTGTATGATTTTCTTATATATATATATTTAAATATTCGAGAGAATAGTGGAATAAAATAAAGTGTAACAAAAGAATCAGATTAAGCTTGCGCAGAGAGCCATAACATAACATGCACGATTATATATGTTTCACTTATTGTAGATGCAGTCTAGCGATATGACTGAGCCGTAATGCGGAAAAAGGGCATAATTATCATCTTCCTTTTATTGTTGATTTAATATATAACTGCGAAGTTATTATTTGCAATTACTGTCAACTCATATAGCATTATTATTATTCCAATATTTTGTAACAATCCCATAACTACAGATTGTAAGCCAACGAATATTTCATCATTAACGTCTTAATAAATTAAAGAACGAAGGTAAACTACGTATATCATATTGATTAACTTTGTAAATACCGGTTTTAAAATGTATATATCGGATAACCCTAGTTTCCAATAGATTGCATAAGAATGTCACCTGAGCATTATCCACTGTGTCGGGTTCAGTGTCGAATTTCTTAAAAACTGGTTTCAATCCTCCATTACTGGCGTTTTGAGTTTTACTCTTCAATTCACCAATAAGCGAACCGAAGTTAAGTCCAGTAGGAATTCCCGATTGTTTTTGGACACGTTTCAGTAATGGCTTTTCAGCAATTTCGGCTTTAATTTCATCTAAGTATTGATCGCATTGTTTGGGAATGTCATTCAAATTTTTTATCTCTAATGATTCAGGAATTCCGTGAAATTCTTCAAGAGCTTTATCTTTTATCAGAGTTTCATCGGATTTAATAATTTTTACAGTTTCAATTCCTTGAACACCATGGTTAAGGAAATCGGGTGATTTTTCATGTTCAAAAATATCAGTTTTATCTAAAGAGAGATTCTGTATGATGGACTGTATTTTGTCACCGCTTAAAATAGTTTTCTCTAAGAATTCGGCTAATTTTTCTTTTGGCGGACTCTCGCGTCTTGTAATGTTGTCGAAAACATTTTTCGCTTCTTTTTGTTGATTTATACTCGGTGTTATTTCTACATTATTAAGAAATACTGAGCTTGTCACTTCTGTCGTATTTGTAACTCTTGGAGCGTCAACTTGGTCTTTAGAAAGTGGTCTGTCTAATACTTTATAACTATATTGTAAAACGTTTTCGGTGACATGTTTCGATGTGTCAATGGGATGTTCTTTACATTCTTTTACACCCTCAATAGAGTCACTCTCCTTTATATTGCACTGAATCTCTTCGCATTTCACAGCAATTAGGTTTTCCCGCTTTGTGGACACAAAAAACTTCCACACAAAGTATAAAATCACACTGAATCCAAAAATTGATTCCAGTAACATTTTAAATTACTATTCAATCACAACACTGACTAGAATAGATTTCATATACGTTATTGATACCACTGTTATTAGTGTTAATAATCCTTGAAGGTTTCGCGTTCCTCTTGTAACAACGCGTCTAGCGAATAGTTATATGTTTACACTTAAAAATCACATATTCGTTTTATTAGCACGTATATATCTGTATTTAACTAATAATAATAACACGTTGAATTATATAAACGAAAACGTCCAGCAAGGGAAAAAAAGTAGGAGCGCTACAAATAAAGCGAGTTCGATAACAGATGGAAACAAACTAGCGGATCATTATGATTGGACGTCATTATCATCTGGTAGTAGAATACGCGTGAGTCATTCGCAGGACCTAGAACGTATGTAAACATTACTAATACTAGCATAAATGTGACACATCTTGAGTATTTAACAGTATAAAGGGCACCTTAACCTGTCGCTTAGTCTCAAACATTTGCAACATTGACTTTAGACAAAGTATATTTTACGTCGAAGTCGAAGTGACTTTAACCAATTAGAAGAATATATAATATTATATTTTCAAACAAAATAATTTAAAATACTGAACAATGAACAACTATAATAAATAAGGAAAATTATAAAAACATAGAAGTTTTCCTTGTCACGTATGGAATACCGTCGAACAAATTCAAACGGAATAAATTGAAAAACCAACCCACCTATAAAATGAGAAACCGATTCAAAACCCTATATGAAGATTAAAATACTAACGTAGCAACATTGACTAATACCTAAGGCTTATTTTTAATATCAGAAGTTCCATATTTAACATAACATTCAAGTGAACAGATAATAAAGGCATAATTTAGTGACTTTTATAAACATCAACATAAAATGGAATTAGGGCAGTAAACGACGAATCTGGCTCAATTATAGAGGTAAAACAACACGAGACACCTATAAACCTATTTATATTCATCGAAATTGTTGTCTACTTGAATACAAATTGACCAGATTGCATTCGGATTTGTACGTGACACGTACTCAAAAAATTATATATTATAAGTGGGAATAGCACATATAGACGAATCAAATTTAAGAATCTAAATAATTGGATAGAACACATCGAATTCAGTATATATCATTCAAGAACTAAAGAAAATAATCCTAAATGGCCCGTAATAGATCACAAGGTCAATCGTGCAGATAATAAAGATAAGAATACGATAACGATTACCGAATACACTGATGATTACAAAAAACTAAAACATACTTCTGCAATGACTAGGACAAAGGATTGTTAATGACAATACAAGAATCAAATAAATAGCAAACATCGAAACACCTGTGTTCATTGAAGAAAAAAACAAAATCCGATAAAATCGACTCTTGCACACATAAAAGAAAAATTACAAACAAATTTCACCGGACAACAAAACGGACATGTAGATGAGAAATAACACAATAGTACACTTTCGAAACCCAGCAATTAGTGTTGGTTAACGATTAAAAATAATAGAGGTTCAATTTCGAATGAACCTGCGCGTTTTAGAGAAAGCGATTTCAAAAAATTGTTAAAGACGAGTGAGTTCGGTGCGCAGCGCACGCGCCCATTGCCACCGAGTCCGCCAAAACAACTGACGGTGCCAGTTCGTCTCGTTCTCCGGCCGGGTCATTGCCGACTGCATTTACAATACTAATAAATAATATGACCACATGATAATTAAAACACGCTCTTTGTTTCATCAAGTATACATTCGCATCTCAATTCCGGAAATCGACAAAGACCTACGCCACTGTTTCAAATAAAAAGTTGTGACTCAATGGAAAAAAAATTGAGATATTCTTGAAGAAGGCACGTTCTTTGTCAGAGTAACGGTTTTGAAATATAAAAAATATTATGATCACATAATTAAAGAATTTCTTGAAAAGTAACTGCGTTTACTATAATTATACTCGCTACTAAATATAGCGATGATTTACAACCATAATATATGGTTCTGTTTACGATTCGACACCGATACAAGGTTTCGATTACGTGACAGAATTATACAATTATGCTTTGGAAAGTATTTAATATTTTTTCAAACAACATTAACGTCCTGCTCACGGTTAATGTTTTGTAATCCTAATCGTATACGTATTATTTGTAATAAAGTGCAATTACAAGTCTTTACTTAATTATGACGATAAAGTGTTTGAAGGATATTGTTTACTGCCTTTATCAAAAGCAAACTGTTATTTACAAAATTTAAAACTGGAGAAAAAAGGTTTAGTTTCTCCTGTTTCTCAACAGATTTTCTTTATTTATTTTTATTAATTTCGGTAACGCTATAGGTATTGAGAATTTTAGTATAATTAATAAAAAAAATTGGAATTCATTTCTTTTTGCCTGTACCATGGACGAGTCGCAAGCGTTGCTTTTTTTAATCTTTATTTGTCTATACTTCTCGCTTCTTAATCCTACAAACTACAATATTTGTACAATACTTAATACAGATTTTACCATTCAGAAATAAAAAAATCAAAAGAAAAACTTTGTTCTCCTTATTACACTCTAATTTCGACCAATGGAAGACCGATAGTAATTAGAAGTTAACTATTAAAAAAGATAACTATATCTAAAACTTTGAATACGTCAACATAAGTGTCATAAAACCTGATAATGTTCATAATTTTTAAATGGTACATCTGACAGAAGCTTCATTATAGTTTTCTTTTGAATTTTTAAACCATCTTATAATCATCTCTCTTCCCACCAAGCCTGAGTTCTCAGCAGTGGCCAACGTTTATAATTAGATTTCAAACTCGAGCACAATCTAGAGCACTTTATAATATGGGAACTTGTTGGCACTGTTCGAGTGAGGTAATATAACTCGCAACAAAAATAAATCACTGAAGTTCTTATCGATAATATTCCTACAAATTATATAAGCAAAAAGAATTGCCAAAGGTATTATCAGGCCAGCTGTATACACTAAAAGAAATAAGGTTACAAGATTGAAAATTATGTTTTCGACAATGTATCCATAAATGGGTTTTTTAATACTAGTTTTGTCGAACCTCGGAACGTTTAAGGTTACATCCATAAATGTAACGAAAAGATGTAGATAGGTAGCGACAAGTTGCAGGAAAAGTGGACTCATTATTCCAAAAACAAAGATATTAGCAGTTTCGTATAGTAAATTCATTTTTAATTCTTCTATCCTTTAATCTATATAAATAAAAATCAACTGCCGAGTGTATATAAGCGTATTACTTCACTAGCGTATTATTAAATATCTTTGACGTGTGTTTTACCAAGGTCTGTATGAAAGAAAATATTTGATAAATCGTTAGTGAAAATGAAAAAAATTGTGTTAACCCGTCGGCTGATTTTTTAAGACCCAGATCTCAAAACAGTGGAAGTGGTGTTAAATATCTAGCCATTTTTTAAAGTTTGTTATTCTTCAAGTTTTCAATAAGTACGGTATTTTTTTAAACTTGTATAGTCAAGAGTCTGTTGACCAGTGCATCATTAAGTTTACATTCATTCGTATTAAGGTTAAACCCTTACGATGTTATTACAAAAAAGTTAAATACGTATTGAATACTTGCTTTAAAAAGGTTTCGAATTAAATGCACCGCGGTCGCTGAACGTTCGCCATATTGCTCTTTTGTCTCGTTTTGGTTACGTTCGGTTATACTTGTGAAAAAGGATAACGCGAAATTACCACGGGCGTGCGCGGTGCATTTAATTCGAAACCTTTTTAAACCAAGTATTTAACTTTTTTGTAATTACAACGTTATGGTTTTGGACAGACCAGGGGTTAAAAAATCTCCATATAGATAAGTGGGTGAGTGAGTAAAACAGAAAGTAGTAGATAGATCTTCAAAAACATTACCAGAATTCCATTACCAAACAGATTGGCATCCAGATGTTCAGTTGTCATTTTATTTGAGTACATGGTCGTGCAATAAAGGCTAAGATTTGGTATCATTTTTTTAAATACTAAATCCATACAACTTTGCATATAGCTACATATAATTAATAATACGTTTATGGTAAACTGTAACTTAATCAATAAGAAAAATAAATATGATTCACAGTATCATTGGTTGTGATTTTCCCACAAACCAATACCGTGGATATTAAATGCAATAAAACACTTAGTGACTCATTGAAATGCACATATTAGGTCAGAGTCAGCAATGTTTATAACTAACTCTACATTCAAGTGCATTTTAAAATGTACAACAACCACAGTGGGTAATTATGAGAACTTTGACATTTACTTTTATGGGAGAATTCTTTTCATTGTCAATACCGGTTTCTTTTAAATTGACCTTTTCGTATCATGAGGTTTTTGCTATAATAATAAAGTTACATTGAAAAGTGGTAAAGAAGAAATGTTTTAATATTCGAGGTTATGCCAAAATTAAAAATTAAAATCAATGCTACTTAAGCGATTTTTTATCTTTGTTAATAACTGTAACAGCACCAAAAAAATTAAGTTGTCAAAGATATTTTTATAACAGTCTTTTGCTATTTTCTTACATTATATTGGTTTTTTTTTTACATTTAATAATATGGCTACATAGAATATCCATCTTTTATTATAGTCGATTCAATTTATGGAACAGTGCAGCGGCCAAAGTTTTGTTACTCTTTAACAACACCCGGGGAGCACGTGCAGTGGAATGAAGAGATGCACTTCCTGCGGACGCGACTTTACCAACCTCAATATTTTTATAGTGATTGAAGTTAAAAACACCGTAATATTTAATAATACATAATATACAGTTGAATGGCAACTACATAATTTAATGTGAAGGACCATAATTACATTGCTATATTATGTATGTGTAGTACATAATAACCTTATCTCATGATTTATCAATGTCAATTATGATTTATCAGCAAAATTAGTTAGTTATCTTTATTACATAGTAGCTAATGCTCACGATATCGTTCGCCTCAATGTAAATTCGATCCATTCGCCAGGAATGTGTTTTTGGATGAAAAATTTGTTTGGTTGAGATGAAGATTAACCCTTCGTCCTTTTCTGTACCAACCGGACAACGTGTATGCTAAATTTCACGACGATCGCTTGACTGCTCAAGGTGTGAAAGTGTAAAAAACAAACAAACACGCATTCGTATTTATAATTAGTAAGTAAGGATTATCCCTGGTTGTAAAAACTCGTTCGGCAGGGATTTCACGCACCGGGAGGGATAACGAACTTCAACTAATTTGTCGAAAAGTTCTGTAACTATTCTTACGTTCTATTCAATATATATCGCATGCAAGTGCAAAGATTTGGTCTACCATTAAAAATTAGTCACCCCTATTCTTCAACAGGGGCCGAGTAGAAAATTACAAAAAGCATAGTGCACAAAGAACAGGGAGCATCCCCATTTGGATTGCCTCACCGTCTATATCTACACAAAATTACCGTATGGTCTGGTAAGCTAAGAATAAATAATACGGCCTCGCCCTTCGCAAAGTCACCCATCACATCTACATTTTACTGTTAGAATTAAATCGTACGTAGTCGCGAGTAGTTACTAGTATGGAATTACATTAAAATATGTCATCTTTAAATTATCATAAGAAAAGTTGTAGTAAAACCATACTCTTCCTTACTATTTTAAAATGGTCAATTTGGGATAAGATATTCCTCTTTTCTTACTGATAAGATTTTTTTTTTGAGCTTCCGATTGCACCATTTCTAATATTTTAGACTCAATGTCCCAGATTTATACATAACTATCGGGACCTACCGACTTTATCCCGCCCCAATAATAAAAGAAACCGTGACAAATTAATTATATACTTAAATGTTCCTCATGAATTAACATTAGTTACCTAAACCTTCCTCGAGAATCACTTTATCTACTGGCGAAGACCGCATAAAAATCTGTTCTATAGTTTTTAAGCTTATCGCGAACAGACTTTGTTTTATAGTATGTAGTGATAACGCGATATGTCAAAAGTAACACTAAACTTCCGGATACTCGAAAATTCCTTCTGAAATGACCTGTGTAAACGTTTTTCCGAACTGACTACGCTATTGGCCTCACGGGCCTTCACAGCGTCACCGAACTAACCTTCACAGCTTCAACGGACTAATTCTAAAAAATCTAACACTACTGCTCAGCCCCTATTTAAAAACACAGTCTCATAAAACTTAGCTAATACTTTAAACGGACCTCTATCTGCCTGGAGATTCTTCAAAATCGTTGTAACAGTTTCGGAGGTTAAAACGGCGAAACACTGCGAACTGGGTTAATATTGATAAAATAATTAACATCTCAAGACAAAAACTTATCTCAAACTAGCATTATACTAAACTTCGATAGAACATATTTACTTACGTTTCATTCGAGCCCGAGTTGCAGAGCGAGTGGTCTAGAACTGGTTTTTCCGTAGTGAATCTTGTATTATACAGACGCATGTACTATTGAATTATACTCGCATCATGGGAACGTGAAGATGTATGTCAAATTATTTCTCCCATACCATTAAACAGTTTAATTATACTTATGTTCTAAGTAATAATATATAGAACTCTTATGTACACCTGATATTATATATTTCATTGACTCACTTCAGTACCCGTCCCTATCTTATTAAATCCCTAATTAAATGAACACGACAAAAACCGCACAACAATGTATATTATATCATCGTAAAGTCTATACAATTTGTTCAGGCGAGCTTAAAAACGTAATGAACGCGCATTATTGATCGAGGAATACAACTACAACGAAATACAGTTTTTTTTAATTATATAAATGGGCAAAATATAAATGGTTTTAAATAATTAGAAATGATATTGTAAGCCACAAAGTAAAAAAATGATAGCTTATATGGAAAACATCGTCATACTACCGAAATCTGATTTCTCAGTAATACGCAATTGATAGTGACTAAATAAAAAGGTATTCCCATTTGACATATGCGAATTTGCTTACAAAACAAAACAAAGCCACAGTATAAATATAAGAGACGGTAAAGAAACTCGAAACAAACGCTCGAAAACGGCACATCGACGAGACCTTTTGTTGTCGCGGTGCTGTCGACAGTGTACCTTTAACAACCTCTCGTCGATGCGCAGGTTTGTGTGAGAGTGCCGTTTACACGCGTTTGTAGGTAGTTTCCGTACTGTCTCTTATATTTATACTGTGACAGAGCGCTAAATAAATGATTAATTTATTGGGTAACAAGTAAATCCTTTAAAATGAGAAAGAGACGTTATCTATGTTGACAATAATAACTATACTTATTATTAACTTGCAATAATGAAAAAACAATAAAAGTTAAATTAATATTTTTTATGTATGTATGTACATGTAGGTAAATTGGCAACGCTATCAGCTGACGGTGAAGGAAAACATCGTGAGGAAACCTGAACCTGAGAAATGTTTTTGTAGTACTGCTGTATGTGGGAATAACATAGAACTGTGGATTTCTCGGAGTTTGACATCGCCAATACGTCGTTGGCTGGCGTGGTGATGACGCCCATACCTTCCTTCGGGAAGAGATCTATAGCCCTGCAGTGGGTCTCTTACAGGTTGATGATGATGATGATGTATGTAGGTACATACATACATATGTATTAATTAATCTTGCTTTTTTAATTAATTATTTTTATTATTATTATGTTAAACATTTTCCACAATCGTTTTGAAATTATTAAATAAGACTGTAAAAAAGCATTTTTTTATTAAATACTTTTATGGATTTTAGCTTAACCTTGAAGCTTTATATATTAAATGGCGGTATAGCCACGCTGAATCTATTACTGGTTTCAGCATGAATGGGTCGGCTCGCCCGGGGTAGTACAACCCTCTCGCAGAAAACCTAGGTGAAGTAACAGTGCTTGCATTGTTCCGTTTCGTTCGGTCAGTGAGGCGCCGGAGGCCCAGCTCCCCTCTCCCCTTCCTCTCAATCCCCCAACCCTTCCCCAAACACAGGGTGGCAACGCACTTGCGACTCCTCTGGTGTTGTTAGTGTCCATGGACGGTGGTGATCACTTAACATCAGGTGACCCAACTGTTTATTTTGCTTCCTATGACATAAAAAAAAAACAATTTATTTTAAACGTGTAATTTAAAACAAAAGTATAATACGTGAACAAAGCATCCGGTTAATCAGCTTACAGTAGTCGAGTACTATTCGACCTCCTTCTAATACCACCCTATATGGCAAGGGTTATGCCCAGCCTTATGTTGAGCCATTTAAGGTAAAGTGACTACGGCGTGCGTACCTGAGCATGTTTATGCAGTCAAACACGGCCTAGATTATGAACTGTGGATATATAATATATTGGATTTATAGAAAAAAAAGGCAAGATTTTCAATAGTATATTACGGTTCTCCACTTTCCTCACGTAACTATGCATTTTAAATGACATAATCTACAGTGATGCCACTTTAAGGCTTTTTACTCTAAATTTAGAATTAAACCCAACAAACACGACAGTTTATATAGCACAAAACTAATAAATATTACTATTTTATTCTCTATAAATAAAATAATACGAGATATGCCGTAATGCGCGCTTCATGCAAAAATTCTCGGATAGATTTCGATCGATTTGTTTTAATTTTACTTTTTAAACACTTGTCTTAAAAAAAACATAACGATATCTTCATTTAAAGTTTTAAGAAACTACGATTTTTATAAGCCTACAAAAGACTAAAGAACCTCTGTAAGTGTTTTTTCCTATACATAAAATAAACAAAATAATAAACAACGCAGACGAACTCGCGCGCATCTGTTAGTTTACAATAAAATAAAAAGATTCAATATTTTAAACACACAATCACGAATCACAATAACCAAAAACAAAGGAAAGTCAGAAATAGAAATTGGTTTCTTTTTAAATTTCCTGAACACAGAATCATTAACTTATTCATCACCGTTAATGGACATACCTTATGTAAAGTAACTTTAAACATTCATTTATTTATATTTTCCCGCCATATAATTGAAGAAGTTACAATAATCTCTTATAGAAGAATAAAAATTCAGGGTATTTTTTCAAATTACTTAAATTTTGGGGTAATTTTAAACCACGCATATGGAACATTATAAAATAAGCCCTGGCATTAGTTATAATCTATCATAAATAGAATAGCATTAAGTTATATATACATATAATAAACGTTTTGCATTTCCCGCGTAATAAGTTCCCGTTTGTTTACGCCAGGAGCGCTGTTGAAACATATTGATGGGCCGTAGTAAATTACGACGGCGAACACAGATGGCGTTATAATTAAAATATACTATAAACATTGTTTACATATTTACTCTTTACATTCGTGACAAAGAAACTACTGTCTAAGTAAAACAGAGATTTAATTACCCATTTTATTAATGTCTTTCTCAATGATTTTGTATTACTTTTTGATTTATCACATTTTTTCTACTTCCCCTATGTGTTTATTACGAATTTTGGTTCCTTTTCCATAAATTATATATGTATTGTATTTTATTGTATTGAATTCTATATTATTATATTTATCAGTTTAACGCTCTAAGAGGATGTTTAGGGAGACGCAATGCACAAGAAGATTCTACGGGTGAAAATAATATATACATTTATATACATATAGATGATTATAACTATCCATAAGCTATAATAAACACACATTGAACTTAAAAAAATGCCTCATATTTTAAGCGAAGTATGATGACCATGTGACAACACTATGTCTCAAATACGCCTAAACAGTATTATCAAGTTAAAACAAAACACCACCCAAAGGTCAGGGTTGATGGTATTCATGCTATAAATACTCTTGTCATTTGGATGAAAATAGACTGAACTTTATAGATGACCTTATCAATCTATTCCACTGTATAAAACGCGGAACAACAGCCTACAGAAGCATCAATAACCTATTAGATTCACGTCAATCAGCCCTCATATAAATATTAAGCACTATAATTCCATAATATTCTATTGCAATATTGTAAATGTTGACAACAATTTAGGTAGTCTCTAAAATACATCTTTAATGATTTTCGACAAGCTTTTAACATCATTTACGGGTCCATTAGCCGGCGGTTGTCTTAACGCATAAATCATTCGATTCTCAATTAACACCAACAACAGTACGACGAGTGACAATGGCAACGAAGGGGGCGAAGGATAAGAGTTAATAGAATCAGAAGGCTTTTAATTTTACGTTCGACGGCGCCTAAAACTGTTTATAGCGATTAATTTAAAGAGATGCTATTATGTTTTCGGGTTAAACAGAGAAATTTCAATAACACTTACGTTTTTTATTCCATGATGTAAACGTAATAATATAACTGTATGGCAAACAAAATGTAGCATCTTCTGCATGGTTGCTCTATAATAACTCTGTTACATTATTGCGATTTGTGTAAAAATAATTTTCTTACTTCATGGACACTGCATATTTTTTTTTAAATAAATTATATGCCGGTTTTGTATCGTAATTTTGTAAATATTAATGAATCCCTTTTATAATTGGACGTAGTTGAACGAAAAGGAACTCTGTGAGTTTTGAGATATTCAAGTTCAGATCGTGTTTCGTCTTTGATTCTACGCTTTAACTTTCTGGGGTTGGGTTTAACTAAATTGTGACTGTGTGACTTACTTGGAATATTTTGGTAAATATGATTTTCTCAATAACCTAACCAGCCAGCTAGATGCGATTTCAATTTAAAAAAACAATGACCCGTCATACATGTGAGTTGGTAACGTATGGTCATTATAATTGGAATTTTACTCGGATTGTTTTTATTATATTAAAGTTTCTACTACAAAAAGTGTTTTGGTATATATAACTCATTTTTTCCCATAGTGTGGGCTGGATCCGTTTAACTATGTCCAATTATGATTGTTGCTATCCGCGGAGGTTAATGACACAGCGTAATACTTTCAATATCACATTTTTACATACGACAGTACAAAATCAACAAAAAAGAAACAATCAAACAACAGACTTCCGGTCACAGACTATATAAAATATATATCACAGATTGCCAAATAAAGGTTGCGTTAATCAACAACTCCTATAACCCTTTTCCTACGTGAAATTTTTATACTACTTCCAAGTACCTATGTAAAAATGCATATTTACGTAACTTTGATAATACTGTGAAAAAAGTACTCTATATGGTTGTAAAAATCTTGTCAAAAGCCGTTAACACATTCGGAAGTTAAACTGGCGAAAACAAGAGACTTTGCAATTTATTTTACACGTATAGATTTGAAACGTAAGTGGGTTAATAGTGATGAAATAACTAACATCTTAAGACTCTGAAACTAGCATTATACTAAACTTCGATACAACTGTTTTACCTTTAATCTCTCAGTGATTTGCAGTTCTTATACTGTATTTACCATAGACAGTGCAGACATTTAGGATAACAAAAAGTTTAATGCGATTAACATAGTAAATTATATTTGTCTATGTAATTAGATTTAATTTGTAGTTATCCTGTTTATCCATTAGTGGATAAAACTAGTTTAAGCCTTTGCAATATACAAACATAAATATGATACCACTTTAATGTGTAATTAATCATTAGCGATAACTAAAGTACGACTTTAGCTATCAAAAATAATATTATAAGCGAGACAACTCTTTGACTACATACATTCGTATATCATTACATAGTATAAAACAAAGTCCTCTACCGCGTCTGTCTGTCTGTCTGTTCGCGATAAACTCAAAAACTACTGAACGGATCTTCATGCGGTTCACCAGTGCATAAAGTGATTCGTGAGGAATATTTTGGTATATAATTGGTCTAGGATTGTTTTATAATCAAGGCGGGACAACGTCTGCCGGGCCCGCTAGTATTTTTGTATAAAATATATACACATATATTATATGTACATATTGAACTCCATAATTATGGTGTTACCATTTGTCTATCGTATGAATAAACCATGACCTATAAAAACTCGCATAATATAATCAGAACTACGACAAACTAAATTGCTTAATACGAGTAAAACAAATGAAAGTAGGGGCAACGTTCGCTCCGGTCACGCCATAAAAGAAAACTAGACCGTGACATTATTATATTTACCAGGTGCCATAATTAACCCGTGTTTAGATAACACCTTGCCCTTAACGGATTAAATCGAAGTAGGGCAAACGTCATATACCTTACAATGTGAAGTCCCTTACAGAACTGATATTTGAAATAATCATTGGTTAAGTGACTAGGTTACGGTTTTCAACAAAAACGAAAAAAAATTCACGTCATCATTTCGGATTAGTAGCTTGTTCTTCCTCTTAAGTAGGGTCAGCACAATATGTTTTCCTTTTCCACTCTCCCCTGTCAGATGTCATCTACTGAGATCACACCTTTTATACACATATAATTTTTCACACAATCCATCCATACTTTTTTCGATCACTCTTTACTGCTATATTCGCCCACCTTTATACCCAAAACAACGTAACACGATTATAAGTTTTTTTTCCAAAAAAAAATAAACCGCCTTCGATGTGAAACAAATAAGGCACTAAAAAGCGAAAAATAACTGAATAATTAATTAAATTAACCAAATTAAATAAAAAACAATGATATTCGCGATACCGAATAATATATTAGAAGTCAATGCTTTTTTTTTGGATTTTTTTTTTATTTCTCCATTTTTAGTGTTCATAAATATATCTGGTTTCTAATGGGTACAATAAATCGGTTCCAATTTTACGAAAATACGTAAATATGAAGTGGGTGAAAATCAAATATACGATTTCTCAAATTTATATGGGACCACCTCTGAATATAATGGATTCAAATAAAAAAAGAATCATTAAAATCGGTTAAAAATATAAGGAAACGATCTCTCACACGACTATTCTAAAAGCCCGCGTAACCACAGATCACGCCGCCGTGGTCTGGGGGTAAATTTCGCTCCCACACACCAGACTAGGCCCCCCTCGGCAGCAGCTCAAGCCTAGGTCCGTTCCCTCGGCGTGGAGCCCTTGAGTACGCTGCTCGCGCGATACAGTGACACAAAATCTTACATCACTGCGACAACATTACACATATCACCTCCACACACGTGCACGCATACACGCATACACAGGCAAGTGGAAAGGTGTTTTTTTTTTTTTCCCTTATCAAACTGAAATAGTTTAGAATATTATCCGATACGAAATATATATAAGGGTTGTTGAGGTATGTATGCTTGGTACACATATATGTTTCAACAACTCATATATGTTGAGCTAGTTGTCAAAATAAAATCGGCTGAGTGCCTTAAGCGCTCGCCTTAGTAGTCCGGTGAAGCTGTTAAGACCTTGCTTGGTCAATAGCGTAGTCAGGTCGAAAAAAAAAAAACTATTCTAAACTAAACCATGTACAGATGATCTAACATCCAAACGCTGAAATAACAATCATACTTATAATAAGAATGTAATAATGCATATATATATATATATATATTATATGCATATAATAATAATGTAAGACTGACGTGTCTGTACTGTTTAGATTTTTGTGACAAAAATTGTCTTGCAGATGTCTTGGAATATCTAATAAAATACATTTCAATCATTTTTAGAAATGTCTCTGTCTGTTTATTTGAACACTCATAACTTTTAATTTAAAATACTACGTTCCCGATAAAACCTCACCATGAAAACCATAAAACATATCCTCGAGTAAGATTTACTCTTGGTTTCATCGAAATCCGTTCACTCTATCAAAAGTTATTGTAATTTTAACGAAGACGCAACTTAAGTACGAGAGAAAGGTAGATAAGTAAATGGACTTAGTACATTCAGTTGATTTTATTAGCCACTGTTATTTTACATTAGGTTCCCACACGGACGGAGTCGCCGGCAGAACTAGTCAATAAATATTATACAAAACGGTCGCTTTTCGCGTCTTTCTGTGCATTTCCTTAGTTCTTCTAAAGCACGCAATGGAATTTGATGCGGTTTTATTATCATTGGGAGAATTTCTTTCGGACATATCATATAGCTGCGTCATCATCATCTTCTTACCCTTATCCCACCTAAGTAGGGTCGGCAAAACATGTTTTCCTTTTCCACGCTCGCCTATCAGATGTCATCTCAGTCATCACACCTTTTACACACATATCATTTTTCACACAATCCATCCATCCTTTTTTCGGTCTTCCTCTACTCTTATATCCATCGACCGTCATACTCAAAGCTTTTCTAGTTACACGGTCTTCATCTCTCCTCATAAAATGCCATACCATGCTAACCTATTGGCCCTTAACTTCTGTTACTGGTGCTATTTTCAAACTTCCTCTGATATATTCATTCCTAATCTTATCCATTCTAGTTATATCCATCTTATCATATAGCTACGTAGGTATATTACATTATATTTAAAACATACTAAGTCACTGACGGTGGCCTATTTCAATGATAATGCAATGAAATATTGTATTTATTCATAAGTTGATGCGTGACCAAGGTTCTTTGTTCTTGATTCGATTCTAATAGCTCTGGCATTGATTATATAGGGTTCGTTAACCCATTCATCGGTCTTATCATAAATGGTAACGGGAAGTCATATATTTTATAACGTCGGATTCTGGCCTAATTGTGGGAGGTATCGTATTACTGAGAGCACATAACTTAATAATGTTTTACTTCTATAAGTATGTCGAACCCAATATTTACATTTAATATCTGTAACTTGGGACGTTTTATTTGTACCTGTACTTAGTGAGAAATGTTCTGTTCGAATAGTGGTGGTTATCTACACTAATATTATAAAGGTGGAGGGTTTGTTTGGTTAAACGAGTTAATCTCAGGAGCTACTGGTCCGATTTGAAAAATTATTACAGTGTTAAATAGCTTATTTGTCGAGGGAGGATATAGGCTGTATATCATCACGCTAAGTCCAATAAGCGCGGAGCACCAACGAGGAATGTTTCAAAATCGGGGTTGTTTTTCCTTTTGAGAGCTTCCGCTGCGAGTTTGCGTTGGCCCAAAGTAACTATTCCACGCGGACGAAGTCGCGGCCAGAAGCTAGTATATTATATAACAATTATTATAACGTGGGTTTCAGAAATAATTCGTTATAATGATATAACCATAAATCTACTATAATTATAACTTATTAAAAACGAAATATTAAGAATATCAATTTCAGATAAAAATAAATGATTTAAATACTGTGACTGGTCTAATATAAAAATGTGTAAATTACATAAACGACAAAACGGTACATTGGAATGTATTTCATTGGTCAAACATTTGAACTTTAGATTTTGACTCCCAATTAAATTCCACCAATTATTGCGAAATGCTATTTTTGCTATAACAACGACTGGTTCTTATATAATAAATCGCATTTACTAAGTACAGTCTGTTTCTTAGGTCATTATAATTATAGCAACAATTATCGCTCGCGAAATAAAATTAACATTGCGTATACTTAGCATGCTAAGTAAACATCGCAATAATTTTCGTCATTATTTTAATGATATGAAACTGCATATTATGATTATTTTAAGACTCAGCTTTACGACTATATCATTGCTTAGCGAATGACAATAGATAAACTTCATACATCAAAACATCCGTATTTCGTATATCGATGCAAGGAATATCTAAAATCCGCCCGTGAACTCAATACCTCAACCCATCGATCGATTATTATTTTCTTTAAGGTTATTTGAACCCACATTTTGTTCATCGTTCAACTAGGCAGTCACGCAATCACGATAAAAACCGCCCTTCGTTCAGTTTATATGCCACGGTATATCAGATCATATCTATAAAAGTAGACATATATAAATATATCAAAAGGTGAATAAATATAAATGTATAAATTTAAACACAAAAAAATGAGCCGATTGATATTATAAAAAAAAACTATTTTCAGTTAGAATTGTCAATTTTGGTTCTGGATGTTAAAATCTCATATACGTATATGCATTAAAAAAAATGCGTGGTGGTTTGACCGGTGGAATATTATTTCGACGTCCGCAGGTTCAAACCCCGGCATGTGCCAACGAATTTTTCGGAATTCGCGTATATTTACCAATTTAAATCGGTAACACTATCGGCTGACGGTGAAGGAAAACATCGTGAGGAAACTTGAACCTGAGAAATGTTCTTGTAGTACTACTGTATGTGGGAAAAATATAGAACTGTGGATTTCTCAGAGCTCGAAATCGTCAATACGTCGTGGGCTGGCGTGTTGATTACGCCCATACCTTCCTTCGGGAAGAGGCTTATGGACCTGCAGTGAGTCTCTTACAGGCTGATGATGATGATATACATATATCATCATATACTAGCAGCTGCCTGCAACTTCGTATGCACTCGTATATTTACAAATGATGGCATCATAGCTTCGTGTAAATTTAACGATTTATGCAATGCACGCCGAAATAATTCTTAAAAAATAATTCTTTTAACCAATGTAAATAGTATGTTTATAAATTAAAGCCTACATTCTATTGTGATGTACAAGCTAATAACTTCATCAAAATCCGTTAGTAATTTCTTGGTGAAACAATAATAAACATTCAGTTTTAAAACTTTTTCTGTTTATAATACCGATAGAACATATCAGCAGTTTACAATATTAAAAACTGTGGTTATATTTTTTATGGTCATGGGTAAAATGCTTTTATATTTATTATTGTTTATGTATTTAAACTTACAAATGAATATTTACACAGATACATCTTTATGTTTGTTTCAATTATTATATAATAGATTTTGTTATCCTTAGCATGATTTTATACTAGACCAGCGAATGATCGTGATTTCATATGAGAAAGTTACACAAACATCAGCCTGTATACATATAGTTTGCTATCAATGGACACGAAAATCTAGAATCGTTGCAGAGGTTAACTCATAAAAACATACAACCTAACAAACTACCTCTTTATTCATTTAGTTTATTACTAGCGAATTCGGATGCGTTCTCCTGCGCGCGGGCATCACATCTCTTGCCTAATGACTCCACGACATGAAAACACGCATTATAGATAGTCTTTTAAACTTTAATACCCAAATATAATATATGGCGTGATATTTTTAGGTAAGTGTCTAAGAATATCAAGCGAAATTTAATTATAAGGTCATATAATTTACATGAATGAGGTGGTATTACCATTACTTATAAGGAAGTAAGTGGCAGCTCCAAGAAATAAACGTATATAGTATAGTATGATAAAAAAAAGTAATAATAAGTGTAATTACAAATGTATTTTAATATTACAGAAATAATTGCTGTAAACCGTTCGAAAAGTTTTAGAAATAGATTAACAGACGACAAAATCCCGTTAATTTAATTTAATATTACAAAAACCATTGCTGTAAAGCGTTCGAAAGGTCGTAGAAATAGATTAACAGAGCGATAAAATCCCCTAATAACAACTTAATGCTTTAGATTACTAACAGAAGCGATTCACGTAGGCAGGTTTTACTACAGCTTACCGACCTACACATATTTTATTCTAATAGGCATAGAAAATACGAGACATCTCTGTATAGTACGATACCTTGCCTATGACCTTGTAGTAAACAACCTTATGTCAAATTCAAATTGATTTTCTATGTAATACATACAAAGAGGTTATTAGAGTATACATTACATCACTTAGTATAAATTCCCATCTGTCGTTTGTCCGGATTAATTGTTTGAAACGACTGAATCGATATTGACGAGATTTATCATGATATGCCAACGTTGTATATATTTAAAGTAATATTTTTTATGTTTACCACATCTGTTATTAATATTTATTACAGAGTTGATAGCTATTAGAGAAGTGTTGAAGAGGAAAACACTACTTACGGAGAGTAAAATAAAAAAAAAACTGTTTGGCGTAACAAGATAAAAATATTTTTTTAAATGTTATCTTTCGTCTTATTCTACGTTTGTCGAAAAAACGACACTAACAATAGAAAAAGTTGACTATAGCTAACTTCAGGGTGTCGGTTTTTCGTGACGGTGTGCGCGCGCATTTTAAAAATTTACTTTCATCATTTTTCCCTAACGCGCCAAAAGAAGTATAACTTTAATAATATACTCACGTTTATTCTGTTCTTAGCCCTCTCTATTGCTTTAGAATCTTCCTTCTCAGGACTCAGCCGGCAGACCCTGGCGCGCCAGTCGTTAGCACCCGCCGCCTGTAGAGCCGCGAGCCTATAAGCAAATAATTACAAATCAATTAAATATTAAACTATTCTTTATCACAGTACTTAGTATTTAACAACCATCATGTTCACATATTACAGAGATTACAATTATTTTTTTAATGTCATAGGAAGCAAACGGACTGGTGGGTCACCTAATGTTAAGTGATCACCACCGCCCATAGACACTTGCAACGCAAGCGCGTTCCCAGCCTGTGTTAGAGGGGGAGGAAGGGACGCGTAAGGGGAGAGGAGGAAGGGGAAGAGAGGTGGGCCTCCGGTGCTCTCACTGACCGAACGAAACGCAGCAATGCAAGCATTGTTACTTCACGTCGGTTTTCTGTGAGAGGGTGATACTACCCCGGGCAAGCCGACCTATTAAACTTATATACTAATGTGACGATTTCTATTTTTGTAATTAATTTTAATGATTTAAATGGCCTTTATAACAGTTTTATTAACTTAAATGATATTGAGATGATTTGAACGGACTTCTCATCTACTTCCGGTATCGCTACAACACATCTGAGACGCGACGGGATCATTAACACTAGCACCACCCTATTAGAGAGTTCCGATATAAAAGGCAAGATGTCATTAATATGGGTACTTGTATGAACTAGGCAACAGCCTAAGCCGAGGCGTGCCGTGCCCCCTTGAGCAAGTTGCCAAAATAAAATCGGATAAGTGCCTTAAGCGCTCGCCTCAGTAGTCCGGTCAAGCTGTTAAGGCCTTGCTAAGCCAACAGCGTAGTCAGTTCGTGAAAAGAAAAAGATTTGAGTACACTTCTATGTCGAATTGTAGGGCGATCGGATAAATAGTCACAGTGCCTACAGAGTGTTAATTGGTTTCCCTGGCTGACCGAATATACGTTGTTAATTACACTAAACTTACAAACAGGTATCGCGAAAAAAAAACCCAACAGCAATAGGAACACAACGACGATATGTACTTGAATCTATTATCGAATAACACCAGTAAACACCATATTAAATTACTACCTTATTAAATATAATTTACACTGTAATGAACTGCTGACAATTCCATCACTTTCTTGCCGGTTAGTTAATGACAAGAATATGTTCCAAGCTTATATACCAAATACCTACTGAGTTATAACATATAACTGACACTAAATTGTGAAAACGATTTTTAAATTGCACTACTTTGGTTTGATGCACGATTGCATTAACTGCATAGAGGTCGCTTTGCATAATCGCAACAGCCCGATGACGATAATAGAGTATCTTAATTGTAATTGATAAATAGACTGTTATCACGTGTTCACGTATCATTGTGTTACGTATAATAAAGGTACGTTATCATATCTAACTGTATAAGCACGTATTCATTTAAGGTCCTTTCGATACATTAAGAATTCTACGGGTTAAAATTTATAATTTATGTATGTAGTTAATATTAAATAATTCAGATATAAGACTTATTATAGTGTGAGTAGTCCGGTGAAGCTGTGAAGACCTTACTAGGTCAATAGCATAGTCAGTTCGGAAAAAAAAAACTTGTTATAGTTTAATTTTCTTTTCGATCTTTCTCTTACTCTCACTAGAAAAAGACAAATCTCTAAAATTAAATTACAACTGCTACTTTACAAATTTATTTTTATCCCTAACGCGTAATGAAGATTTGACCTTTTAACATATAATACTAGTATTTGACAGCGGCTTCGCTCGTATTAAAGTAGGGTTGACCTATACCTAGGAAACAGTACTTTTTGTCGATGAATGTACCTCTATGTCCTTTTTTGTACCCCCTGACAATGTTTAAGTAAAATTTTATGATGATCGGTTGAATAAAGTATGAAAACGTACCAAACAAATAAATTTCAACTACCATATACTATGTTAGTAAGGATAAATACGCCATATTGGTTCGCTACTAAAGTACTCGTCTAATGAACGCGTTTAATCTTTCTAAGTACATTTAGTTATAATGGATCATTAGTATAGATTTAAATGCAGTATTGGTTTTTGTTTTGAAAGTGATCTAATAAATCAAAGAAAAATGAACGACAATAATTACTTGCATACGTTACGGTTAGCGCTCATTTGTTTATCAGCAATACTACACACAGATAGTAAGGTCTTTGTTATTAAATAATAGATAAGGGTACAACGGAGTGGGCTCCACGACTTTGTGCCCTTAGTTGTTGATATTTCATATATTTATCACTATCAGAGTTCATTGTTACGATTACTTTTGAACTATGAAAACTTATTATCTTGAGTCATTTAACTAACCTTAATTACAATTACTAGTACGACGAACATATTTATTATTTGGACAGTTGTCAGTCTTACTGATTCTAGTAAACAATTATTAATTAACAATAACACGATGACATAATAGAAATATACATATGACATTTCCTCCCTAAGAAATGAGTGAATACAAAGGTTAATTAAAATTAATAGATATATAGAGATCGGTTTTCTATCAGAAATATTAATTAAATACATACAATTACTAAGCCTTTAATAAATTCTTGTTAATAAAGGTCCTTGATAGAAAATAAATAAACTAAAAATCTAACTTGTAATTTAAGGCC
This sequence comes from Antheraea pernyi, assembly GCA_015888305.1. Classification (NCBI taxonomy): domain Eukaryota; kingdom Metazoa; phylum Arthropoda; class Insecta; order Lepidoptera; family Saturniidae; genus Antheraea; species Antheraea pernyi. Next base: position 635,854 of record MU158875.1, on the reverse strand, counting down.
ATAGAGTTACTTTAATTTTTTTAAACCTTTTAATATCGGTAACTGGAATTCCATAAATTTGTCCGGTTTATTCTTAGAATAACTATTTAAATCCGACATAATAATTAGGTTGGTGGAATAATTAGTTAAGTTAATCCCTTAAAATGAAAAGAACATTCTGAAATTATTGTTTCAAAAGAAGTTTTTTTTTTTGCAACAATTTGCTTCAAAATTAGATAAGTAACAGGTAAGAAGTTATTTATTCATAACACTGAATCAGTCGTACTCAACCTTTTTTGAAGGGGCCATAAACACGTTTCACTCATGGTGTCACGGGCCGCAAACAACAAATAGGTAGTTTTTAAATTTAAAAAAAAAAACCTAATTTCAAATTAAGCACGTATTATTGATGTAGTGAAAAATGGTTGTCCAATAAAACAAGCTTGGTATAACCCTTATATCATAAGGAACGGATTGCGTTCGGGTTATCTGGGATCCATTTAATTTACTCAGCGTGCTCATAGTTTTTTCTGGTGGGCACGAAATTTAAAATAATTGAAAATAAATAACAATCGTGTGGGCCGACTACAAAGACCCGGCGGGCCGCAGGTTGAGTATCACTGCAATAAATGGGACCTTACTTTTAAAATACAGACGTTCTAATGAGTATATTATATATGAAATAATTACCTGTTTACATGGAATTTAGCGAAATATATAATACCAAAATAAACATCGATCCGTCTGTGATTATGTTATTTATGGTTATTACAGTCACTAGCACGGAAGTTACAAGAACATTAAAATAAAATTAGGAAACACCAGGGCTCGACACCAATCGATATAACAATATTTTCCTTGTTGTACATCGGAATGTTTACAGTAATATCCCATACTCCATATCACATAAATGTAATAATGAACATAATAGGTCGATTTCTGTTTTCCTACAGGAGAATAGAAGAACGAAACATTCCACGTTTTATTATCCGTAATATGAAATTATAAATTTACGGAAAGAAAATGTGAATTTATTGCATTTATTTATTTAAAATAGAATTATTGTAGTAATAATGGGTAAATACTTGCATTATTATGACATTAAAACTAAACAAAATACAATGAAATATTTCAAATGTGTTATGATCCAGTATGAAGTTTATGTAATTTTTAGAGGTTTTTATACCAAAAGTGATATAAAATTTTGATTTATTGTCAGAGAATAAATACAAAAATATCCAATAATTCGTCTATTAATAGAGAATCATGATTTCAAAATCTCTTTAAACTGTAGAAAACTTTACTGGTGTAATGAGAGGGAATAACTATCATATGACAGAAGCAACATCACAGAAGCTTCATTTACAAAAGGCGGACATCCGATCATGAAATGCGCAAACGAAATTATGTAAAACGGAATGCGAAAGTTTTTTTTTTAATGTCTATAAATAGTGTTTCAAATCTATTCAATAAACAAGCTTACCGAAGAACTAAATTGTTTTTGATACTATTGGTGATAAATAAGCCTACGGTCCGCGATACGTAAGTTATGGATTTTAAAAACATCAAAACATTTAAAAATGTTTTTTTTTCGCAACTGATTACACGCTGTTGGTCTGACGCGGACGAGCCTGTACAGATCCACCGGATTTTTCTAAGCGAGCGCTTCAGACACATAGCAGTAAGCTAAATGGAATCGTTTAAAAATAGTTTCATATTAATTATTTATAGGTATAGGTACCTTTCGGCAATGGTGCCTCCTCTATGCGGCATATCAGCATGTGTGGCACTACGCTGTACGCCGCCGCCCACCCTGTAAACAAACAGACAAATAAACATTAATAAAACCAATAGAATATAAGGAATAAAAATTGTTGGTTTTTGTATTTATATGATTTGGTATATAAACAGTGACAAATATTAATATACTTAATTTTTATTCTATCGAATAATTGAATTGGCAAGACCGAACAACTGCATAGTTTAAATTCCTACTACATAATGTGTAAGTATATATTTTCGGTATTTTATTATATTTATTTATTATTTGAATTATTATTTATACTTTAAATATTGTATGAGATTTCAATTTTCTCGCAGTCTAAGTTTGTGCAGCTATTTAATGATTATTTTATTTATTAATAATATTATATAGTTTTTTAATTATTTATTAATATTTTACTATCATCATCATTATTCATAGTGATACAATTTATACAAAATTTATAAAAGCTAAGTACCATTGAAAAGCATATTACTTATGTATTTTCTTAGACTATTTAAATTTTCATTCATTACATGATTTTTATATCTATCTATAGATATCTCTAGATCTTAAATTAAAAAAGGATACATATATGTATAATCTAATTTAAAAAAATATTACCTCGTCTTTTCAAATTGATCTTTAAGAGACTTGAAGTTATACAGCCTCTCTTCTAGAGGCCTCACTGATAACATTTTTGTAACTTTTATTCACGCTTTTCTATTTAACATATAATTTAGTTAAAATGTATAACTGTAAAGAACTATAAAATATATTAAATTTATGATACTGTAGATTTTTTTAAATCTTTATGTAAAAGAATTAAAAAGTAATTCAATACGGGGCACGTGCCCCCGCGTCAACTATGAAGGGTAACTGACATTATGACAGACAATGACTGTACTCGGGATGCATTCAGTTAATAAGGTCGAGGTTTGCAAGGGCGGAGACGTGCTATTGGGAATAGCAAAGCGTTCGGCGCGCAGTGCGGCCTATCGCTTACTCTTTCACACTAACAAGGTCACCGACAATCGAGAAAGAGACAACAAATTAACGCCGCGCCGCGCCGGTTTAATGTTTCATTTTGCGCGCGTTTGTAATTAACTTCATGACAAAATAATAACCCTTTTCAGAAATAAAAAGGAAGCGGAGAAATCGCGTTAGAACTTAGAAGCGATGCGTTTTCTTCATAAGTGTAACGCGTCCCACGGGTTAAACAACTATTAAATTGTACACCAAGTGTATGCCAGGATGTAGTATGCACATTGTTACAAGAACAATGATAGCATGCCTTGCTAAAATAGAGCTGAGCGTGTCCGTATTAAGTACATCGTAAAGTTCAGGTAGATACTTCTTCCTTTCTTTAATAGGGCACGTTTAAAATTTAATTTCATGTTATAACATTGCAAATTCTGTTATATGGAAATTTTGCGTTTGACCAACGATTTCTTTAGAAGTAGAGCCTTAGTTTACACCTTTGAAATTAAATATGTACTATTAATTGTGATAAAAGTCCATATTAAAATCAACATCTTATTATATGTGCTCATCTATACTTACAAATTCAAGTTTGCTCTCGTTTAGAACTTCAAACAATAAGAGATATAATATGGGTAACAAATTACTTTAGTCTAGCCTATGTTTTGAATTAAATACAGGGGGAAAATCTTGATATATTTTCTGTAAATCTAAATAAAAATGCTTTAAATAAAAATCCTTTGAGTTACGTCCAAACCTGTCGTGCGTATATGTAATGATAAATAATCTAACGAGAATAAGATTAACAATTAAAAGAATACATCTGCAGTTCAAAAAACGATAAAATATTCAAATGAACATAATGTATTCTATTTCATTCTCTTGCAAGTTAAATCCTAGAGATGATCTTATTTTAGTATTCTCTTATATCAATTATTCTAATTAATTATAATAATGTGTTCTGTGTCATTGTGTTTGTAAACAAAAATATATATATTCATCAATTACATTATACACATTAAATAATTGTAACGAGTGCAGGATTATCACTAAATAAGTAGTTTACTTAGTGTACTGCTATTCGTAACTAATAAATATATATTTTGTCATATCCCTCTCTATTAACTTAATTCGATACAAATAATTTACTTATAAAAACAATATTCGTTGTCAACAAGTTACCATTGAATCTGGGATTTCGGAAATATATAAAAAATACAAACAAAGTAATTACGCGACCTTCAGCACTAAAACATCTGAGAAAACAAAACATAAGCGAGATAATTAAGTGACAATTAAATATGCATTTACGATAACAACAATCCTTGCACAATCAATAACTATAACAAAAGAAAACAAATAACTCAAGGAATATATTATATGACATAAAAAAAGGAAATTTAAAGCGGTTATTAATATCCTTTTCGTTTACATAGTGATTTTATAAGAACCCATTGATTTACAAGAATGATTACATCTTACTATTATTATTAGCGATATTTTGTAATTTTATTAATTGACAAAATATTCACGTTTCAATATTTACAAAGAGTATTGCAAATAAGCCAATTAATTAAAGAGTAAAATTAGTTTTTTGTTAATTTACAGGAATATTAAAACCTAATTATAATTACTAATAGAAAACAAGAACTTCCTTATCACACTATCAAAGTATATGATCGAGGTATGACTGTAACTCAAAGCTTACAGGTTTTTTTTTCAATAATACAATAATCTTTGAAATATATCTCAGTCATACTTACGATATATAGTTTTCAGTATCAAAATACTTATTAAACTCAACTTAATGAAAGTCGTAAACGAACTATTTAAATAAATAAATCATTTTACCTTTAAAGAAATAGCATTACAGTCAAGTACAAAGAACGAAACGAAATGGTTTTACGTCGGGGAGCGACGTGCCATAAAGCGAGCGCACCCCGGACTAAGAACGCGACGACTGCAGGGCGGGCGGACCCTTTTAGGCGGTACAACCGAACTATACGTACCTATTATTCGAATTAAGTATGTACCTGAAGGAATCTTTGCAGATATTTTGGTAGATTTTTCACTTATCTGAATAACATGATCGTCTTGTCCGCATATGAAGACATCGGAAATGCTTTTAACTACTATGAGACACTAAAAAACATTTTTTTTTGTATATCCTTGTATTATCTCTCGAGTTATATTCTGTAACAGATTATCTTATATACAATTTTTTCATGGCGACAATTATATAGCTGGGGTTGATCAATTAAAAGTGTGAATTTAAATATAACATTTCCAAATACTTTCTAATTCATACGATTCAAAACAAATTTAAGTACGGATTAAAACGAGTTCGCGTAGTGAAAACCCTGTAATGTTATGGTGTAGACATTGTATACGCGCAGCGTGGGGAGAGCCTGCAAAAGCTTTCGTTCGGCTTTACGGCTTACAATGTTTGCGATAATGCAGTTAATCATCGTAATTTTTACTACACCGACGCGACATCACTTGCCATAAGTCCACGTAATTTGTATCCTCGTGTTACCGCGAATTACGAACGTCCTAACTATTAAACGTCCTAATATATTTACTAATATTATAAATGCGATTGTGAATTTGTTTGTTTGTTTGTTACGCTTTCGTCCCTTAACTACTCAACTAATAATTATGAAATTTCGCATATGCGTTCTCAGGGGTACCGAAAAGGAAATAGGGTGCCCATCATTTAGAAAAAAAGGAATTGGTCCCGATATTATTATTTTTTCGAACTGACAATGCTATTGACCTACCTAGGTCTTAACAACTTCACCGGACTACGGTCCCGATAAATAGATCAAACTTACACTAACGTGAGCGAAGCCGAGAGTAAAAGTAAGTGGTTATTTTTTACTGATTAATTTTTAATTGTTCGTTGAAATAGTACAATTATTTAACTTATAGGTAACTAATACATTAGTTAAAAGTCACGTTTTTCGGACGGAATTTTTATTTCAGTCAAAAATATAAAAACCCAAAATCACGCTTCATACTTTTGTATATATCTTGTATATAAATAGTATAAAAAGGTAGTGTGTACATTTAATAAATTAATAGGCTTACAACAGAATCGTTCTCCCTACATAAACATGTGCACAAAACGGATCATGTACAATATTATTCCAAACTCTAACCATCGCCTGTAAACTAACTTCGGTACACGATGCAAATTGCAAACTAGTAGAGACAACTCGGAACCGTCGAAACTTCGCTTCCCGCTCGTACCTCAGACTGCATTATAACGGAACAAAGGAAACAGGCTGCGCTTTATTAACACATGACGACAGTTAGGTAAAATGTACAATCGATAAATGATACGTTAAAAACTAAGTAGGCACGTGTATCTTTTAAATATTGACATGAATAATTTACATTAACATTTAAAATTATATAGAAAATTAAGAAATACCACCATACATTTTCAATTGATATAATATGAATGTATATACATACATCTTTATATATATTATTCTTCTGTCCGTGTATATGTGACTAAACAACTTCTTTCAATATTCAGGTAAATTCAATAATACTTTAGATTCACAATTGGACACGGTAGGTGGCGTTGCGGTTGAATTTTAGGATTATTTTTTATCATCAAGGCAAGACAATGTTCGCCGGGCTCCCTAGTACCTACTATATATAAAATAATTAACAAGATATTAAAAACGGCCTACCAAATAGACAACAAATAACGATTTCAATTAAATACTTAGATAAATATAAATAATAATTTGGTCTAGAAAAGGCTCAGTTCAACGTGACGCTAAAATCCAGGCAATAGCCAGACAAATACAACGTCAGGGCATTGCCTGTCGCGACGCCTTTTGTCATCCCCTTTTGTAGGGTGGCAAAAGCTGTTTGATTAATAGTTATAAAACTTTCTATTCCAGGTTTTTTTTTATTAATGTGTTATTGATATTATTTTCAATGAAAGTTAAAGAAGTATTCATTAGCAAAACTTGATATAAACATATTATATAAGATAGTGTTAAATGTGAAGTTATTTATGGCTTAGTGGTATTGGGACATCGCGTCGGACGATCCTATATTTGGACTCCTGCAATGAGCTCAGAAGTTCAGGGTTACGATGGCAGAAAATATCACACTGAAACTATAGCGATGTAGTAACTGGTAGGGCCTTTTCTAAAAGTTCAAGTTGCTCAATTGGAAGATCTATTCGAAAGCATATATGTGTGCGTTCCAGTAACTGAATTTGTTAGACAGTTCCCTGACCTCTCTCGGTGTTATTACAAAAAAGTTAAATACGTATTGAACCCTGGCTTTAAAAAGGTCTCATATTAAATGCACCGCGGTCGCTGAATGTTCGCCATCTTGCTCTTTTGTCTCGCTTTGGTTACGTTGGATTAGACTTGTGAAAAAGGATAACGCGAACTTGCCTCGGCCGAGCGCGGTGCATTTATTAGGAAACTTTTTTGTAATAATACGGTCTAGGTTTAGAGTGTCATCTTCTTAAAACACATCGTCACTTAACAACAGGTGAGATTCTGGTCAAACCTATAAAACAAATAAAAAAAGAAAACTGGGAATTAATTCTCAATATATATGAACAATTATATATTAAGTGCGGACCCGGCGGACGTTGTGCCACCCTGATAATTAAATAAAACCTTGACAATTTATATACCTAAACGTTTCTCATGAATTACTCTATCTACTGTTGAAAACTTCAGTAGAATCCGTCTAATAGTTTTTGAGTTTATCGCGAACAGACAGACACGGTAGAGGACTTTGTTTTATAATATATAATGATTTAAAAAATAAATAGTAACGTATTTAAAGGTTTTTTTCTACGATATAATAATACACATTGTAAAATATTATTACATACTTTGTAAATAATCATAAATCGTCGATTATACAAGATATAAAAATCGTATGATATAGATAACTTCTCTCATAAATCATTAAATTTGAATAGGGGTGGCATTGCGCGGTACTACGCAGCGCAATGTCCAGACCATCCCGCGTCCGGTTTGAAATACTATCGCCCAGACGCGACGTCCGAACGTCGGATTTTCCGAGACCGCGTGAATTGCGATGTTCAAACTCCACGCGACGGAATTTCAATGATAGAATTTTGATTGCGAATTTATACAACGTCGTATGATATTAAATTACTTTATTTTTTATAATCTTTATCGACATTGGTGTTTATAATTATGGTAAGTTATAGATATCTAAATATAGATATAAAATTTGGTTTATATAGTTTATTGTCAATTCAGTAAGTATATATTTTTGTTATGTCATAAAATATAGAGCAGACTTGTAGGTCACTTGAGGTTAAGTACTGCATCTAATAGTTATTTACAATGAAGCTTAAAAATAAACTCGAAACAACGTAATCGCATTCTGTGTAAGGCGTGACTGGATTGAAATATTACATCTACATATGTTATTTATAATACAATTTAAGGTCTGGTGATTACTTAGAAATAGAAACGATAACAATCTTAGATACGTACCGACGATTAATTTCATATTGATTCCAGCTATAACACGATAGAATATCAAAAACGTTAGGAAAAATACATTTGCAAATATTTTTATGAATCTATAAATGACTACGAAATCCCGTGATTCGTCCGCTTTAAAATTACAATAAAAAACGTAAAAGATACGTCCATACATGTGGCGAGTTCTAGTAAAATTCATAGCATAAAAATCAATCAGGTGTGCCGATTTTCTTAGTTATCGGGCAAATAATGTTCGAGTATTATTTTTTTTATTATTATTCGATATCCTTTTTAAATTACATATATAATGATAAAATACAAAGATTATTATCGTTTTTTAAATTTCTTGTTTTTGTAAACAACATAAATGGCGTTGGTCATGTTTATTCTTAGAAAAGATAAAGTAGTCCGTAGCTTTATTAACTTTACGAGATTATAAAATCAAACCGCAGTGCACAATAATCACAGTATTTTGTTTAGCTTATTAGACTATTATTACAAAAAACGTAAAGTTTGTCTGCTTTTAGGTCAGCTCTAGGACTACTATCCCTGTTTTAAAGATTCTTTCACCGATAGAAAATCGTGTTCTCTTCTATATTATAGTCTAACATGGACACCGCCGCGGATATCTGTTAGTACTAAATAAAGACAACGAATGCTCATCGTTTCATTTAATAAGACTTATGGATACAGTTAATTGAGACACAGCTCTTGGATGCATCGTCGCTACGCGTAAGTTGAATGCAGATTACTCTAACCAGCGTATATAGATCTTGTAATGTTAGACAACGATGTAATATGTAAGTTCAACGTTATATTGTCAAATGAGGAGCTCTGAACACTAGTCTTGCATTATATATTACAATGAATATATCGTGCAGTTATGTTATGACAGCTGACTTATAGGCAGTTGACCCAACGCTACTTTGGATTGCGCGAAATAACTTGCCAATTAACTGCTAAAACGGTGAGATATAATCAAAGTTTAATCTGTGCTTCACAAATTGTGAATCAAAATAAATCATAAACTACTTGGAAATACATTAAGAACCCGATATTAGCTCAGTTAAATAAGTAACGGTATTTGGCACTTTATGAATATGCGAAAGCGCAAAGATATTAGACGCGTAATTCAATGTCAGTATTAACGTTATATTCAACATAAGATATCTAAATATGTGTTGTACAAATTAAAAAAGCGTACTATTGAAATAATAAAGTATGATTTACAGTAAAACAACCGTGCACAGTAAAAAATACGAGAAACATAAATATAAAAGATATTTATGAAAAATGTAACAAAATAGGTTTAAAGATTTTTATGTTTAAACTTTGCGAATTAAAGCATTATTTCAAAGCGTAAATAAATAGGTACACATTAATTTTAAACACAAATAAACACTCCACGAAACACTTTATCAAAACAACAAAAGCATCACACTGTGAAATCTAAAGTGTGCTAGTAAATATAAATTAGTCATTTGTGATACAACGTTTTATCAATTTAATTGTAGTACATCGAGTGCGTTATCTTGCTGTTATTACGTAAAATCGTCCGATAGGTAAGAACACTATTTACGTTCGAAAACCGTGAAAAACCAACAAACACGTTCATATTTTAATAAATGTGTGACTGTATTTAATTCCGATTCTTATTATAACAACTAATAATGCAATGCATTAATCGTTATTTGGATAACCAGTTGTTGAAGATATCATTATCTTGCTGTTGTTACGTTATTCGTTATTATTGTTTATAATGATAATGTTCAGTCGCTGTTATCATAACGTGCGACCAAGCAAGAATTATGCATCAAACAATAGGTATGAAAGCGAGAGTAATTCACGTTCCCTCTACACAACGTTACGTCATTGTTACAAATTGAAATATGAACTAAAATAGCAAATTTCCAAACAGCAGAATAATTGATAACAGTTTATAATAACAATTGTTGTTAAATAACAACACAAGACCGTAATTTATTATTGCTATATAATCGCTATTGTCTTCTATAGTACTAATAAGGAAGTCAAAATGTTTATTTACTTACGTCACTCATGTCTTTACTGCGCTACTTAAATTATAATGTTATAAAAATAAAAATAACCAAGTAGATTCGATTTATAATATTGCAATAACAAGGAAAATCCCATAATTTTATATATTGTCATTGATAATCGCGATAAATTTTGTACCGCCATATCGGAGTGTATTTAAAATAAATAAAGCCGAAAAATTAGCTAAAAAGTTTTTCCTTTTCATGTATTTTTGTCTCTTTTTATCATCTCCCTATTCTCTCGACTTTGAATTTATAGTACATATATATGTAATTTATGTTTTATTAGTTGTCAAGGATCGTTTGTTGTAAATCAATAAAATAATTATATGAGTATAAAGAAAAATTGATTGGTAATCTAACTCTTTTATTATAAGTAGTTTAATAAACCGAGTGTTTATCGTCAACAACCTCGATTTAAAAGATAAAGCGTAAATTGGAAACAATGTTATCGCGTGTTCAAGTAATAAATTAACTTTGTACTACATTGATACATTTGTCAAGGCATCACAGTGTTTAGAAGTAAAATTAATTTTGGCACTAGAGAATGAGGAGATAATTTGAGTGTTGTCTTTTGTTTCTCAAATTGACTACCCTGTCGACCTAGCAAGGCCTTAACAACATCACCGGACTACTCTCGCGAGTTGACACCAAATCGTTATAATGAAATACTTATATAACGTTTGATAAGGAAATAATATAATTATTAAGAAAAAATTGCACAACTAAAAGTATTTTCAATTATATATATACTAGCGGGCCCGGCGGACGTTGTCCCGTACTGATAATAAAAAAAAAAACCTTGACAAATTATATACCAAAACGTACCCCATGAATTACTTTATCCACTGGTGAAAACCGCATGAAGATCCGTTCATTAGTTTTTGAGTTTATCGCGAACAGACAGACACACAGACGCGGTAGGGGACTTTGTTTTATACTATATATATATATTTATATTTACCACGAGTTGAGCTGTCTAGTATTTGCCAAGCATCATAAATGATTGTTATCTCTCCTGTGTCTTTTTTATACAAGAGTTTTCTACTTTATTAACGTGTAGCATCTATATCAGTAGTAACTCTTGCAATGAAAAGGAATCAAAAACCATCAAATTATTAACGAGAGCCCGATAAAGAATAGAATTTTCACTCGATTCTTACTAAAATATATGTATGTATTCGCCCAAAAGATTTACACTACCAATTCTCAATTACCAAGCGAAGGTTAAAAAAAAGATAGCTGTTAAAATAGATTCATAAAGTATAAAATGTGTGTTCTGAGTCACCTATATAGAATATATGTCAGTGCGTATTCATTTATTGTTTGATATAAAACTATAAGGAAAATAAACACAGGAATCAAGAAACTTATACGCAACTAATAACAGAGCGGACATACAAATCATATCGTTGGCGAAGCAATAAAGGTGGTTTATCGTTTGGAAACCACCGATATGTTAACCCTCCTGTGATTAACGACTGTCGAAATTAACCTGCAGTGACGCCTGTAATAATCGTATAGGTAAATTGAAAATAATCACGACTAATTTTATTATAAGTCTACTAGCTTTTACCCGGTAAGTCCCAAAGAACATTACCGATTTGATAGTGAGGCCAAGCACCATGTCAAGCAGATTTTAATGCCTAAATTATAGGGTGGATCAATCGCGACGTCTGAATTATAATCGTAAGAATTTATGCCCTCTTTGTGCATCCACCAAAAACGAGTGTAACTATCTATGTTTATAAAAATATATATGATGAAAAGATAAACCCAGATCGAGTGTTTTGCCGGTTCTTCTGAGTAATTAAATAACTGAGTAGTTTTCCGATAGCATTCACGTTCAGAGCCTAAATTGAATAAAGTATTTTTGATATGATTTGATTTGACCTACCTCTCGGATTCAGTACTAACAGGTACAGTAGTAGTACAGTACAGTAGCCTCGGACTATTTTTCTGGATGAAAAGTACCCCATAGCCTTTTCTGTACCTCTCACCAGATGCATCGGAAATTTCATGATGATCGGTTGAGTTGGTAAGACGTGAAAGCATAATAAACAAAAAAAAAACTAGGAAGGAAGTAAGGATTACTAACAGTGTCTTTTGACTTTTATTTACACTTTATAGGTTTTCGCATTTTAACTACAATCTCATCTACGTGATATGATACGGCCTAAGATGGTAAACACGGTAAGCCTGAGGGACTATATCTCAATTGCAGCAGCTGGCATATATCTGTAGGTGCTTGGTGATAGAATTTCAACGTGACCGTGGTAACTAGCCAGACAAATAAAAAAAAAATCCCTATTACCATGCTATGGTTTCGTCACGAAATTTTCTTTCGCCGAAAAATCCAGCTCATTGTCAAGGATTCGAAGCAACGTCGAAAGACACGGTGTCCGAACATGCGAACCACAGAGCCATCATCGTTTCAGAAATAGAAAAGTACTTAACTACTGTTAAATGTTTGCGGCGTTTTTGTTAGGCTATGAAAGACACGGATGAGAGAAAACTACATGTGGCAAAGATGCCAATGTTAAGGCGGATGTGTGATGTAACTAGAATGGATAAGATTAAGAATGAGTGAGTATACAAGAGGAAGTTTGAAAATAGCACCAGTGACAGAGAAGTTGGGAAGTAATAGGTTAGCAGGGTATGTGCATGTCATGAGGAGAGATGAAAACCATGTAACTAGAAAAGTTTTGAGTATGATGGTGTACGGATATACGAGTAGAGGAAGACCGAAAAAGTTATGGATGGATTGTGTGAAAAATGATGTGTGTAAAAGGTATGAATACTGAGATGACATAATATGATAGACGAGAGTGGAAAAGGAAAACATGTTGTGCCGACCCTACTGGAACAAGTGTAAGATGTTGAAATATTGGCAGCTTGTCGGTCTTTACAACATCATCCAACGAGCATTAGCGAATCATATATTTTTGCTCGTATACTCTTATCTTAAGCTATAATTGAAGAACAATGTTATCATATTTCTAATTTATAGTACGACTGTAAAATAATTAATATAATTTGTTTTTTATCTCGGTGTTCCCCGGATTCTGTAATAATATTATATTATATATATTTTTTATTACAAACTAATAACAAAGATAAGGACTTGCCGGCTTTGATATACTACAGTCCAACCTAAACACTGTCATGTTAGCGTTGATATTTCGCGGTAACAAAACTAAAATGTTCACAGTGAATGATATCGTGAGTAGGCTCTGACGGGTTTTGTTATCCCTCGCTGTGCGGAATAGGGGTCCTATCTCGCTATTACCCTTTGTACTAATGATGGAAACACGGGGGTGTTTAGACAGCTTTGAAATAAACGACAGATAGACACACGCCAGAGGTTACTTTCTGTTCTGTACCGCGAGCCGGAACAAAAATTGTTTACGTTAACTATCAATGTCGTGGTTACTATGCGTCATACTACTATCGTAGATGTCGGCAGCACGAACATTATAATCTCCCTCAGGTAAATTCGATACTAAAGTTACGTGTAGTTAAACATAAGATACTCTGTGGTTGAACAAAACATAGAATGATTGACCGAATGTAATGAGTGACGCGTTTAGAAGTAGCTATCATAGTATTTGTTTAATGATTTATAGCACTTAAAATGTAAAATTAGTGAATACAATAACATAGGTTTGTATTATAAGTAACAATTAATTATATTTTTGGGAATAATTGAATTTTTATAATTTGTTTTATGTTTATAAAAACATAAAAATTAGTTAAGTGTTTTGATTTCCGAACGCAACCATCTTGTCAAGTGCCAAGTGTTATTTCGAGTTCTTTGTTTATTATTTCGTGTCGCGGCCTATGTGGCGTCCATTTACAGTTTCTTTGAATTTACGCTAATAAAAGGACAACAAGAACCAGTTGTGTTCAGTATTTAATGATGATGGACTATATGGAAAAGTAAGTACTCATAAATAACAATACCCCGGCTATAAAATTCATTATTTGGTGTTTTTTAGACGTTTCTGTACTCATGAGTATAATTTTTTTCTAAAGATGATGGCGATTTATCAAAACCGAAAAGTTTATCGCAAGGCCCCTGGTGGTGTCTACAAAAATGGAAAGAGTTGACAGAAGTGCCTTACAGTCAGGGTACCGGAAAATCTCGTAGTGAAGAAAAGTGACGGAAAGTAAGTCCTAGTTTCTTATATTATTCTAAAAAATTTAAAGTTCGTCTGAAGCATTAGCATTTTTCATTACATGCTTATCTAAAACAAACTTAGCCAAAAAGCCGTCGTAATGCCTTTAGTTGAAGTTGGTTTTGGCTTGTTTAGTGTACTTTTATGGTAAAACAGCAAAGAAAATAAATTATATTATTTATTTATAATGGTTATTTTGCTTGCATCTTTTCTAAATTATATTCTTCATGCCATTGTCGTAAATTAATATTATATTTGCCACTCATGCCTTACATTAATACCTTGATTTTTATTATGTTAATAAAAGTATTTAAACATATTATTATAGATTTGTTTTGAAAGTAAAACAAAAAAAGTTGTTTTTTTATTTTTTAAATATCTCAAATTAAACTTATTATACCATTAAAACTTTTACCTTGATTATGGAAAATATATGTTGAAAAATATAAATTTTCAGGTGCAGGAATCCTCTGCAGCAGACAAATCTACATGTGTGGCTAGGGAACCTCACACTGATAATGTTATAATCCAATTACCAGAAATACTCGTTGCTGGTAAGTTTTTAATAGAAAATGTTATTATTTAATTTCTCTCTCAAGTCGTGATACTTTTATCATTATTTAATTAAATATAAAAAAATGAATATAATGTATATAACATATTTGTAGAATATCATGTTACTTGATCTTTTTTTCGAATTTCTACTTACAGGTTATGAAGATTGGATCAACCCTGACTCCAGTATGGATCCAGGACCAATACCACCAATACTTAGGTCCATATCATCCCCAGAAGCAATCACACTACCTGAGCCCATCTCACCTCCCACATCTCCTATAGCCCTACAAAACGAAACTTTACCACGACGCCAACCTCAATGACATCAAAGAAAGAGGAAATGTATTAATTAAAGTGCAAAAATATGTTATGCAAAGTGTACCATAATTCAGAATTAAATATAATATCTAACTAGTAGTAACAATATTAATAAACATTAAAATCGACACAACAGCTTATATTATTTTTAAGCTACATTATGAGAATTAACTCTACCTACACATGAATGAAAAGATTTTGAAAGAATAAAGGATGTTTATTATTATTATGTAAGTGTAATATAATCTAAAATTAAATATAATATACATATAAGTAATATCATCATAAGATGTAACTAAATAGTACCAATAAAAGTTAAAATCAGTATAAATGTTTATATTATTTCTAAAACACAACATGCTATAATTAATTATTTTGGAACACTTTTCGGGTGAATAGTGAAGAGTGCGGTGCTTATTTAAACACATTCACCTATTCTTTAATCTCCTAAAAGTATTTTCAATGAGCATTCTGGCTTTCTTGTGAAGTGAGTTATAATTTGCTTCAGGGCTTCCTTCAACAGCGTCAAGAATGGGTGTCATTAACCACGGCCTCTGTGGGTACCCTGCATCACCTTTAATAATACAAATATTATAATAACTTGTTCATTATCATGGTGTAATTGTTGCATGTATTAGTTCACTGCACTATTTTCCCAAATAAATGCGTCATGTGTGGCTCCTCCATATTTTGCGTTCACATTTAATATGCGGCATTCGCTATCACAGATCTACAACAAAATATTTTATTTTGCTGATTACAAATTCAACGATTGGCATTAAATATATATAATACTATATAGACATCTCGATAAGTTTTGTTAAAACTTACAATCTGTACATTAATAGAATGAAAATGTTTTCTGCAATAGAATAAATGTTCCGTTTCGCGATTCGGTATAATTATATGGAAATGGGACCCATCTATACACCCACATACACCAGGTTTCCCATATTTTCTAAAAAATCAGAAAAAGTAATTAAGAAATCAGTATCGAGAAAACAAGAAGAAAGTAATTCAAATAAATATAATTTGTATGCGCCTTTGTTTTATGACGTTTCTTTCATCTGCAGAAATAGGAAACTTTATAAATGCATTAGTTAGTTCGTTAAGTGCCGCAGTGTCTTGAGTCACAAATCGACTCACACTTGTTTGCCCTAAGTGGTTACCCATTCCCACTAGACGTTGATAAGACCCTGTGGTAAAAAATGAGAGGGCACAAAGAACCTGAAACATAAGTTTTAATATTGTGTGAATATATTAGATATCTATTTATACTGAGTGTACTCGTTAAGTATCATTTTTATATACCTTAAGCTCTAAACTTATTCTTTTACTTGCTCTCAAATTTGTTTTGGAGTATAGTTCTTGGCATAGATATTTGAAAGCTCTTTTGCTAAATCTGTATCGTTTTTTAAATTCCAACTCCAAAACGTTCACAGGATCTTCTGTTTTCCGAAGAAAAACCCGTAGAGTAATACCGCTGCAAACATAATTTAGATAATTAAATTCGTCGTTCGGCGCCTATAATAACAACATACTATTAATTAATAACAACTTTGATACATCATTCATCGATGGATTTAAATAGACGAGTAGTCGTATTAAATCAAATATTGTTGATTGTGAAGTATGTGCAATACGGAAATAAAAGATAAAATAATATTTTTAAATGTTTTCTTAATAACACTATATCTCGTCAAATAAAAAAAACCTTTAAAAAAATACAATTGACGTATAAGAAGATAATAACGTAAGATTCATACAATAATTTTTAAAAATATCGACATATGTTACAAACCTTGATTCCCGTATTCTTCCTCTTTCTCCTTTTACCAAATGTAACACAAAATAATTAAAAGCCATAGAACGTGCTCTATATGTCCTCAGCAAAAGCATAATACACTTATTTTAATAAAAAAAAATCATAAAACAACTTGTCGATAGCTCTCTCACTGACAAAATGCCCGTGAGAACACTTACGTGTTTCTCGATAAGTGTTTCTCGCAACGTAACGTCAAAAAAATGTTCAGGCTGCCGACTTCCATACATTTGTGCCATTCACTACGCGCAAATTACTCGAACTCGAAACTAATGTTAACTACAACGCGTTTAGGCTGCTGAACTTTAGTTCTAAATACGCTCACGTGGCGCTGTTTAAGTTTCCATACAAAAATGAATAGTTACGTGTTACTATACGATTGTGCAAAATGTTCCGGCTAGGGGTACTGATAACTCTTTACATGGCTATCGAGTTGTAGACTAAAAAGATCTTATACTTCAATATTTCTGTTTAAAAATAATTATATTTCGCTGTTTCTTGAAAATTTCTAACTGACTTCAAAAAGAGTAGGTTCTGAACTTGGTTATATATTTTTTAATGTATGTCCCTCATAGCTTCGTCATTTATAAATCGATTTCGAATATCCTTTTTTTACTGTAGAGAGTAAAAACTCTTCAAGTAGGTTTTATTTTATTCTGAAAACTCCTATATCAATCAACAACAACTTCAAAAAAATCAGTACAGCTGTTAAATGACAATCCATTGTTGATATTTGGAACATACGGGTTATACATATTACGTTAAAAATAGTTTGTTAGTCAAGGTTGATTCGCCAGTACAGTCAATATACTGTAGATAATCCCTTATTCCTTTTTACCTTAATACACTTAAGAAATGTATATTGTCGGAGAACATTTACTACTGTTCAGTTAGTGTTTTCTATATCCGGACCAATGACTTGGAAAACTGGTTATTTCCTTTGCTCCCTTCTTAATTAATTAAACACCCTTGTCCTCCGTATTTTTTTTTTTTGGAAATATGTTGGATTTTGGAAATATGTACAGTGTTTTGGACATTAGTAATTATTCTAAGTATTGTCGAAGATAAAAGGAATATATACGTATAAATAAAGTGTATGTATGTATTCAGACTTAACTCCAAAACGCCTGAATTGATTTTGACAAGACTTTTACTGGCAGATAGAGGATTTTTCAGAATATTTTCAAGTATATATATCATTATGGTAGTCCACGAAGAGTAAGTAGTATTGAAAGTTACAATTATTAAAAAAAAAAAACAATTATTGATAATATTTTGAACACTTTTCATCCATGAAGGTTAAGTAGTAATGACAATTACAATTATTAAAATAAATATATTGATAAGCTTTAAATAACTTAAGCTTTTTCATTTAGATTAAGAATAAACAATACCAAAAATTGTTTAAGAAATTTTCAGCAAAAATAATTAAATGACATATCTGAATACACATCCAATACAAGTACTATAAACAAATTATATACGCAATGGACACTAAATCCACATAACACAACTGTATATAGTAAAATACATACATTTGAAATAAAAACAACCAACGCTACTTAATGCGGCAGTGAAATTGTAAATTTCGGCACTAAACTCGTAATTGTAAGAAATGGGGAGACCGCAGCATTGTTACTCCCAATGTTCATAGTAAAGTTTGCTAGGTATTTACTATGTAATGAAACCGTGTATTCAGCTGAAAGTACACTCACCCCGCGTCGTCTAGACTCGACGTGATCTTGAAAGCGCCCTACGACTCGGGCGCTTTGTACGCCCTGAATAGAGTAGGAAATGTTTTTTTTTTTTTTACGAAACAGCCAAAAATATGTAATAATACAACACGCTGTCGTGTCATTTTTTATTAGATTTCGCAACTACCTATTAACGTTATAAATGGTAACTAGTCTAATAGAGATAAAGATAAAAATCTTGGGTATTACGTTTTTTATAGCAACCTTTTTTAGAATAAAGTAAACCATTTTAGTACAAATAAGACTACGAACTGCAATCTATATTCATAGTTATTGTTGTTGTCACCATTCATGCGTATTATGGGTATAGAGCGAATAAAAACGCGTAAAATAGCTAAACTCAGTAAAATCAACATATCATTAGATATTATAGGAGAAATGTCCTCGGCGGCGGCTTTCACGCTCGCCGGCTCCCTACCCTGGGAGCTGGAGGCGGGTGTCCTCGCCGCTGTGTATCAGTACACGGCGGCGAGAAAGCGTAGTGGTGAGCCTCCGGCTCTCAGGGAAGTTGAGTTTAAGAGGCGGGAGATCCGGGAGGTGGCGGTCGAGAGGTGGATGCAGGACCTGGTGGACGCGCGCTATGGGCGTCATACAGTGGATGCCGTCCGCCCGGTCCTGCGGGAGTGGATGGGACGGGAGTGGGGCTCCCTGACGTTCCGGATGGTGCAGGTACTCACCGGGCACGGTTGCTTCGGATGGTACCTGCACCATATCGCACGCAGGGAGCCGACCGCCGCATGTCACGAGTGCGGCGCTGATGAGGACACCGCGCAGCACACTCTGTCCGAGTGTGCTGCGTGGGAGGGGCAGCGCCGCATTCTGGCTGCGGCGGTGGGGAATGTAGGAGGGAATTTGTCGCTGCCGAGCGTGGTTTTGGCCATGCTCGGCAGCGAACATGCTTGGCGAGCGATGGCCTCCTTCTGCGAGGAGGTCATCTCGCAGAAGGAGGCGGCGGAGAGGGCCCGCGAGGTAGACCCTCTAAGTGGCCCTCTCCGCCAACGGAGGACCGGCGGGAGGAGGCGGCGCTTTGCCCAACTCCTCCCGCCACCGTAGCCGGACCTGAGGGGATGGGCCGGGGGGCCCATCTCCTCATTGCACAGGTTCGGCGGACGAGGGGGGGCAGCCGGTGTGTACCCGGTTGCCTCTCTATAGGTAGGAGCCCGGCGGTCACCTTCCGCCGGGAGGACCGTTGGGGCGGCTCTTCAAGGGGAGAAGCATAGATCGATCCCTTGCCGCCCCAACAATACGGTCGGACGGTACACCGTGTGGTTTTAGTCCGTGCGAGTCGGACATAACGCACCCTCTCCCCCGGGGGGGTGGCGTATCCATAAGGGATTTCCCCACGTATTAAAAAAAAAAAAAAAAGGAGAAAGTCCTCTGCCACGTCTGTCCGTCTGTCTGTTCGTGATAAGCCCAAGAACTACTGAACGGAATTTCGCGCGGTTTTCACCAGTAGATTAAGCGAGTCATGAGGAAGGTTTTTTTTTACTATCAGGGTATATCAACGTTCGCCGTGCCCGCTAGTGTATATATAAACAAAAATCAATTGCCGAATGTATGTAAACGCATCATTACAGAATGCACGCACGCACGCGCACGCACCTATTTGGCTAATTATTTATGTTGTAATATGTAACTATCACAAAAGGTTTGTATGAAAGCAATTGTTTGAAAAATCGTATATAAAAGTTTTAAAAAATAAGTTAAAAATTCTCCATATAAAGAAATGCATAAGAGAAAAATACTGACAAAACTGACAGATTAACATTTAGTTTTTCAGTTGCTATTTTATTTCTTACGTGTTCTTACTATAAAGGAAATACTTGGTTTTATTTTGTCTTCGTTACACCCGTGCGAAGCCGGAGCCGGTAACTAGTTATCAATAATGAAGAATATTCAATAGATATATGATATATACCACTCTGATAACATAATACATTTTTGCGCCACGTGCAGTTACTTTCTCTAATTTAATAAAAATAAATATAACACCTAAACCTTACTCGAAAATTATTATTTTTTTAGGAAATCTGTCATTTAATAATATTAAACATTTGTACAGTTGAACGTCGAGTTATATAAAATGTTATAAGAAAAAAGTAAAAGTAACAAAAATATCTTCTTGCGCGCCTGTAAGAATTGACAGGATGACAGTGAGTGGAACGCTGTTCGAGTGAAACTCATTGCTATTGGATAGTTGCAGGCGTTGAAGTGTGAAAACTTGTTATGTGTGAAGGCTCGAGAACATATCACGATTGACTGTTTCGAGGTAGTAACTATTACCACACTTACATTTAATATTTGAATTATCAAAAACATACTTTCTGTCATATATTTTACCAAAAAGCGTCGACGATTTGGTCCGTCTTGAATTACAATATAAAACTTATTAACAACTAAATATAACTTAACGTCACCTAGTGACGGGTTATAGTAAAATGAACAGCATAAGACCTTCCTCATGAAAATAATGGCGTATAAAACATAAAACACGATGGCAAAGAGTTAATAGCAAACGGATCCTACAACAATGTTAAGTATAGAACACGTGTTTAATATAAATATAATAAAATATTCATTATGCACTTTTCTACGTGACAGTCATACAAAGGGGAAGTTTGCTCGGGGCTTTTTAAATAGCACGGTCGCGTCGTGACAACGCCGGAAAATGAAGAAAAATGCAAGATTAAAAAAGCGTTCCTGTCTAATGATGTACAAAGAACGTATAATCTACATGCGTAATTTGTGACTCACAATGCTTTCTTCATTCATTTTTTCGCTATGCGTGTATTTTGTTTTTATTGTCGGTAAAAAAGTTATATAAAAGTAACTCGAAAAGAAAAAAGATAACGGGTTGAAAAAGTATATCGGAGAATATATATCAGAACCACCGAGAAAAAAATACGCAAGTTATGGTCATAGCCCTTTTTTCTCATTGTCTATATATTGTTTCTACATTTTCATGTATTCATCACTGCCCGAGTAGTCCGGTGAAGCTGTAAAGACCCTGCAGGGTCAATAGCGTAGTCAGTTCGAGAAAAAAAAAATCACTGCCCGCAGCACCCTACGCCTTTGTTATCGCATGTTGTAATAAATAAATTAATACAGCAAAATCAGTATACTTAAAATATATACTTTCCGTATTTAAATAACTGAATAAACCAATTTTTATAACGAGAGATCGCAATGTAATCTATACTTAATATTATAAAGAGGTAAAGTTTGTGACTTTGTGACGTTGTAGGAGGTAATCTCAGGAGCTACTGGTCCGATTTGAAAAATTCTTTCCGTGTTATATAGCTCATTTATCGAGGATTATCATCACGCTACGAATAGGAGAGCTGAGCACCAATGAAGAATGTTTCAAAATCGGGGTTTGTTTTCCGCTTGAGAGCTTCCACTGCGTGTTAGCGTTAGCCCAAAGTAATTATTTCACGCGAACGAAGTCGGGGGCAGAGGCTAGTATATTATATTTACAATATAGTTTTACACACATACTAATATACGTTCTGTAGCAATTGTGGGGAGTTATAGAAAAATGGATAGCACATAAATCATGTCAAAAAAAAAATAGTTATGACAGACAACTCTCATAGAGATCCACGAAACGATGTTAAGGTTTATCATTACATAGTATAAAACAAAGCCCCCTGCCGCGTCTGTCTGTCTGTCTGTTCGCGATAAACTCAAAGACTACTGAACGGATTTTCAAACGGTTTTCACCAGTGGATAAAGTGATGCATGGGGAATGTTTTGGTGTATAATTTGTCAGGAGTTTTTTTATAATCAGGGCGGGACAACGTCTGCCGGGCCCGCTAGTTAAATTATAATGATGCTATTATAGAGACATTTGAAAGCTAGTTAAATGTCAAATCAAGCCCTATCGACAAACATGTGCCCGTTTATTTAAGATCCTGGTGATATTGCGGCATAATAAGAATATACTTGACAAAAATTTGTCTATGGCAGTACATGAAATTGTGGAAAATACATATGCTATTTACTTAGCCACAGGACTTTAAACCTGAGGTAATTTACCACGATCCATCGCACCGGAATTGCACGGTCAGCCGATAACAGTCTCTCTCAAATGGGTATGCCGTATATTCGGTAAAGCGATGTTTAAAATGCATGAAATAAAACGGAAAATAAATATGAAAGAGTAGAGAGAACTTTGTATGAGAGTTACATGAAACTTTTTTTGATATTTTATTACCCCAAGTAATCTCTGTGGGTGGTAGAGCCACGGTGAAACTATTACTGGTTTCAGCATGAATGGGTCGGCTCGTCCGCGGTAGTACCACCCGACGCACAGAAAACCGACGTGAAGTAACAGTGCTCGCATTGTCAGTGAGAGCGCCGGAGGCCCACCGCCCTTCCCCCAAATACAGGCTAGAAACGCACTTGCGACTCCTCTGGTGTTGTTAGTGTCTATGGACGGTGGTGATCACTTAACATCAGGTGACACACCTGTTCGTTTGCGTGCTATCACATAAAAAAAACCGTAATGTGACTCTAAGAGAATAATGAGATACGAAGCAACATCAACAAATTCTGTCGTATTGCATACATTAGCCACTTAATACCACTGATAACGACACAAGTGGCATGGGCGTTACTTGAGCTGAGGAGTGACGAGTGTCGTAAAATGTCGTATTTACGGTTACCTTGCTCAGGCGACATTATGTCGTGAGGCCCGCGATAGAATTAACATACTTAAGCATGTATGTTAATAGATGTTAATACTGTACTTTGTCGAGTTTGTTGTGACATAACCGGATAAGGGTCTACGAACTCACTTGTAAACATAATAGCTAGTATCATTTTTTTTTTAATCAGCCAATTTTATTCATTGTATTACTCAATATAACCAAGTGACATTCAAAGCAACATTGTAATAATACATGCATTTTTTATTGAAAATATGGGTATAGAATTATATGTACAGAAGTGTAACTATGAACAAAATAAAAAAAGGTTGAAAACAAAGGTAATAGATAAAAGCTAACAAACTGCAATTCTTGCTATTAGGTAATAATCTATACAAATAAAAATGAATTGCCAAATGTATGTAGGCACGTCACTTCAGAATGCTACTTGGTTAATTATTTTCATGTGGTATTTGTAATTATCAGAACAAGATTTGTAAAAAAGAAAAATTTGGTTTAAGTATTCTCCATATAGAAAGTGAGTGAATGAGACAGAAGGCAGTAAGAAAATTTAAAAAAAAAAAGAAAAAGAGCGTAGTGGAGATGAGGGATAAAGGGAAAATTTGGCTGACATTTTTTCTTTATACACCCATGCGAAACCAGGGTGAGAGTTTAGTGTTTTATACAAACATTTAATGCGGACAAATTCGGGATCGGTTATATATGTATACTCCTATACAACTATAAATATAAAATTTTGGCCGCAAATTATTAAAAAAAGTTAAATACGTATTGAATACTTGCTTTAAAAAGATTTCGAATTAAACGCACCGCGCTCGCCCGAGGCAAGTTCGCGTTATCCTTTCTCGCAAGTCTAAACTGACGTAACCAAAGCGAGACAAAATAGCAAGATGGCGAACATTCAGCGACCGCGGTGCATTTAATTCGAAACCTTTTTAAAGCAAGTATTCAACACGTATTTAACCTTGTTTGTAATAACACCGTGTAGGTTTTATAATCTCATCTAATCTTAAACGACGACGTGGTCTAAACACACTATACCTAGCGAGGGCTGGTTCTCAAGTACCGAAACTGCCGAAACACATGCTTTGCGACAAATATTCAACCTGAGGATGGTAGCTAGACAGGCGGTCTTAGAGAAAGCGTTACCACCATGCTATGGTTTTACCCGAGATGTTTTTCTTCACCGAAACCTCCGATTCGAATCTACGTCCGCTGATGCGGTGTCCGAACACGCTATCAATTACTAAGCTATAATCGCTTCAAAACAACAAATAAGTGTAACAACATAAAATTTAATCGGATCCAGTAACTAAGAAACTTGTTCCAGACACAATATGTTAAATAAAATTAATACAGCAAATCTTTAAATTCTGATAAATATCTGGAAGCTAGTGTAATCTAATTGTGTTTTGAGGTGCCTCAAGACAGAATTATTTATACCCCGCAGTGAACTGACTCGGTCAGGCAGATAATAATTATTTCCACAGATTCTATATAACTCGTTTAATATTATTACCTTTGATCTCTAGAGGATATTGACAGCGCCATCTCAAACGGTACATACCTGTAACGAAAAAAAAACAAACACTTTTAGTTATTTATCACCACTACATTTACAAAAGACTAAAACGATTCATAAATTCCGATTACTAATAAAATCGAGTCAAACGACAGACGGTCACATATATTTTTATTATATCATCTACTAGCTGATTCCCGCGACTTCGTTTGAGTCTATTATTATATGCATATCAATATTATTATATATCAATTGTTATGTTATATCTAGGTTAGCGTTTTCGACGAAAGCTCCCAGGCGGCCTGACTTTTTCGGATACTTCCAACATTTATATTTCAACCAATTTATTTAAAAAAAATATACAAGTTATATACGTAAACCTTCGTCGTGAATCACTCTATCTATTAATGAAAATTGCATGAAAATCCGCGGAGGACTTTGCTTTATAATATCACTAGCGGGCCTGGCATCTTCTATACATATAATAAACTAGCGGGCCCGGCAGACGTTGTCCCACCCTGATTATAGAAAACTCCTGTACAAATTATGTACTAAAACCTTCCTCAAGAATCACTTTATCCACTGGTGAAAACCGTATAAAAATCCGTTCAGTAGTTTTTCAGTTTATCGCGAACAGACAGACAGACAGACGCGGTAGGGGACTTTGTTTTATACTATGTAATGATATATAAGACTGTGCATTCGTACATTTTTTACACTTTATAGAGTGTACAGCTTTTTACACCAATCACATCTAATGTTAAATGACAGATTTTCAATATAGCGAGCTGCCAGGAGGACTCAGAAAAAGCTGTACCTACTAATGTGCGAACAAATAATAAATACAACTGAATGTAGTTTGCAGTATATCCCACTGGTCACCCAATAATTTTACTAACAAGAAAATAATACTATAGAATAGATAAAAATATTAATTAAAAACATATTTGTTATACATTTTATTGATAAATTTGGAAATATCCGAAATACATTATAAAACAATTAGTATGCATTAAGATAACCTATTTTGAGATCAAAATATTCATAATGGAAACCAATTAAATGTTACATAATTGATGTCAACGTTTAACCTAACGAGTTGACGACATAGATTAGATGTATTATGTTTGTGTTTGGGTCGTTTACTTATTCACGTAACAACCATTTAAATAGCGATTTGTTATTCCAATATGGTTTAAATATATATATAACGAAGGTATACAAATATATTCTATATATGCATATGTAAGCATTTTAAAATAAAGCCATATGTAGAAAAGGCAGTCTTATCAGAGCGTAAAGGACTGTTTTACAATAACTTCCAGGCAACAAATAGAAGCTAAAGAGAGCCACAAACTATGTGTATTATTTTATTTTTATTCGTTAAAAAAAGATAGAAAAAGATCGTTATTTCTTTATTAATCAAGATACTAATAGCATTCATATATTTGAATTTATTTATGCACTTACAAACTCAGGTTCAATCCGTGGGTTCAAAATTATCAGTATTATATTCTAACGCTAATAACATAACCTGTAACAATACATAGCTACAGTATATATATATTCCAGGCTATTTAAGAGTACACACCTATGTTAATGTATATTTAAGATGGCATGTTTATTACAATACTTTTTTCTTTAATTCACTTATCGTTTATTTATATATTTTATTAATGCAATAGTTTCTTTATTTTTCGATATTTCGTATCAATAAGCTTTTACGCTCAATTTAAAAATTAAGTATAAGAAATGAGCATATTTTACGTGTTTATACCTTGAAGGGTGCAATATTTACATACATATGACACTATATAATAGTAAACTGCAATATTCAATTGCATTCAAAAGGTTTCCTGTGTGAGAAGCCAAACGCAACACGTTTGTGCTTTGCACTCGAGTGCGTAAGTTAAAAATAACACCTATGAGACCCCTATTATAGAACATAAAACTTAACATATCCAATTACAGCGACTTTAACAAGTAAAAATAACTAACTTCGAGGTATCTTCAAGTCTAAACTATGCAAAGTAGGATAATAAACAAATAAATAATGATCCTAACTTTTTAATATCCATTAGGTATACTTAAATTAAAGCCTTAACCAATACCAAAAATAATATAAAAAATATAAAAGAGGATGGCGACGAGGAGGTGAGGCGGGCCTCCGGCGCTCTCATTGGCCGAACGAAACGCAACAATCTAATCATTGTTACTTCACGTCGGTTTTCTATGAAAGGGTGATACTACCTCGAAAAATACCGGAATAATTATCCTCCGTTGGCTTTCGTTTAGTAAAAAAAGCGAAACATTTTTACATTTTTTGTTGACATCTAACAATGTGCCGCTATTTTTGTATTATTTAAAAATACATATGCAAATTGAAATAACACTAATCCACATAATGTTCGATCTTAAACTTGCATATCAAGTGCACAGATGACGTAATAACGTGTTCGGAATCTCGCAAATTATTCCACCGACAAACATCCTAACCAATAAAGAAACACATTCGTAAGATTCTTAGAAACACATTATTGTCAGATTTCAGTTGGATAATGTATGCATCTTTTTTAATTATCTACTTAGTATATTACTGAGGAACAATTAAAAAATGTTTTATGAATGATGATTTAGAAGAAATATATATATGAACATTTATTTTGAAATGTAACAAAAAAGTATTTCGCTAAAGAAGTTGTAAGGTTAAGTCTTCTTATTCTCATAAACTAATGATAGTTGAAGATACCACAATATAATAGAGAGATGTCTAAAACCAGAACGATACAAATATAACAGTGTCTGCGTAACAAAATCAACATTACTCAACCGCAACGATTCAGATCTCGAAAGCGCCATTCTGATAATTTTCCGGCTATTTCCCATAGCCGCCGCTAGCCAGCCAACCGCTATTCGAGCTACCGCAAAACGCATTAGCACACGGCCTCCGATTGGCTATTAACGTGGGTACAGATCGCGTTCCAAATTCAAGTTCATGTTTCGATTAATTGGCACGGGTCGTTATTTGATTTTCGAAAGTTATTATCATGGTTATTATCGTGTTTCTCAAGAGAAACTTTTTATTTTATTTATTATACGATACGAATTATTTTTCAAAGGATTTATATGTATATGATATATATGTATATTGAAGTTAATGTCAATGGAGCAAAGCAGTGAAGTCATATCGTAAGAACATCATGGTTTAAAATATGGCTTTTAATATAAGTAGATAATTAATAATACCGCTTACAAAGTATTGAATTTTAACACTTTTGTTCTGTTTTTGCAAACGTGATTTTTAAACAGTATGTTTTTACCTGTGATTTTTATTTCTATTATTATATCACTACATATTATTAAAAAAAGTTCTCCACTACGTCTGTCTGTCTGTCTGTTCGCGATAAACTCAAAAACAACTGAGAGGACTTTCATGCTGTTTTCATTAATAGATAGAATGATTCACGAGCAAGTTTTAGATATATAATTTCTCAAGATTTTTTGTAAATTCCTTGAAATATAACGATAATTGTCGGGTGTCGGAATAAGTCAAGCCGGCTGGGAGCATTCGTCGAAAACGCTGCCTGATCCCTTTGAGATAATAAACGACACGGACGAAGTCGCGGTAATCAGCTAGTTCGTCAAATAACACATTTGGCGCAATGATTTATAAACTGTCACCTCGATAGTCATCATTTTGCTGAGTGCTGTGAGTTCGAATCTCACAGCAATATATCTATATTATTCTAAAATTATATTTTTCTTAGTCTGAGTGATACTTTGTTTTCATTAATTGTATACGCATCCGCAAAACAAGGTTCGAGTATAAAAGTGCGAGAGTTGTCGTAAAAAAAAAATTGTACAATTCAAATATACTAAGTACTGGCCTGAGTTAGTAAAGAAAACCGATAAATCTGTTATTAATCTAAGGCACTTTTCACAGCAAACGACTCTGCAATATTGTAAAGGAGATAGATAAAAATTAATATACCACCCGACATGCGCGGCATTGGAACCATAAATTACGTTGCAACATTCATTTACCTCCCGAGGTGCGCAGCCTGCTTTATCTAGACTTCGAGGTCGCTCTTTTAGAAATATCTATAGTATTGCATCATCATCACCATCATCAGAATATCGAGACGATGAAGATGAAAAAATATAATGAGACGAAATTACCGATTTATGTTCGTAATTTGCGGTTTACCTCAGGCTTGTGTACTTATTTGATTTGATTCGGATTCTACAACGACATTAGATAATTTACATAATATTATAACCATACACTTTAGTTTGTGTACTGACCATTTTATCCTAAACGTTTTTTTATTTATTTACTAGCGGGCCCGGCAGACGTTGTCCCGCCCTGGTTTAAAAAAAAATCCTTGACAAATTATATACTAAAACGTTCCTCATCAATCACTCTATTCACCGGTAAAAACCGCATGAAAATCCGTTCCGTAGTTTTTGAGTTTATCGCGAACAGACAGACAGACAGACGCGGTAGGGGACTTTGTTTTATACTATGTAATAATGATTTAGTAACTGTTACTTCTATGTTTACCCCATAGAGCTTTATCTTTTTTGTACAAATTGTCAAATTTATAGAAAGATAAGAGAAAATAACATCTAAAACGCATCGCTAATACTAATATTAAAAACACTCACGGAAAACAAAACTCGTAATAAAAAAAATAGGTTAGCGTTTTTGGCTGGATCTTAGTCTAGCATGTAATGGCTTTTATATTCTATTCATAATCTTGTGTTATTTGACTCCATATTTTAGGCATTTTACGTAATACAGTTCGGTTATTGTGCATTAGTGAAGTGGATGGTATAAATAATATCACGGAACATGAATTCTGAAATGACACACAAGACTTCCTGCAAAGCTCTAAAAAGGGGTCCTCCATCTTTTTAGAACATTGAAATTACCGCAAGACACCTGTATTATTATTATTCGACATGGCAGTAATAATTTGGAAGACTGGTTGACAAAAAAAAAACCGTAAAAAGAAACGCAGAACTCGATACTGGCAAGATCAAATTTGTAAACGTCTCTGAGGAAGACAAGACTCTGCATTATTATGTGTTGAGAACAAACTATGCGTTTAAATTTAAAATCACCAGTTTTATGTATTTGTTGACAATTTGTTGTAGGAAATGTTCATATGTTTACAATATATGACAAGACATCAATATTAAAATAATAATAACATTTTTTTTTCAATTGTCAATAGAAAATATGTTCCGTAATGTTTGTTCTCCTATTGACACAAGACAACATTTACAGGTACAGAGGTATCCTTGCTATTTCATTAGCATTATGAAGCAAGTGAAGGGCTTAATCACGACTCCTCGCTTCTATCCATACATTATATTATCTATAGACTGTATACATACATATTTCAAGTTGTTTTTTCAATCGAACCACAATCGTGATTAATGTTTTCTATGTATTAGTAAAGCCAATAAAAATTATTCGATTTTCTTCTACTGTGAAAACTATAATAAAAACAGTCGGAATTACAAGTTTTATAAAACGAAAAATCGAGGCCAAAAGGTCCATACAACACAATTTCATTTAAACATGTTATATCCAACGCAGGTTTCATAACGGACAGGTGTAACTACTTTTTAATATTAGCAATTCTATAAGGTACCTACGGATAGAGCTTATGTCTTAATACCCGATGAACTAAAGGTCTCTCTAATGATGAAATCGAGGCATTAAAGTGCATTGCATAGTGCGCTAAATTCCACAAGTACTAGGTACTGCCAGCGTATTTATTTGTAATTTTCATGTGATTTAAAATTATTAATAATAATATAATAATAATAATAAAACTCTTTATTGCACACACGTTGAAAATATACAAAATTAGTCATCAGTTTACAATATGTGTACAGTTAGGCGGCCTTATCGCTTAGAGCGATCTCTTCCAAGCAAACCTGAGGAGACATTTTATTTTCATAACTACCGGGTGGCAATATAAAAAGACAAAAAAAAAAAATACAAAAACTATAGATAAAAGTAAAAAAAAGAAATAACGCAATACAATAGTTATATTACGACAGCGAGAGGTGATGCCGGTGGAGATATTTTTTAAATAACGTCAAGGATCTTGCCTGCCTAATATCACAAGGGAGATTTAAAAGGGAAAATTATTCTGCAATAATAACTTCTAATATTAACATTTCTATAGGTATTTCATAATAGTCTTAATAAGAAACACGGTAACAAAAGTAACGAAAAACACCCATATCTATTCGTAACAATAATATTTCCAAGTGTAAAATTGAATTGAGAATTTATGGCGGGAACTTGGAATGTCAAGTAGTGGTTTTTATAATTTATTCATACTTTTGCATTATTTCGCTCTATATTTTGTAATGTTGTTGGAGCTTTACGTAATACAGTTTGGTTATTGTACATAAGTGAAGCGGATGGGGCAATAATATCACGGAGAAATAATTGTGATTTGCCACAAAAACTGCCTGGAAAGTTCTAACAAAAGAAAAGTATATTCATTAGCGACCAAGTTCCGTTTCGTAGGTGATTTAACAAGTAACAATTAACGAACTGAAAGTACACGCAGGCTCAAAACAATAATTCGTGGATCATCTAAATCACAGTGAGCCGACATCCGATAATCCACTCAGTCCACTGAAGCATACAGTCGGATTAGCAACCAGTATCACATGCTAATAAACCGCATTTCCCTGACCCCTGTTGCGTACAGCCGGCCTATTCCTAAACGCGGCAGGTGGCCTACGAACGGCCGGCTTAGTGCGAAGTGTGGCTATCTGTTACATCGTTGCAATATTGCGTTACGTTAATTACTTCTATGTACTAATATAATTCTTTTTTAAAGACGTCACGTAATATTATAGCGAATTAATGAATTAAACTTTAGAAAGTGTGTGAAGGACCTTTACGCCTGTGCACTCGTATATAATGTCGTGTGAATATCGCAATACAATTATTATATACACGTATAACATATTATATTTATTGTATATTCTATATGTTACATTTATTAATAGAGTATTTATTGCACAATCTGTGTTAACATCACTCTACCTAGAAATCCTTATAGTTGTTATAAATGCGAGTGTCAGTTTTATTTGTTTGTTACACTTTCATGTCTCAAAATATGAATCAATCAATATTCGTGAAAATTTACACACTTTTCATCCAGAAAAATCTACTGTTCCTGAGGGGTAGATCAAATCGACATTAGTCGATTAACGCGAGCGATGCCGCAGGCAAAAGCTTGTATGTTATAAAATGGTAATAAATAAATTTGCCAACACGAACGACCAAATTTCATTCATGACTGGTTTTAGGGTTTTGATGCAGACAGCTACAGAACGTTCGCCTGTACGTAACTGTCCCCGTTTCCATATAAGTGAAACGGTAACAAGTGCAGCGTGCAACTTGTACCTGGACCGAGGCCTGAGCCCTCGAAAGCAAGAGGTAACTGTCCACCGAATTTAACGGTAGTTCGATATACCTACAATCTAAACCTTTCAAATTTCAAGTCTCTCTATATATTAAGTAAACTAGCTGATACTCGCGAATTCGCCTGCGTCCTTCATTATCTTCTCAATATATTTTATGTACGGGCGAAAAAATATAAGGCTCACACCGTTTGTCCCGCTTCTCCACTCTTCTTAGTAGTTATGATTTACTTGTGAATCTCTAAAATTATTTAATTAGGAAACGCATTTTGCCGACAATTGTTAGACAATCTTTGAATATAAACAGAGGCAGATGCCTCTAAACAAGGGTAAGACACTTTTTTATGATAAAACTTTTTTTAAACAAATGTTCAACGTGTATTTAACTTTATATGATAAGACGAGTAATGTTTATAAAAATCATACTCTCTTAAAACTTTGATAACGTTAAATTAAGCTAACGTGATGGTATTTATTGTGTTAAGGGCCAAGTATCTAAGATTTAAAAAAAAAACTGATCTAAAACTATCCAACAGTTTTTGCGTGATCCGAACGACAGACCCTATATTATTTTATATGATAATAGAAGATTTAATCTCTAATTAACACGAAGATTACGGTCATATATGATTATCTTCTTACTATAACCACCACCCTTCCTCTTCCCCACTCCCCTTCCCCCAAACACAGGGTGGCAACGCACTTGCGACTCTTCTGGTGTTGCAATAGTCTATGGACGGTGTTGATCACTTAACATCAGGTGAACCGCAAGTTCATTTGCCTCCTATGATATAAAAAAAAGAAACTATAACTAGAATTTACTTAATATTCTCAGAGGCCACTTAAAGAGTCGGTACATAACTCTACCGAATATATTACTATTAATAAAAGACATAATTTTACGTAAAATCAAACCAATATAAAAAGAGTGACACTATTTAAATACGATATTTAAATTTAGTTCTCGTAACTAGAATTTTTCTTTTAACCACTTAACGTTATCTGATACAGAGAAAGAGGCCGCTAGAACATAAAATGTAAACTCGATAATCCAAAACCTGATGTTCTTTACTACATAGTGAGTATATCGGAGTGTTGTGAAAGGCCTTTTAGTTTCTGATAACTTACACAGTATCAAAACAGTTTAAAAGTTGTCGTCCTTCGTGGTAAATGGATTCGAAATTATTATTTGTCTTTAACATATTATAAGGAGTACGCAATTAGTGTTAATTAAAAGCAGGTACCAGGTTTCCTAAGTAATGGTATATTAGCTGTAACCGTGAATTTGCACACACTTATTAATGACTATTACAAATAAGTAATTAAGTTATAACGAAATGAATAAAAACAAACATTCTTTCTATTGAAATATATACACATAACAATTTTCAGGTCAAACTGTCACAAATCATAGAATCCGATGCGTTGCCTCGTTATCTAGTCGCGAGTCATAAGGACCGCCGAGAGAAGTGAGGACTGAAAAAGATGAAATAACGGTGTTCTTTTTTGGAATCTTAAATGAATTATTTGTAGTATGAATTATTTAAATTTCATAGTTTGTATATTGACATTATTAATATTAGGCTGGTTTTCACATCTATTGGCACTTCGACCAATAGTTATATACATTTTGAAATAGTTTATTTATTAATCAAACATATGATATGTGCTGCACAATGTGTTAAGCACAGTACAATCCAAAAACATTGGCGACCACCGAGTGACACACTATCCATCGCCGGTTGCCGCTGCCATGCCAGCCAGCGAAGAGCTGGATATGTACAGGCTGATCCCGAAACGCGACACGCAGAAGCGAATTACTATGACGGGCTTTTTCGCCATATACATGGTGGTTGCGACCCAGTCGGGCTGTAAAACCCTATCACTCCGCTTTCGCCATTGCATCGTTCGTTATTCAGCAGGGTGCACCACGTGTAGGTGAGGTTGACTTGGATGTCTCAAGTCTTAGATGTTATTCGACAACCCTTACACCCCAAAATCAACGTCCAGAGTGGACGCTATAATCGAACGTCGAGCGTAGAGTCGCATGCGGCGCGTTCAGCGTCCAAGAGCGACGCTCGCGCGCCACTCAGGACACTCACGTATTAATGCATACGTTTGAAACAAACGCCGGACGCAACGCCACGCTCGACGCTCGATTGTAGCATCCACTCTGGTCGTACACTTAGACGTACACAGGCCGCTATACCACGCCTCGCTAGTCTGACACAAGCCGCGCAAGCGCAGTACGCTCGATCACGCGTTACCAGCACGTCATGACGCGAAATCATAACTTTATCTCCTGCCAAAAATACCGCTCAATGCGCCTAAAGAAGTGATCGCTTCAAAAACACTATGATGCGTCAAATTTCACTGTGACCGGTAAACAGTCTTGGTCTAATTTCCAAAGTATGGCTCACCCGTATTTTGCCTGTTTTGTATTTATACAACTTGCCCTTTATAAAACTTGAAAGCTCAAGTGGGGACGCTCTATCTCGCACACAAGCTGTTGTTAGTAAGTTTGAATTTACATCGATTTATATAAATCTTGAAGTTCTCAAGCTTATCCTATAAAAGAACCGGTTCATTACATCTCTCGTAGCGTAAAGCCTGTAATTTATCGGAATAAGGAAGATGACTCGTTAATTTACCCGAACCCCTCCGTAGAGGAAGAGATAGTAATATATCAAAAGGCGAGAAAAACATAGATTATATAAAAGAAGACACATAAATAGTCGCGGCTTTGTTCTTGATAAAATTTGATAACAAAAATAGGCTAATAATAAAAGACTTTAGAATAGGATTAGTAGAGTCAGTTATTAGTTACCTCCTGCAAATAAATAAACTTTACCTTTTTAAACAAAATAGTATTCGTGCGATCGTCGAAATTCGACCATATTTATAATCATTAAGACTGCGGTCTTCTAAGATTGGTTTTAAATAGTCATTGACTACAGTGGTCACTTAATAAACGCACATTGTAAAGTAATAAGTTATGCTTTATAGCTTATGGTCATTTTTTTAATAAACAATTCAATTTATCGACCTTTACGGTGTCATTTCATGTGACCTTCCCTTCAAAGACAATGTAAAGGATGTCTCAGCATCCGATCATTCATACCAAAGGAAGAAACAAGCACAACGAATTAGAAAAAAAATCATTACCAACGTTTTTACTTGCAAGTGGACCTTCTTATAGATACTTTTATTCTTTACTTGTACATGTTAGCGTCACTTCTAGTAGTTTAATACCAATGAACTAAAAATTATAAATACGATAACGAAAACAAGTTTTTTTTTAATTGGTACCAGATTTGCGAAACAAACAAAAAAAATTCTCAACATTTTATCACTACAAACTCTTGTTTCCACTAACTACAAACTCTCAAAGAGAACAACAGATTTTTCACTCGATAATAGCAAATTAAATAAATAATATTTTCTAACTCAGAAACATACCGTTTGTGGTAGAATAAAGTTAATTTTAAAAATAACTTATCGATAATAAAATTTCCATAACGTTAGATATAGTAAAACAAATTAATGATAATTAACAGGCACCACAATATCATAATTACGAGAATTATTACGACGTATAACGGATACGTCGCGTCGACGTTAATTTGTGTCAAACGGTAATCAAGCGTTCACCTAATGCGTGCGATTTATGGATTATATACACAAAACTAATTCCCGCATATAACATGAATATATTTATACCCAAAAACGAAAATAGTACATACTACCGATATCCGAAGCACACAAAAATTAACAAACATTATAAGGAGAATAGAGATAAATTATTTAGCAGAAAACTTTAACCACAGGTCGATAAATCTATACACATAGTAAAATACACAAAACAAAATGTTGCAGGTGGTCTAGGAAGAAGTAATAAAACAAATATCAATCATTTTTTAAAACTGTCTGTCTGTCCGTTTGTTTGAACACGCATCATTGTTAAAGTACTGAGTACATAATGGAAAACCCTTCCCAGGAAATCATTTAGGCCTTGTTTCATTAAAGTCGGTTTGATTTATCAATAGTTATTGTAATTTTAATGACGACACGACACTTAATTACGAAATGAAAGTAGATAGTAATTATACTTAATATATTGAAATTACTTCATTGGTCACTGTTTTATACATCAGGTTCCACACGGACGTAGACGCGGGCAATGCTATTATAGTTTATAATATTTATGTCAATTATTATATGAAACTCTAATTAAAAAATACACAATTATTGGTAAGTAAGCTGTTAACTATAAAACTGGTGCTATAACCATGTAAACCCGGAATTCGATCTACCATTTACAATTCTATCAAGATGTTATAAGACTTCCTTAGTGAGACTGTAATAAACTGCAATATATTGTATAAGATCTCTCTCATTCTGATATCAACCTATTTAGAAATTAACAATTTTCTTTCTACTCTGTAATAAGAAGCAATAAACTAGATGATAAATGCGACTTCGATTACCTTTAAAAAAAAAAAGTAGACGATGTCGCAGGTATCATCTAGTTTTTTGTCTACCTCGTCTACCTCGATTATCCTAATAATATAATTTATATTATGAAAAAAACACAAACACGACACCGCTTATCCCACTTTTCCAGGGCAAGAAAACACACACACGTCGCTGAATGCGTAGTGTACTTATAAAAATCCAATTTTTTTAAAACCTCTAATAGCTTTATACTAAATGAAGTTATCGTGATAATTATCGATTTAGATGAGAAGCAAGTGTCTAAGAACAAAAAACTAAATTTTTTTTATCGAAACCTCTAAGCCCGTTTTTGAGTGATGCGCCCACACCGACACACCTTCATCATTTTATCTATGTAATAAAAAATACTATAGGAAGAAAAAGCAGATTGTAGGTAACTTCAATGCGTTTAACTCCAAAACACAAACATAGATATAATAAAATCTTTGTTTCTCTAAACAAGAACATTTTAGATTATTATATGTTTACTAGCGGGCGCGGCGGGCGTTGTCCTTCCTTGATAATAAAAAAATCTAAAATTCAACCGCAGTGACACCTACCGATTCAATTGAGAATCTAAACCATTCTTGAATACATCTAAACGCTCACAAAAAATTTCATCAAAATCTGTTCAACCGTTTACGAGGAGTTCAGTCACATACACACGGACAGAAGAATTATATATATTATAATTATATAAAAGCGACATAGTATAATTAATTATAATATTTCTATGTTGATACAGTTCACAGTATAAATACGCGGCCCTTTGACCTGCAAGCGTCCGCCGCGCCGGACTATATTGAGTGAAAGCGGCTTTCACGAGACGCTACGGAACAACTACTGACGTATCTATAATTGCGTTCGTGTATACACAAAAGGTAGTAAGTACACTACGCATAAAATGGAAGTACGTACCATACATACATTAAAAATAAAGCAATATATCAGTCGTTATATTTGAAAATGAACCAAGTCAAATTTTAGGTCTTCATATTGCAATTATTTAACACTAGCCTCTGTCCGCGACTTCGCTACGCACGCAGCGGAAGCTCTCAAGAGGAAAAAAGACCCCGATTTTGAAGCATTCTTTTTGGTGCTCCACTCCTATTTTTATTAGCGTGATGATGTATATAGCCTATAACCTTCCTCGATTTATGAGCTAAATAACACTAAAAGATTTTTTCAAATCAGACTAGTAGTTCCTGAGGTTACCCCCTACAACGTCACAAACTCACAAATTTTACCTCTTTATAATATTAGTATAGATTTTCAATGAATTTACGCACGTGATCGAAATTCAAATTTTGCCGTTCATGAGACTTATTGCTTTTACGATTTTCAAATTTGAAAGTATTTATAAAGAAAAATTTATAAACGGTTAAAACTTGTCTCGGCTCATTTTAAAATATAATGATGACACATACATATGTAAGAATTTCTCATATTAATTCTCAAGTAGCAAAATTTTATTAATTCTATATTAATTTAATAGGAACGAAACCTGTAGATCAAATAAATTATGCAGAGATCACTATTTATTTATATCCCTTCGTTCCACAGGATATTTTTTTAAATAAACTAGAAATTATTCTACTCGAAATTGCGTGATAAATCCATTGACACGACATTGGACCACTTTGTGTATCATATAACTATTAATATATATCAAAATCAAGAGTAGACTGTATTAAATGGCGCATATTAAGAACCTAGTAGGTAAGTAACGACTTATTATTAAGTATCAAGAAATCAATTCATTTGTCAGGTGGCAAATAAATCTATATAAACCGGCGTGACTCATACATGATTATGCACGTTTGTATCATAAACGTGTTGGGCGATAGCTAAAAGAAAAAAAAGAACCAACGCTCACAATGAGAATGACGACATCAATAGTTTGCGAGATAATTATTCCAGTTTTTGTTTCAGTACGTGAAGAATATTTCGATACTTACCGTGAGAATTTCATACTTATACTTAGTGCTCACACAAAGATTACAATAATCTCGAAGCATTTACGAAAAAAATTAAAAGTTATATACTTTAAATGTGGGAATATTTGAAAAGACAAAAAATATATATATCTAAATACAATCGATTTAATTTTAAACATTGATCCTCGTTTATTAGCCGATACCGGAAATTGTACCACTCCCAGAGTCATATTACGTCGAAAAAACAAAGCGATAGCAGAACTTTTTGCCTGCACCTTTTTGTGACTGCACTGTGCCTGATGGTGAGCACAGTACAATCCAAGAACAATGGCGACAACCGAGAGATGCGTTATCCCTCGCCGGTCGCCGCTGTCATGCCGGCCTGCGTAAATGTTTCTACGTTACACTTGAAGGACCCCATGTTATAGGAAGGAGGGAACACACTGGCAGGGGGATTGTTCCACAGCTTCACGGTACGGCAGAGATAAGAATTTGCGAACTTTTTAGTTAGTGCCCAGATTGGATTGAAATATGAAATGGCTTAAATATATGAGTTTCAAAGTTGCAAATTAAGATTATATTACGGTTCAAACTAATCATTAATACAGCAAAGATAGTGCTGCTTGTGTATGTATACATGATACAAAAGTCTTCCTACGAGCCAGTCTATAGACAGAAGATTGCACATAATAGTTTAACATTGTGGCCAGTACATAATCTGGATTTCCCATTTGGGAAAGTCCATATTTCCCTATCGCGTTGCTCATGCGAGATACGAATTAGGGAACTAGTTGTTTTTGACGTGTATTTGACTGTGTGGTTTAAAACTTTATATACATAACTTTTGTTTTAATGGTGGTAGAGCCACGTTAATGGTGGCAGAGCCACGCTGGAAAATGGTGGTAGAGCCACGCTGAAAAATGGTGGTAGAGCCACGCTAAAACTATTAATGGTTTCAGCATGAATCGGTCGGCTCGTCCGGGGTAGTACCACCCGACACACAGAAAACCGACGTGAAGTAACAGTGCTTGCATTGTTGCGTTTCGTTCGGCCAGTGAGAGCGTCGGAGGCCCACCTCCCCTCCCCTCTCCTCTCCCTCCCCTAACCCTTCCCCCCAAAGGGTGGCAACGCACTAGCAACTCCTCTGGTGTTGTTAGTGTCCATGGACGGTGGTGATCACTTAACATCAGGTGACCCACCTGGTCGTTTGCCACATTACATAAAAAAAAATTGTTGGTTTTTTTTAATACTTAACCATGGGCGTTTTTAAGCGTCCATAAAAGAGAACAAAGAAGCTTAGTGTTTAAGCGCCTTCTTTTGAGGAGATAGTCAGCTTGCAATTTGACCTATTGTTACATTTTTAAAGCCACGCCTTCCCAACAAGGTAGAACGTAGACCTACATTAAAATGATTGCGAATTACATAATTACGGCCTATGATCTCTGTCAAGCCTATTTATAAACACATTGTTCTTGACTAGTGAAGCACGTTCGGTCTTAAACGAATAGGAATCACGCGAAAGTATTAATTAGTTCCGAAAAATTCAGCACATTTAGTACAATCAACTGGTAGTAAGCAATACACGTGCACTAACAATCGGGGCCCTAACTGGTATAGTACACAGTACGGTTCACACGTTCTTGAAACCGTTACGTTTGAAGATAGCTACAGCTTTGTAACATGTTTCGTTTACCTTAACTCAACTCGAAATCTGTTATTATTTGTTTATGTAAACAGTAGTTAAAACAATTTTGTACAAGCTTTTTCTTGCGTCAATATAAATGTGACCTTATTTCTCGGGAACAGTAAGTACATTTTGTCAAAAAAACTAAACTTTATATTCTCTTCGAATATTTTAACAGTACTGATATTGTTTTGCCGATGAGAGATATGTAATTAATGGGCAAGTACATTTGTCTAATAGCTGTTAATTTAGTTTAATTGACAATTGAAAAAAACCCAAAATTCATCTGCAGCGCCACCTACCGGGTCCGAAATCTAAACCGGTCGTAAATCCACCCGAACATTCACAAAAAATTTCATCAACATCTGTGTTTAGGATGAGTTTAGTCACATACACACGGAAGGCAGAATTATATACATAAAGATTTACGAAAATCTATGAAATGATTAGCTATTTAATGAATCGAAGAATTAGCTAGTATAGGTCACTAACGAATATTAAATATAATCGTCATCATTTTTTTTTATGTCATAAGTGGCAAACGAACTGGTGGGTCACCTGATGTGCAGTGATCACCATCGTCCATGGACTCTAACACCAGAGGAGTCGCAGGTGCGTTGCCACCCTTTAGGGGGAAGGGTTAGGAGAGGGGAGGGAGGGATGGAGGGAGAGGGGAGGGAGGGAGAGGGGAGGGAGGGAGTGGGGAGGGTAGGTGGTCCTCCGGCGCTCTCACTGACCGAACGAAACGCAACAATGCAAGCACTGTTACTTCACGTCGGTTTTCTATGAGAAGGTGGTACTACCCCGGACGTGCCGACCCATTCATGCTAAAACCAGTAATAGTTTCTACGTGGCTGTACCACCATTGCCACAATTCATGCCATACATATGATAAGAAAATCATTTCCCTGCGAATTGTTAGCACAGATGTGTTAACAAAATATCGAAACGATTTATCGCGTACGTATTAACAGTCACATTTGTTCAAACAACTGTTTAATGACCCTCAAATTAAATTCGGTGTTATGTGTTAATTCTAAATTTAACATTGAAAATTGTTATTGAATGATTACTTCCGAAGGTGTCACGCCGGTCACGTACCTAACCCTAACATTTCCACCGATCGCACTAAATGGATGTTATAAAAAGCGTATACCATCGTTTACTATAATACCAATAAATCGGATAACCGAATTACACTTGTATTGATACAATTTAATACTTATAACAATTTTAATTAAAATTCGAAACTGAAATTGAGTTGGATCTACATATTAAATTGTAACTTTAATTTATTCAGAGAATTGATATTAATAAAATGATTATTTCTATATATAAAAGGGGAGACACAGAGCAATAAAATTACCCTTTCCTTTTCTGTTTGTCAAGTGATTTTCTTTATTATTATTTTTTTTTCGGTTAACTGTGTTAAAATTTGGAAACATTTATCACTTTCTCTCTTCTTTTATAAGACTCGATTAATCATATTTTATGATTCTTACGTTTATTAATTTAAAATATTTATATATACATTGAAAATAAAAACCTTATTAATACTGAAACCTAAAGAATTATGATAGAAGTTCTACCACTGGACGACCAATTGTATATATCTATTGGCTTGCTGTTGGTTTAATTTCGGTAGTATTAATTTCGGAATGCCCCACGTTTTCAATTTAAAAAGTCTTTCTTCGTTTGACACGCACGTCTTATCTATAGATATACCTATATATTAAGTAAATGGTATGAAATTAACTCTAGAAGTTCAGAAATATTTTTTCCAGATGTGAATGCTATCTATTACTGGTCTTTTATAAAATCATCGCTATAAAAACTAGTGCATGAGTAGTATAATCGTAATGAACGTTTCCAATCTATTTACTCGGTAAACCTTTAGGTACAAGGAGCACCTGTAAATTGAGATATTACCGGGAAATATTTTACTATAAATAGTCTTAAAAATTAAGGCAGAGGTAAATATAGCCTTCAAACGAACATGTTAAGATTTTTATGCCCGATAGTTTGAGATTCCACGAACGAGGTTAAAAGATCAAACTTGTCATAGAAAAATATTTGTAGCTTTAGTAAAATATTTAAAACATGATCTCGTAAAATATTAGCATTATTTTGTCAAGTTACGTGTGCATGTCTATGTGATGTATGTGATATTTAAAACTTGACAAAAGGACACAATAAATATTGTGTACAAACGTAATAACAAGTGCAGATAGATAATAAGCAAAGAATTAGAAATGTTCGGAATTAGAAGTAAACGTACTGTTTTCTCTACAGACTGTTTTATTCCATTCGCTAATAAACGTATGAAACTAAGCGAAAGCATTTATTGTATTCAAGAACAAACAAGATTTGTATTACGACCCATAGCATCTAGATTGATGCGTGCAGAGTTATATAACTAAAGTACGCGTATGAGACAACTGTGACATTTTGTGTAGTCCAGTGAAGCTGTTAAGACCTTGCTAGGTGAATAGCGTAGTGAGTTAAAAAAAAAGTGACATTTTGATTCATCGATACATTCTTATACCATATCTTAAAGCAAAACCTTTCTATCACTTGTTCCGCGCTCTCGCTTGCACGCTCAGCTCAGGTGGAACGTGACAATGGCTCATGCATTTTCGTGCGTGCAGCCAGCGTTCTTCGTTTTATAAGACGTTATCAAGTTCAAAGACTAATTAAATCAATGGAATTGCGAAAATTAATCGACATCGCTACAAAGTTATACTCATATTGCTGGTATAATTTTGTCGCATTTCTCTTTACAATAATTAGCTATTCGTCATTAATTAATCATTAGCGATAGATGCAAAAACAATATTGCG
Organism: Antheraea pernyi; assembly: GCA_015888305.1. NCBI lineage: Eukaryota > Metazoa > Arthropoda > Insecta > Lepidoptera > Saturniidae > Antheraea > Antheraea pernyi. Next base: position 592,327 of record MU158875.1, on the reverse strand, counting down.
TTATTGAAACGATTTCATTAACATTATGTAAATGAATGCATAGACTAAACAGCAGGATCTATTTAAGACACGCAATAAATATGACACAATCGTTAATCAAGGTCAACGAGCTCTAATGTATTATAACATACAAGCTTTACGAGTACACTGTAAAATCAGAAAACCTTGTAAATACATTTAATAACATGAATATATTTATACAAGAGATAAAAACGGGTAAACATTTGAAACAATATCCCTCATTCAAGAGAACAGTCGAGTGCTACAAAGCTATACTAAAAATAGAGAACCCTCGTACAACTCGAAGCGTATATCAATCAATAACACCGAAATAGCGGGGCCGGATGTGTACCATGGTATCACCGTTAATTGCTATGACAATTCAAGCCATAATTATACTATATATATGGACCACACCTCTCCGCTAATGGAGTTAAATCACTTGAGATTGCTGTATATAAATATACTCGACATAAGTATTTACTTCGTGAAATGGGGCGAGGTTAAAAATTATTATGGAAAAGTTTCAGCGTTGGCTCTTAAAACAAGATACTTGTATTTTGATCTATAACAGATACAAATAATATAAAAGTATTTATATTATTATAATACTAGTTTCTGCTCGCAACTTCGTCCGCGTCGTATAATAACTTTGGGCTAACTAACACGCAGCGGAATCTCTCACACACGAAACGATTTTGAAACATTCTTCATTGGTGCTCAGCTCGTATTGGTCTTAGCGTGATGGTATATAGCTTATAGCCTTCCTCGATAAGTGAGCTATCTAACACTGAAATAATTCTTCAAATGGGAGCGAAACCTTAGATATTTCCATACAAACTTTCATCCCCTATTTCCTATTATTATTTTACACCCCTATGAGTAAAAGTTTTACAAACTCTGTAATATTTTTTTATATCGAGTCAACAACGTAAAAAATATATTTCAAGCTTTTAGCTCGATATGACGATACTTCCATACAACCTTTCATACACCCTTCCCCCCTTTCAACCCCTTACAACCTCTTTTTCGCATTAAAAAGTAGCCTATGTCTTTTGTCAGGCTCTAGTCTATCCGTGTACCAAATTTCCTTTAAATCGGTTCCGTAGTTTTGGCGTGAAAGCGTGACAGACAGACAGAGTCACTTTTGCATTCATGATATTACTAAGGATTTTTATTTGTAAACTCATCACACATCGACACAAAAGGCTAATAACAAGATGAATGTGCTATACGACAATTTAGGGAATTTTTATATTGTATACGAGTACATTTATATAATGTATGTGGTAACTAATGCATTTGACTTGTATGAATAACTTTGGACGAATTTATAGCAGCTTGACAATCCACTTAATACGTTTATCATCAATTTATCCTATCAATATATAAACTACATAAAATGTTACTTTATATATGCAAAGTTTATGATGTATATATTACGTTTGGTAAAACCGTGATTTTACCAAACGCTAACGTTGTATAAAAATCACTATTTAGTGTAACATGAATCAACTTAAAATATCTAGTATATCATATTTATTTAGTTGTAAGAATTACTGACGTTAACAAGTACCTCGATAACAAAAAGGATATTATAAGTATTAAACCTATAATATATATATAATAGGAAATAAAGTGATATCACTACATATTATATAAATCGGTTCCAACTTCACGAAAATACGTAGAAAATCAAATAAACGATATTTCACCCCTTTGGGGGTTGAATGTTTTCTTCAAATTTATATGGGACCACCTCTGAATATAACCAATTCAAATAAAAAAAGAATCATTAAAATCGGTTAATAATTGACGGAGATATCGATTAACATACATACAAAAAAAAACTTACAACCGAACGTGGTAACCTCGTCCTTTTTCGAATTCGGTTAAAAACAAAGTCCTCTGCCACGTCTGTCTTTTCGCGATAAACTCAAAAACTACTAAACGGATCTTCATGCGGTTTTCACCAGTGGATAAAGGTGATTCACGAGGAAGGTATAGCTATATAATTTGTCAAGGTTTTTCTTTATTATCAAGGCAGGGCATCGTCCTCCGGGACCGATTGTATATACAAATTGAATTTGGTGAGACAAATTTTTCGATCGTGGCTTAATTGATAACATAATCGGACACAGCGTCGATCGACGTAATCTCAAATCCTCGTGAGAATTGCTTCTGATGAAGTGAAAAATTCAGTCGGAATTGAAAAATTATTTCACTGTAAGATGGCTTTTTGGCGAGGAAGGCTTATAGATTATATATATCATCACGCTAAGACCAATAAGACCAATCAGTAGAGCATGACGGAGCACCAATGAAGAATGTTTGAGAATCGAAGTTAATGTAAGGGGTGTCGACTAACATCGAAGACTTGAGGCATCTACGCCAACCTCACCTGCACGTGGTGCACCCTGCTGAATAACGAACGAGGCAATGGCGAAAGCGGGGTGGTAGGGTTTTACAGTCTGACGGGGTCGCAAATCCATGTATATGGCGAAAAAGCCCGTCATAGTGATTCGCTTTTGCGGGTCGCGTTTCGGGATCAGCCTGTGCATATCCAGCTTTTCGCAGGCCGGCATGACAGCGGCGACGGGCGATGGATACTGTGTCACTCGGCGGTCGCCATTGTTTTTGGACTGTACTGTGCTTACCATCAGGCATGGTGCAGTCATTTTGCCATACTACTATATAAAAAAAAACGAATTCGCGAGTTAAGGCTAGCGTTAGCCCAAGGTAAATATACCACGCGGACGAAGTCGCGGGAAGAAGCTAGTGAAATATAAAATAAACAAATATACATTAATTAGAAATACATATTCTATGGAGTGAAAAATATTAATATGTAACTTGAGAAATAATATAACATAATGAGATTAAGATAAAAGGTAAGCACGAGATAGCGACAGAGTAAGCGAAGGTTAATAAGAACACAATCACTGGGCAAATCATAATCTCAGTCCGTAAAGACGTGACTAACCTTGCTACGTAGATCATTACAGTAGAATTTCGTGGAAAGGACAAAAAGAATACAATATTACTTTACAGCGGGGAAAAACAATCCAAAAATGGAGTGTGACAAATTAAGAATACACAGCCTTGATATGTTTTAATTAAGCATTATATGTACGACAATACTACAATGACTATTACATACATAAAATAAAAGGAGATACGACAAAAATGAAAACATATTAACTGAATATATTCTGGAGTGTACATTTTTTTTTAATGTTATAAAATTTTATCACTTTAAAGTATCGCTTCTAGTAAAAACTAAAAGTAACTATTTTGAGAGATTTCGACATGTATATATATGTACGGTTTTTTTTTATAAATTATTAATTGCTTTTATTTCGATTAATTTAGACATTTAAAGAACTTACACACTGAGATGTATTTAATTTAAAGACTCAATTATTTCGCTTTTAATATATTTTTTTACATTTGAGTATAGACATACATACAATTACACGATACTGTATTAATAAATAAGGTTCAATGATATATCAAGACATATGTTTAAATTGCTATTATTTATTTGTACAATTAATGTTTACGGATTTTAAGTACCTGTTATGTACAATTAACAAATTTCCTGTTAACAATCAAGGAATTCATAATTAACTCGAACGTAATAAACCAGTATGAAATATAGTAATTACTGTACAGAATTATCCTTCTTGTTTCTATGTAACTGTATTCAAACGACTAATGGGCATCGACATTACAATATAAGAAAATTAATCCTAATTCACATAGAAATAACGAATAAAATCCATTGAAACACATAAGTGTTGTTGAGGTAAAAAAACCGGAGTCACGCTCAAGTGCGCGTAACCACAGAGAAGTTCATCACACCGGACACCATAAATGTCGTCCACAACCTATTAACCAAACAACGACAGATAAAACAAATTCCATTCCAACAAAACAATAGTTAAACGGACGAACAAAATTCGAGGCTAAAATAGGTGAATCAGACTTACGACTGAAAAAGGCTTAGTCGACGCAAACGCACTTTCTTGTGAACGTTTTACGAACACTTCGCAGAATACACAATAGCTAAATCCTCACACAACCCATTAAATTCTGACTACTTTCCTTCAAGTACACTATAAACTGTATTTACTCGGAATAACAATACCTGCGTATGTAGAATAATAATTATCAATGAAAAGTTTGAACAGATTTGTTAAACGTTTCTTTTCTATTAATATTCGCATAACAAAATTCGTTTTATACGAGTGACTTATGCAAATAAAATTATTTGTTAGTTATTAATACAACGAGCTACGTGTTTTCAACTTATAGGAAGGTGCTAAGAATGAATATAATGTACCATAAATCTAACCCTTCATAAAATTAATAGCATCCAATGCCATAGGCAAAATAAATAGTGTAGTAAACACTTACTAACATATGATATATCTTTGATCCAATTTTACACATATTTTGACTACTCTCTCTTTTTGCGTATTGTATTTGATAAAAGCCTCTACATCAACATATTAAACACTGTTCGGAACAAATATGACTCATTTTCCCGATCTCATGTTTCCAATCATTCAGAGATACAAAAGTAAAGGTCAACAATGAATATGCACTTCTAGAGGCGGGACAACTATTAAAGTATGTATCTCATACCTACACG